>JAPWDM010000085.1:0-363564 GCA_035578155.1 Brachynemurus nebulosus | reverse complement strand
AATCACATATTGTTTCCCAGGCTGTGATTAACTCCGCCTCCGAAGCAAACTTACGTCCTTTTAGTTGTGATTTTGCAAACGGAAAAAAAACCAAAGTCGCATGGTGCCAAGTCCGGACTATAAGGTGGATGGTCCAATACTCGGATTCCAGATTCTTGAGTCTGTTGAATTAGCACATTTTTTTGCACCAAATTACTCGTGCCTCCCGTTGTGCGTCAGTCAACTTGTGGGGTATCCATAGGGTACAAAGTTTTCTAACATTTAAATAGTTCGATATAATTCTTCCAATACTTCATTCGGAAATCTTCAGAGTTTCTGCTAATTGTTTATAAGCGATTCGTCTATCTTTAGTAATAGCTTCTCTCACAAGTTCAATGTTTTTTTTTTCAATTATGACTTCTGTCGGCTGGCCTGAACGAGATCGTCTTCTAAATTAAATAACCCACGCTTAAAATTTAAGAACCATCTCTCAATGGTTCCTAAGGACGGACAATCCTTACCAAATACCTGCTTCATTTCCTTTTCCACTGTTTAGCCGATAATCCGTTACGAAAGTTGTAGAAAATAATAGCGCAATAACCGATAGTTGGAAACGACTCTATAGCGACCTATTTAAAAAGTCACCGATTAAATTGTGTTAATAGCTAATAGTTTATATTTTGTATTTAAACAATACAGAGAGTGTACTTTATAATAAACAAATCGACGCCGCGTTATGTTTAAGTGCAGTACGACAAAACTTATGCCGTGACCTACTTACGTATATTAGACCGGGAGCGGGATGTATACAGATCCTATGGATAAGATACACGAACGGTTTTGTGTGTGTGAATGTCATCTTCGGTTGCTAGGGATCTTAAAACAACTCACGTCTCACCACGGCAGTGGTTGTAATAGCTGAATATTTCGTTCAAAAATTCGCTAAAAGTAATACCCAAATATAAAAGAATTAAAATACATCAAAACAGACTAACTAGTTATTAAAATAACAAGCATGTATGTTGTAATATAACAAACATTTAGTAGTAATAGATTGCCAATAATTAATAATGACTATAATTTAAAATAAATTTCATTCATGTTACACAGCTCCCCAAAAAAGGAGTCCGAGAGCCCTTGGCAATAATATAAAAGGACGGGGGTTGCATTCGTACCCCTTTCTGTAATGATGCTGATATTCATAATTTTACACCCATTTAAGGGGTATTTTTGGTTCTACACAAAACTTTAAAAGGTATACGAATTTTTCTGATCTCAGATTTGGATTCAGCGTCGAAAAATAAATGATAACTCCCTTTAGGTCTGTGGTAGTACTACTCACATATACAAAGTCGTTCATATACAGTGCTGGCTCTTGGATTAATAGATACACTTAATATTAGGTGTACAACTAAGTTCTACCCGTTTTTTGCAAAGAAGCATGTAATCTTTTACAAATAGCTTGTTGAGTGACGTTTAACTTTTCTGCAAGTTGTTGTTGTGTTTGCACAGAATCTTGGTCCAGTAATTCTTGCACTTCCTCATCACTGATTGTTGGAGGCTCCAGAGCGTGGTTTATCATTTAAATTGAAATCCCCATTTGTAAATTTCCGAAACCATCTCTGACACGTACTGTCATCAATAGCGCTGTCACTATAAGTTGCACAGATTATTCTTTAAGCTTCAGCAGCACTTTTTTCTTGATGAAATTCGTATAGAAGACAATGGCGGATATGCACACTATTTACTTCCATTTTCAACTCAATAAAAAAAATATATATTGAAGATTAATATATTAAGAGCGTGATTAATTCACAGAGTAAAAACAGCTGTGTATGTATATATTATACGCGTATTAATAATTAACTTATAACCGGCTCTGAGATAACGCCATCTTTTGAAAACGGGTAGAACTTAGTTGTACACCTTAATATTTTTTAGGACGAATTCTGAAGTACTAAACAAAAAATTTAACTGTAGTTACTAATTTAACATAAAATAAGTATCCTAAGAGAAAAAATACTAATTTAATATATTTATCATTTCTCAACACTCCCGCAGTTATAAGATAACTGTTATAAAGTCTGACTAAATCCTAGTCAATAAAACTTTTTGCTGCTATTACTCTATACTTCCTTTATCGACTTAAAAGTATGTATGTACAGTTAGTAAGTTCTAACTTTTGACCAGTAAATAATGTTGATTGTCATAAAAACCAAAACGAAAATTAGTCAAATTACGTTCTTAATACTGCCAAGGACCTTCTCCGATCAGAGACAAAGTTTCGATTCATCCTATCTCTGTTAACACCTTGATGATCATTGACATCACAAGATGTCAAGTGAAACCTTAATAACTCACACACCACGTCATACGACGTCAACAATTCCATATAAAGTGTATTAGTGTATCAAAATAGTGTACCAGTTGCGCTTTTTGTCCTTTATAATAGTTATGGCCGTCGTGGTTATATCATTTTACTAAGAAATTGCTGAACCAGCATCTTTTTCGTATATCAAGTATAAAAAATGTTATTATTGGTAAACTACACATTTATAAAAAAAAATGTTTTCAATTTAATTTCATGACTGTTCAACATTAAGATATCACGATATTATAAATAATTACCTTCACTGCACAGATAAATATTGTTAAAATATTAAAATAAACAAAATTCGCAAATTGTACAACAGTATACAGTCTGTAATACCTACAAAAAATTATCGAAAACATCAATCTGTTTCAAAAACCAGACACGGAATTGAATTTATTCACTTAAGGCACTATTGTAAACACTCCAGAATTTCTTATAAGCAGACTCACGTTTTTCTTGAAACGATGAAATGACTAAAATTAAAATTTACGATTTGTATTTCTGCAAATAAAAATAAAAAATTTGTAAGTATTTCTATGAACTTAATTTACTAAATGAATATATAGATACTAATATAATAAAGAAATCAAGTTTGTATAAACTTGTTAGTTTGTTAGCTTAGGCCAACCTTTAAAATTATCCAGTGTTTTAAAAATTCTTTTACTAGGATATAAAAATAGGTGTTACCTTATTTTCTAATAGAGACTAGATTTTAAGTATTAAAATGTTTACAGGATGGCTATCTAGTAAATTACCGATGAAAATCTTACGATGTGGAAATTACATATGCTATCAAAATATGAAAGTAGCTAGAAGCACTAAAATAAATTTATTTTATATAGAATTTCAGAATACAGCAGAACTTCTGAGAGTGTGAACTTCCCAGAGTGTGCCTCCACACATACATACTCACGAGCTAACAAGTGCAATACGTTTGTTGTTGTTTGCATATGTGTATGTAAGTTTGATGCAAACAACAAAAAACAGTGGCAGTTTTAATAATTAAAATTTAAAATATTTTAAAGCAAAATAAAATTTTTTCAAACTTTATTTACTGTGGACATCTAATGGTACGTACGGCGACTTTACGTAGTGACGTCAGCAACTTAGTGGCGTCCTCTTCTCACAGATATGTTATCGTTTATCTGTGTTGGTGAAAATTTATGTACCAAGCCAAAGTCAAGGCCGTAGGTAATATAGGTAATGCAAAATGAGTAACGTAAAATTCTAGAATATTCTAATCGTCAACTAGCATAAATATCAAAAAACGGACTCCACTATTGAATTGATCACTAAAAATGAGATTTAGCAGCACAGTTTGACAAAAATTCTAGAATGTTCTATTTGTCAACTAGCAAAGATATCGAAAAATCAATTACAGCATTTAATTGGTCATTGAAAAAGAGGCCAAATAGCATATCTTGACAAATGTTCTGGAATATTCTATTCGTCAGCTAGCAAGAATATCCGTCGCCATTGAATTGGTCACCTAAAAAGAGATCAAATAGCACATTTTGGAAAATGTTTTAGAATATTCTATTTGTCAAAGATATTGAAAAATCGATTGCACCATTTAATTGTCCAACCAAAATTAAACTAATATAAACTAAATGTCCCATTTTGGCAAACATTCTAGAAAGATCTGTTCGTTAGCCAGAATAGAATATTCTAGAACATTTATCAAAACGTGACATTTCGTCTTTTTTCCGATGACCAATTAAATGGTGCAACCGGTTTTTCGATATCTTTGTTAGTTGACAAATAGAACATTCTAGAATTTTTGTCAACTTCAGAACCACTTATTATAACGTTTAATTATAATCGTAAGCAGACTTGGCCCCTTTCACAACGACCCACGTTTCAACACGCGACCGGCCTCTACTATACGCACACAAAATTTATCACCTGTGAGGTTTTTATTGTTTTGAATTTTAAATTTGCCGCGCAAACTAATTGTAATTTTAATAATAAATGCTTATTGTAATCCTTTTATGTGTTTCTCTTTCAATCCTGATTCTAAATCCTTGTCTTTTTTTTTTGAAAAGGAAAAGGGTAGTGAAATATGATATGAGTTTAAATGGGTTAAGTTATAATTGACAGTAAATTTATTGGTATAATAATTTACGTTGGCAGTAACTGTCAGTTAGTCTAAATATCTAAATGTCAATTTTCAAAATCGAGCACGTGTGTTTCGACTTCGAATTGGTGAAGTTTTGTTTTTAAATTGAAAATAAAAAAAATTGTGAAATGACCATGTTACAGTGTATATTTATTTGGTAAGTTTTGTTTACTTACGTGAGATTTTCTTTGAATTTAATTAGATTGGTGATAATTGTAGGTACTGTTCTGATAAAATGTTTCTTAACCCCACAAGTTTAAAATTTTGTGCGCCGAGGAAACGATACCGTAATTCGTGAGTAAAATAAAACAATTGTTTATGTAAAGTTTTATTTTTATTACAAATAATATTTTAATTTTAAAACAGAATTAACTACAAAAAAACTCTTTAACAATGCTCAATGTCGAGTTGGTTGTAAATTGCTTGACGTCCGGTATTGAATCGGATTACGAATCCCGGAGACAAGTTTTCATTACGCTGAGCAACGAGCAAAAAGGGATGATTTTTTCAGCTCCAACCTCCAAGTAAGTTCCGTGCTGGTTTCAAACTAGATGGCGACGTGACGTAAACAATTCCGGTGGCTGCGCTAATCAGTTTCAGATTACATAATAACAACTGCATCACATCCTTTAAATTTAAATTTAGCTATCAATGAAATACATTAATTGATGTGATTGCTAAAAAAAAAATGATTAAATTCTATTTTATGATTTTATGAAGGTAAAAAAAAAAATGATTTAATAAAAATTTTAGTTTGGAAATTAAACAAATGTACGAAATCATTTGATTACGTTACATCAGCCACTTCGTCGCGAAGAATCACGTCGCCCCTCGGTTGAAACCATTGTGGTCACCTTTTTATGTACGGTTTCAGATGCTCCGTATGCGATTGAGTAACTGTGCCTGAATCTGGATCTTCTAGTTCAACTGTTACCGGAGTCAGGAACTTGACGATTCGCCGCGGGCCTAAATAACGAGGTGTCATTTTCCGCGACTGATCGATGGCGATCACTGGAGCATGGTTACGTACCAGCACGAGTTGGTTGATCCGATATGGCTGACCAGGTGAGTATCGCTGATCAAAGTATTTTTTTCGGCGGCGTAAACTATTTTCTAACACCTGGTGAATTTCTTCCTTAGATGGCGGATGTTCAGCTGAAACCAAGGAAGAAAGATCCCAGATGTGATCGATAGGCCTCAACATTTCCCGCCCGAGGAATATGCTGGCGGGAGTGCGTCCCGTACTTTCGTGGACTGAATTATTCATGCTGAAGGCCATGAACTTGAGATACTTGTCCCATTGGTTATGCCGTTCGGCAGCCGCGTTGATCAGTATGGACAAACTGGCGACAATGTTTCGGTTCACCCGTTCACTAGCATTGCTGGCTGGTCTATATATGGAGGTGAACACTTGGCGTATACCATACCGCATGCAGTGCTGTTTGAAATCGATACTTTTAAATGTTTGATGATTATCCGTCACCAACGTTTTACACGTGCCATACCGGCACCAAGTATCTTCCAGCTTCTGAATGGTGGCGGCGGCATTGTTCTTTGTGAGCGGAAATAGTTCAACCCAACGGGAGTACTGATCAAGGAGAACGAACACGTAGCGGTTGCGGTTACGGCTGAGTGGCAGAGGGCCTAGGTGGTCACAGAACACCCTCTGAAAAACAGCGTCCGGGACGTTGGAAATCATTTCGGGCCGCTGGTTTTTGTTGTGGGCCTTACATTTCTGGCACAGGTCACATGAACGCACGTACTCCCGCACGTCGTTGTATAGGTTTGGCCACCACCATCTCCTGGCTACTTCTCGGTAAGTTTTCGTTATACCTTGATGACAGCTCATATTCGCATCATGATGGTAATAGATGATCATTGGTCTCAATTTTAGGGGTATATACACTCTTCGTAATTTGCGTTTTCCCACCAACCTCAGCAGGACGCCGTCGCGCACCACGAAGTTGTCTACATGTTCTCCAGTAGAAATACGCTGGATCATGCCTCGGGTGTGGTCGTCGGTGTCTTGATGCATTTTTAGTGAGAAAAACGCTTCAGGTATGTTCTGTAAAAAATTTAAGTGGTCATATTTGGGTAATTCTTCCATGCCTTCGTCTTCTTCTAGGTCCCATAACCTGGAGAGTCCATCAGCCACGATATTCTCTGTACCGCCATGGATGTGGCGTATGGTGAAATTATATTTCGCAATTTCCAGCGCCCATCGAGCTGCCTTTCCGATACGCTGTTGGTTAGTGGAAAGCCACGTGATGGCGCCGTTGTCACACTCGACTATGAACTCGTGACCGATTAGGTAGTCGTGAAATCTACGTATGGCATGAATTATGGCGAGCATCTCACGTTCATAAATGCCATATTTTTTTTCTGTGTCGGAAAATTTTTTGCTGGCATACGCAATCGGCCTCAAGCCATCTTCGAATTGTTGCAGCAGCACACAACCACTAGCCGTGTCGGAGGCATCTGTTCGGAGGATGAACGACTTGGTCCAGTCCGGGTGGCGAAGAATTGATGTGGAGGTGAGGCACCTTTTAATATTTTCAAATGCCGCGATTTCTTTTTCTCCCATATGAAACTTTATGCCTTTTCTTTTTAGTTGGTTTAGTGGCGCGACTATCTCCGCGAAGTTCGGAATGAATTTGGAGAAGTAAGAGGCTAGTCCAATGAAGGAGCGAAGTTGTTTTAGCTTCTTCGGAGGCGGAATGTTCTGAATTGCAGCCACCTTGTCTGGGTCCACGGATATACCTTGGCTTGTAAGGATGTACCCCAGGAAACGCATACGAGCCCTCGCGAGAAGCATCTTGGCCGGATTGACTGTTAAGCCCGCATCACCAAGTCTGGTAAACACAGTGTTCAGTAATTCCAGGTGTGTCTCAATATCTTTCGAATGTACTAAAATGTCATCATAGTATGGTACTACTCCCTTGTACTTGAGGTCTTGAAACAGTTCTGATATTAGTCGGTTTAGGATACATGGAGATATTTTCATACCGAATGGAGTGCGGTTAAATGTGAAAACACCGAACTGGGTAGTAAAGCCAGTGTACTGCTTAGAACCTTCTTCAACACCAAATTGGTAGTAAGCGGATACCAGGTCGATTGTGCTGAACACTGCGCTTCCATTTAGATTCATGAATATCTCCTCGATCTTGGGTGGCGGAAACGATTCCATGACAATTTTCTTATTGATCTCCCGGTAATCGATTAACAAACGTGGTTTTTTGCCAGGTTTCGTCAGCAAGAAAGCGGGCGATGTATACTTGGTGTTAGATCTTTCAATAATGCCAAGTTTCAGCAGTTCGTCCAAATGGTCCTTCATCAGCTGGGCTTGAGGAGGGTTCATCACGTACGGTCGCTTCCGTACGGGAGTGTAATCCTTAAGTTCGATTTTTAATGCCACCATTTTTGTAAAGCCAATTTTGTCTGTAAGTACATTCGAATGATTATCTAAAACGTCTTGTAATTTTTTTTTCAGATCTTCGCTCATCGTTATGGGCTGGTCGACTAAAAGGCATATCGACGTTGGTTGATCTACATGGTCCACATCTATGGGGATGCTGACGTCCGTATACGGAAAACTGAGTGTTCGGTCGAAGAAGTTGATTACGGCTTGCATTTGAATGAGGGTATTAAGTCCAAGTATCAGTGGCACTGAAAGTTTGGGTACGACAAGCAAGTCGATTCGCCAAGTAAGATGCTCAATTTTCAGGAACACGGTAAGTTTTTTCTTAATTCGTACTTGAGATCCATCTGCTAATTTTGTTGTACTATTTGTTTTTTCGAGGGTAATTTTCCGCAACGAACGGATCCGTTGGAGGGCATGTTCACTGACGTAATTAGAAGTAGCACCAGTGTCAATGAGAATATTCATCGGTTCTCCATAAATTGTGGCGACGAAGGTAGGTAGATGAAAGGTCTTAGTCGGTATGTTTGTACAAAACTTCTTCCATGGGCAATGGTTGGATGATGGCGGCGGTCCTCCGTCCACGTCCAGGAAGAAATTTAGTTTTTTTGTAAGTTTTTTCGTGTGTCAAGTTTTGTAGCTTCTCTAGCTAAGGCGTCGTTCATTAGTTCTCTCTTTTGTTCAGTTGCCTTAGCCAGTTTGAATAACCCATGTCTGGTGGTGGGTGGATTTGAGAGGTCAACATCAGCTAAGGTATGCGACGTCAACGAAGACAGGATTTGGTTTATTAGTTCGTCTTCGGTATGTTGGTAGTTGAGAACATCAGCCTTATCGAAGATGTCTTGACTAAAATGCGTAAGTGTTTCATTTGGTTTCTGCGTACGCCTTATTAGCTTGTTAATGATTTGAATTTTAACGATAGGCGGAATGAACTCTTCTAGCAGTGCTGTTTTGAAGTCATTCCAGCAATGATGTTGTGGAAGGGCAAGTGACCACCATCTTCGGAGTTCTCCAGAGGTCTTGATGAGAACACAAGTCAGCAGTTGCATGTCGTCGGCTAGTTGTAAGACTTGGACTTCTTGCACGGCTTGCAGAAAGTCAACTAGCGAGATGGGATCCTCTCCGTCACAGGTAGGTACATGTTTTAAGATTTCGGCGGTGTCGATTTTAAATTTGCACATCTGAACGGGTCTTTCGTAACGACATCGGTATGTTGGTGTCCCAAGGATTGGGAAGCTGTTATTCTTCGGTCGATGGCGTCCAACTTCTTTAAAATAGTTGCCGTTACGTTATCGTGCCTGGTTTGAATAGATTTTGAATGATGGGGTATTACTTTTACTTCGGTATTTACGGGTGTTTCGATACTTGTATTTTCTGTTGGGTTAATGTTTTTTTCGTTTTTGAATTCAGGTGTAAGCAGTTCTTCCGAGTCATCGGTGTCCGTTGGCGAGGTTCCGACACGTGGTTCATCCAGAGATGCGGATTGGCCTGGTTCGGACTGTGTACTGTTCTTTTTTGACCTCGTGTTGATCTTCGGAGCCATGATAATCACACGCGCGTTTGATTCTAACGATCCCGGCTAAGCCCCCAATATAACGTTTAATTATAATCGTAAGCAGACTTGGCGCATTTCACAACGACCCACGTTTCAACACGCGACCGGCCTCTACTATACGCACACAAAATTTATCACCTGTGAGGTTTTTATTGTTTTGAATTTTAAATTTGCCGCGCAAACTAATTGTAATTTTAATAATAAATGCTTATTGTAATCCTTTTATGTGTTTCTCTTTCAATCCTGATTCTAAATCCTTGTCTTTTTTTTTTGAAAAGGAAAAGGGTAGTGAAATATGATATGAGTTTAAATGGGTTAAGTTATAATTGACAGTAAATTTATTGGTATAATAATTTACGTTGGCAGTAACTGTCAGTTAGTCTAAATATCTAAATGTCAATTTTCAAAATCGAGCACGTGTGTTTCGACTTCGAATTGGTGAAGTTTTGTTTTTAAATTGAAAATAAAAAAAATTGTGAAATGACCATGTTACAGTGTATATTTATTTGGTAAGTTTTGTTTACTTACGTGAGATTTTCTTTGAATTTAATTAGATTGGTGATAATTGTAGGTACTGTTCTGATAAAATGTTTCTTAACCCCACAAGTTTAAAATTTTGTGCGCCGAGGAAACGATACCGTAATTCGTGAGTAAAATAAAACAATTGTTTATGTAAAGTTTTATTTTTATTACAAATAATATTTTAATTTTAAAACAGAATTAACTACAAAAAAACTCTTTAACAATGCTCAATGTCGAGTTGGTTGTAAATTGCTTGACGTCCGGTATTGAATCGGATTACGAATCCCGGAGACAAGTTTTCATTACGCTGAGCAACGAGCAAAAAGGGATGATTTTTTCAGCTCCAACCTCCAAGTAAGTTCCGTGCTGGTTTCAAACTAGATGGCGACGTGACGTAAACAATTCCGGTGGCTGCACTAATCAGTTTCAGATTACATAATAACAACTGCATCACATCCTTTAAATTTAAATTTAGCTATCAATGAAATACATTAATTGATGTGATTGCTAAAAAAAAAATGATTAAATTCTATTTTATGATTTTATGAAGGTAAAAAAAAAATGATTTAATAAAAATTTTAGTTTGGAAATTAAACAAATGTACGAAATCATTTGATTACGTTACATTATTGTGACAGTATTTTACCCACTATCAGTGTCTTAATAGCAAAAATTAGTGTATATAAACTAGTATGTAATTTAAGAGGGTGACTCACCCCCTCTCCAATGTTGCTCAAACTCAATTTTGAATTCGAGAATTTCATTTCTACGTTATTCTAATTGTCCTAAGCTATTTTTCATGAAGAAGAACTTCTTGAAATACCCAAATATTACGACTATTCGACATAGTCACCCTCTAGTTAACTACCCCTAGACTTAATACTAGGATATTGATCAAAAACAGGTCAATTCGATTTTTTGACGTAGATTTCAAATCTGTAAACAAAATTTTTATATTGTTTATTTTTCACCCCCTTTTTGCAAAATTAACCCCTAAATTATAACCCCCCGTCACCCCTGTTGACACAATTTCAACAAATTGCATGCCAATAGATAGCTCTTTAAAAAAGAGCAATATCGCCAATTTAAACTTTTGCTCTATCTCTTACCGTTTTCGAGATATTTAAAAAATTAAATTTTTACCCCAATTTTTGGAGGGTGATTTCACCCCTTCAAACCGTTTTTCCGCCGATAAAGAAAAATACGTGTCGCTTATTTTTTAGTGTTCTACAACATATCTAAGTTTCATCAAAATCGATAGGTCCGGCCTCGGAACGTTTACTTGTCACGAACTCCGCGAGAGTTTGATTACAGAATTTTAAAAAAGTGAACACATTTCCATACAATCTAAAAACATACACAAAATAAAGCTATTCGTAATGGCTAAAATTACAATTTTTTATATACACAGGAATAATTATTCCCCTCATACAAGGATCCTGCTGACTCTTTTGAGTCTATTATATGAAAAAAACAATAACCCCTGCAGCCAAAAATATGTTTTGAATAAAAAAAGTGCTTGTCTGACGTTGGGTTATTATACCAATATATTAAAAACTTTTTTTTCTATAAAAGAAAAAAGAAACATTCAGTTTTCAAAGTTTTTTCCCCTCTTTTCTGATTTTAATTTTTATATTACAGTTGATTAAGATCTTTCTTGTAACAGATGGATTCCAATAAACATCTTTTTTGTTTTCTTTGATTGTTAAAAAATGGAATAACAATTATTATAATTTGGAAATTCCAGTTGGTTGTATAAATGATAAAATCTTTCCGAATTAATTGTTGTTAAAATCAATCTCGTTTCAAAACTAAAAGTTTCAATCAATTGTTTCAGTAACAATATACATACAATTGATTGTTAGTTGATCAACAATAATTACGGTAATTTATATTTAAAAGGAGAAAAGCAATCTTTTTTCTATAAGCAATATTCTGCTAAATTTTTTAAAGATTTTTTTTAGTGTATATTAACGTCTAGTACTCTAGTTATTTCATTCAGTCTTCATATAACACGTATCATCACTGTGTTCATAAAACAACTTTTTTTTTTAATTTTCATCATCAATCATGAATTTCACCAATATAAGGACGATATTAGACTATAAATATTACATGTGGATGTAGTAACGATATCGGGCTCTAGCAGACTAAAACTTCCGGTTTCAAACATAGAAAAGCCGGAAAATATTTTTACCTAAGTTGGAAAATTCATAAGATTTTAATTATTTATAGGATATCGAGACATTCCATCATACCCAACAACCTTTCAAGACTAAATGGGCGTCTATTTTTAAATTTTTATTATTCTTTTTGCTTGCTAGATAGACTTAGTTAATTTTAATATCTGTAACAATACCAATTCCCTGCACTTACCAGAATCTGCATATTTAATATTTTTTTTTCTTAAGTTTAAGACTAATACAGTTTCTATAAACAAATAAGTATCTAAAAGTACAGTCCCTTAGATTTAATTTACTGACTACCCTTAAAGCAGATACTGTAATTGTCCTTTATTCTGAAACATAATGTCATTTAAATTTGTTTGTTTTACCTTATCGCCTACTGATGAAAACGGCCTAAAAATATTCTTAATAACTTGGTAATTTTACAAATTTCTAAAAGAAAAAACTGAATGTACTACCGATAGATTTCGAAATAAATAATTATAGGAACTCGGCGAGGAATCGAGGAATCAACCTCGGCGAGAATGTGGAGGGTCCGTAATACTTTACTGGTGGTAAAAAAAAGTATTTATTTAGTTAGAAAGTTCATTATTTGCCACTATGTATTATGTTAACGACACAATTTTTATCGCGTGATTTTTGAAATAAAGGAGGGGTATCGATAAGGCCTTATTTCTGCCCCAAAATGACGAAAAAAAATGTTTACGACTTAATGTTTTCTTTATATGTGTATACCTTGAAAGTAGACTATATGCCTGACAAGAAAATATGTATATAAAATAGAAAAATTCGTCAAGTGCGTGTTTGACACGCACTAAGTAATATCGTCTCACATCAAAATCGGTTCAGTAGTTTCAGAGTTTATCCTAGCCAAACATTGTGACATGAGATTTTTATATTATATCTTATTAGTAATTAGCATAAATCTTAAGTTCATTGCGATGAAAACACAGATTTAAATACGTTTATGTTGTGTGTCCAAAACTTGGAGAGATTGGGACAGAAAACGAGCGATATGTATATATGTGTCCGCGCGATAACTCTCGAACGAAGTATCTAATATTTACGAAATTTGTTGAAAACATTGAAAGTCCCAAACCCTTGAATGAGTTCTTCAGCCAGACACGTCGGATGCCAGGAACATGGTTTTTGTTCTTGTAAAAAATTAGTTTTTTGCCAAAATTTCCACTTATTCAAAAATTTTTGCTAAATTTCTTTACACCATTTAAAAGAGGAAAAAAAATTACATAAAAAAGCTCTTTAAACTATTGTTCTATGTCAATTAGTTTCCGAGAAAAACTAATTTCTATAAACGGAAATTCGCTATGTTATGCAGAATGCTGCGACAGGGGTATTATATCATCTACTATTTGATTTTTCAAATTAATGTTTCTCAAGCCTAGCTTTTTAAATACAATAGTTTTCACCCATTAACGTTCGTTTTAAATGCAATAGTTTAAATACCAACATCTAAGGTCTATTGCAATTTAGCCATCTTTTATATATTGGGAGCAAGAAAAATCTTAATCATATCACAGCCGCATGTACCCTAACTCAAAAGAATAATTAACGATGTTTATTTGATTGTTCGGTTATTTTGTCGTACAGTTATTTTGTCGTTCGGTTATTTTGTCCACAGTTATTTTGTCTAAGTTTATCTTGTCATTCAGTTATTTTGTACACGGTTATTTGGTTGCGGTTATTTATCCACATACTCTAAATTAGAGTAGAGTCCCTATAATAAATAGAGTCGTGACATGTCATCCATTTTGTATCCAAAACAGAGCGGGAAGCTTCAAAATTAATTATCACATATTTGGGTAAATATTTTTGAGTACATAATTATTGTTAATAAGTTATGAATTAATGAACAATTAAAAATTTTTAATTTAATTATTTTTTCTAAGTTAAACTAAATGATTTTTGTTAACATTTAATTTATTTCCAATATATTTTACGAAAACTTTGGATACAAAATGCCGGAACCAATCAGCGTTCAGCAGACATTTCACGACTCTATTTATTATAGGGACTCTAAATTAGAGTAAAGTCCCTATAATAAATAGAGTCGTGACATGTCATCCATTTTGTATCCAAAACAGAGCGGGAAGCTTCAAAATTAATTATCACATATTTGGGTGAATATTTTTGAGTATATAATTATCGATAATAAATTATGAATTAATGAACAATTAAAAATTTTTAATTTAATTATTCTTTCTATGTTAAACTAAATGGTTTTTGTTAACATTTAATTTATTTCCAATATATTTTACGAAAACTTTGGATACAAAATGCCAGAACCAATCAGCGTTCAGCAGACATGTCACGACTCTATTTATTATAGGGACTCTAAATTAGAGTAGAGTCCCTATAATAAATAGAGTCGTGACATGTCATCCATGTTCTATCCAAAACAGAGCGGGAAGCTTCAAAATTAATTATCACATGTTTGAGTGAATATTTTTGAGTACCCGCTAGTTTCTAGCATTAGCAGAAGTTCATACATCTCGTTTTGATTATTTTACATGTGTGTAATGTGTGTGAATATGTGTGTAGGCTTCATTTCTTCATTTTGACGATCTCACATCTCTTATGGAACAAACATTAGCAAAACAATCAACAGATTCAAACTGTATAAAATATAAAAAATTAGTTGTAATTGCTATAAATCTGTTCCAATGGACGCTCAAACTTAATTTCTAGTTTCTAGCGTTAGCAGAAGTTCTCTAATGATTTATTTTAAATCAAATAAAAAATAATATTTGGCACATATAAGAACATTGAAGTAAGAAAACTTACTTTGTAAATATGGCAAAATGTTTTCCAAGCCAGACTGCTGTAACCACTTGGTTAATTTTTCGGCGTCTTCGTCCTTTTCATTTAACTGATTTGAAATAAAATAAACTATTTCACCACAAATTAACTATTTCACCACACTATCACACCATCGATTAACTTTAATTATAAATCACTTTTAATTCCCGACATTTTTTCACACAAAAAATTTAGTATCTGAACACAACTTACCAACTGTGAAATTCAGTTTGTTTAGGTATGAGTATTGTTATGTATAGCGAATGAATGTGTTTAAATTGTTTCCATTTCAGATTAAAATGACGCCATATTGATTTGACAATCTTTCTTATTGATTTAATAACGTTTTTTATTGATTTAATATGCTGGAAACTTACCTTCCGAGTTAATATTGTAAAAAGCTTGAAATAATGTTGTTCAACGTAAAAACAATATTGATTTCATATCGTGTGCACAAAGTATATGAAAACAACATTAATTCAAAAAATATTAAAATAAGGATTTCCAATATCATTTTTTTGTTAAGTTGGACATTATTGAAATAATAATGACCGTATTTATTTTTAAGTTGCCATTTTTCTCTCAGTGTAGTCAATTTACCCGTAATTAACTGTAAAATATAAATTTATTTGAAAAAATACAAAAAATTATGTTAATCTTTTGAAATTTTTAACTTTTGAAATTAATTTTGAACTTTTGAAATCTTTTGAAAAGTTTACATGTGTAAACTTGACACATCATTTAATAGTCAATTACAACTTACTAAGTTATAAATTCCAATAAATTAGCTTTTGAACATGCAAAATGAATAAAAAAATATATTTAATTTGCTATTAAATGTCCTCAAAGCTATTATAGGAAATTAATATTGTTCAGTATCAAATTTAAAGATCTTCTAATTATGAGACAGTAAGAAAAAATTATTGTATCGTGTAAACTACGCTTTCAACATCAGTATAATACATATATTTGTACACAGGGACGTGGGAAATTTTTTAATGTTATTCGTGTGTTTTCTTGTCTCTGGTTGTTAAGTTAGCCTTAAATTTAATAATAGTACGACTATTTGAATGTCAAACTATCTGTTTTGGTTAAAAAATTTCATTAATAGTTTTTTTTTCTGTTTTAAAAATAGCCCCACCAAAGTGAGAATAAATTTTCATAGAAACGCAAATGAAGTAATCGAAAGATAATAATAATAATGATAATAATCCTTTGGTCACACAAGTAAATTAATATATCGTCGAAGAAAGCCGAGGTTCGACGATATAAAAAGCTACAATTGGTATTACCTGTGGGACGCCAAACTTTGATCTATCTGTGATCTTCGTTCAAAATAACACATTTTCAATAATATTTCAATTTTTAGTCGAATTTTCTCCGAAAAATTAGACTTATACAGTCTATACGATAAGAGCTGCGAAAGGCGAGAGTAGGGGCGCTATCCGTTTTCGGACCCGTAGAACACGAATATGTAGAAAAAAATGTCTGATATATATATATATATATATATATATATATATATATATATATATATATATATATATATATATATATATATATATATATATATTCCACCCACCTTTTAAATTGTGTAGGGCCCCCCTATGGAAGTTAAGAGATGAAATTTGGTAAATGGGGCTCATTTTCGAGGCACCTCATACTATCAAAGTGGGGTCAAATTTTGGGCAAATTTTTTTTCTGACCCGACATTTAAGGGGGTGGTGGGGGGCAGAAAAGCAATAAAACTTTTCCAAACCGGTTTTAAATAATGTTTCGGTCAATTATCTACAACATATCCAAAATTCAGTTCCTAGGATGATTTGGTGGGAGTAGAGGGGGGGGGAAAGGATTTTCGCTGGATCTAACAGGCCCCCAGCCCCCCAGAATTAACGTAGAGGGTTGAAATGTGGTGTGTTGATAAAGTTCGTACCTAGGTTGTGCTTTTTGGAGGTTTTAATATTTTACCCCCCACCCCCCTCATTTTTAAGCTACAATTTCATGCATTTTCGACGTTTTCGAAGTTTGTACCACTCGCACAGGTCACCCAAATAAACCTAGAGGGCTGAAATTTTGTATTCGGATTGAGTTAGTATCAAGGGGGTGCCTTTTGGGGGTCTCGACTTTTAACCCCTACCCCCACCATTTTTATACCCAATAGAACATGATTTTTCTTGTTTTTTAACAGTTTCGTTCGTGTCAAAATCTCCCCAAATAAACCTAGAGGGCTGAAATTTTGTGTACAGGTTACGCTAACAGCCAGACACTCTTTTTTGGGGGTTTCAACTTTTAACCCTTACCCACACGATTTTTACGCCAATATTTCCTTAATTTTTTTGCTTGTTTTCTAACACGTCTAGAGACTCTCTAAGGAAACCTAGAGGGCTGAAATTTTGTACGTGTATTCAGTCAGTATCCAGCTAGTACCTTTTAGGGAGTCCACATTACTTTTCCCCCCACTTCTCCCATTTTTACATCGGAATTGAATGCTATTGTTAAATGTGTTTTAAATGCATTACTTTTATTCTAAATACAAGTAGGCGAATAGTAGGCCTGAGCGTATTGTGTCCCGTCAGGAGACCAAACACCTTACGGAGTTGTCTCCTTTCAAGCGACAGATACACTCTAGTGAGCGATTCGCACGGCCCAGTTAGAAAATCATGAGCCTGCCTAGCTCCACTATAAATTTCCCAAAGAGAGCCATATCGATCCTGCACCCAATTGCCGACACAGCATCTTATTCTCTGGATAGAGATCCCCAGCACAGGTTCAGGCCCCACAAATAAGGTGTTGGAGCCTGCTCTGGCCAGTTTATCAGCTATTTCATTGCCTTTAATACCTCGGTGTCCTCGGACCCAATAGAGAGTCACTTTGTAGCGAGATGCAAGATTATCCAACATCCTCTGACACTTCCACACCAGTTTGGATGTTGTTTTGACTTTTTTCAATGCCTTTAGAGCTGCCTGGCTGTCTGAACAAATATTGATGTGTCCGTGTATTCCAGACAACCCCCATATATGTTCTGCACAGATAGCGAAGACCTCAGCCTTAAAAGCTGTTGCGTAAGAACCTAGAGGCAGTGAAAACCTGGTTCTGGGCCCATATACTCCGGTCCCTGTACCTGAGTCCATCTTAGACCCATCCGTGTACCAGATGAGTCCTTTAATAGCTCTCGAGGTCACCGAATCAGACATCCACTCCTCTCTAGAGGGTATAATCACATTATACTTCGGCTCATATTGTACAGAGGCCTCATGAGATCCGGTGACATTGATGCCACGGGTATGGATCTTTGAAACTCGTCCAATATAGCCGAGTGTACTTTCCTAGGATGTTTAAATGACCATCCCCCATACTCCAGAGTCTATACGCTGTCACTTTCGCCTCTCCTTGAATCAAAAGATCCAATGGAGGCAAACCCAGTAGCACCTCTAAGGCGCTCAGGGGAGTGGTACGTATAGAGCCCGTTATTCCTAGACAAGCTAGTCTTTGAATTTTGTTTAGTTTTGTTTTGGCGGTGCTAGGTTCAGTACCAGGCCACCACACCACAAAAGCAAAGGTGATAGAAGGCCTTATGACTGCTGTGTAGAGCCACCGCACCATCTTAGGTCTTAGGCCCCACTTAATTCCGAAGGTCCTTCTACAGGCCCATAGCATGCTATTAGCCTTTGTCACCTTATTGTTTATGTGCTCCTTTCGGATCAACCGGCAATCAAGAGTAACTCCCAAATACTGGATTGACTCTCTTTGTTGAACCTTCTTACCAAAGTAGGAGGATTGGAAAAACCCTTCCAAATTCCTCCTTCTTGTAAACACTATACACTCGGTTTTGTCAGGGTACACTGACAAATCGACCTCGTGACACCATTTCTCTACAGAGTATAGAGCCGCTTCCATTAAGCGTGTTGGGAACTTTGCCGATGTATACAAGACAGATGTCATCTACATAGCTTTGCGTGTAAATACCACTATGGTTAATTCTAGCCAACAGTTCGTCGACAACTAGACACCAGAGCAGCGGAGACAGGACGTCTCCCTGTGGACAGCCCCTAGGCACAGTGAATCTCACAGAAACCTCATTGAGACTCACCTGCGCTCTGAACGGTTCACTCCATGCCGTTCCAGCCCATTCTTAATTGACGCCAATGAAGTGAAGTTGAACGCTCCCTCGATGTCCCCATGGCCATGGCGATTTCCTTATTGCCCACTCTTCTCTACACGTACCACGAGCTGATGAAGAGCTGTCTCTACAGACTTCCCCGCCTGATAGGCGTGTTGATTTGGATGCAAAGGTCTAAGAGGTAGAACCTTATTCCTAATATATCTGTCCACTAATCTCTCCAGTGTTTTCAACGCGAAGGAGATTAGACTGATGGGACGATAGTCCTTAGGTGTGGAGTATGAACCCCTACCTGGTTTAAGTATAAATACTATTCTGGCCACCTTCCACGACGGATGTACTTAGCTAGTTGCCAGACTGGATCTAAAAATACGAATCAGGTGCGGCATTAGAAGTTCTAGACCTTGCTGTAGCAAGACCGGAAAGATTCCGTCCCTCCCTGGACTTTGGGAGTATCAATCGCCCAATTGATCTTTTGAGAGCTGACAGTCTCCGCTGCTACTAGTCAGTTAACTCTCTTTGGCCGGCCCGGTTGAGCGAAAACCGTCAACTCGTTCACCAGTCCTGAACCGGAAAAATGAGTCCTGTGTAGGAGATCCCACGGATCCTGTGGTTTCCTCGGATGGAGAATCCAGAGTGGTAAGATGACTCTTAGGATTCCTCAACAGAACCTTATGCAGCCTGGGTGTTACAGGCTCACTATTAATTGACTGCAGAAGGACCTCCATGAATTCCTCGAAGCCCTTCTTATCTATTTTTTTATACCTTCGTTGAGCCTCCTTGTGAAGTTCCCAGCTTTCAGTATTATTTCCAGCCCAGCTCCATTAAAAAGCCGTCTTGTCTCTTTTCTTAGGAGTTCCAAACTGGAATTCCACCGAAACTTTTTATTTCCTGCCCTACTGACTGTCAGAGGACAGTTTTCCTCGTATGAAGACACAAGAGCTTCGTTTAGAATGTCGATGCCCAGTTGTAGGTCCTCCGCTAGTCTCATGTTAAACCTAGGCATCCTCTGCAATCTACCTTCAAGAGACACGCGAAAGGAACCCCAGTTGGTTTTCTTCTTGGTTGGTCCCTATAATAGTCTTACTGTAGGGACCCAGTAACAGTGAACATGATATGTCTATGGTCTGACAAAGAAGACTCAGTTAATACCCTCCAATCCTTAATCCTACCTAGTAACCCAAAGGATCCTAGAGTAATATCTAGGATTTCCTGCCTTCTGTTTTTATAGAAGGTAGGCTCATTACCGGTATTTAAAATTTACAATTCCGTTGTACTTAAGTATTCCAGCAGAGCCTCTCCCCGTGTATTAGTATCGGTGCTTCCCCATACTCTGTGATGTGAATTGGCGTCGCAACCGACTACCAGGTCGAGACCCCGCTGTCTACAGTATATGACTAAGTTCTCAAGCTCCTTAAACAGAGGAAGGCTTTGCGCATCGAAAGGAAAATACACCGAGCAAAAGACTATCTTCTTCTCAGTATTTTCCTCCTTATATATTACCAAAATGGCCACAAGATCTCCCTTTAGGAAACCCGGTAGCGCTGTGTCAGTTTTTTCTTTCACTAAAATGCAAGCTCTAGGCCTCACTATCTCTGTGTAAGGTGAAGCCTGGAATATTTAGTCCCATGACACGGCCATTTCGCGCCCATGGCTCTTGTATCAGGGAAATTTCGCTCCGATCCACTAAGATCCTCTGTGTGAGTACCTTAGACGCCGCGATACTATGCTGTAAGTTTATCTGTATGATTTTTATCGGGGTAATCTTTACGGAATAAAAATTGTAAAGTGATAAACAGAAGTGCACTTACCTTGCTTACTTCTACTTCTGCCCCGTTGTCCCTTTCTTGGTGGCCTCGAGCAATGTGAACACTGCCTGAGACGCCCCACAGAAGAACTTCCCACTAGCTTCTTTTATCCTGTCGGCAGTAGCCAGGTCCACACTGAGAACAAGTCTCGCTCCATTCGGTTCGAACTTCCTCTCGTAGACTCTCCACGACCGAGTGCTAATACCAGGGTTCTGACGTTCCAACCTCTTCAGAATTGTCTCTGTTTCTACCGCTGGTCCGGGAACTCACGCAATGACTTTTTTGTATGTAGGACGAGCCTTCATACTGATAAATTTTAGTTTGGAGTCCTCCCACGTTCTTAGATTGCTTATATTACAGGTCAGCCAGTTCTTCGTTGCTTCATCTTGGCAAACGATGATGGTCGCCCCTTTTGCTAACAAGTAAAGGTCTTGAAGTGATAATTCCCGATTTTGATGAAATTTGGTAGGTGTGTAGAACACAAAAAAATAACAGATACGTATTTTTCTTTATTTGCCAAAAACGCCATTTAAGGGGTGAAATTCACCCCCAAAGTTGGAGTAAAAATTTAATTTTAAATTAAAACATTAACAATTCACGTACAGATTCAGGAAACCGACGCATCCGTTATTAGAGCAAAAAATAAATTATATAGCGAAATGTGTCTTAATGTGTTCTTAACAGGTTTAAAAGTACACCCCCAAGAGTGGGTTTTTAAAAAATTTTTTAGGGAAATCATAGCTCAAATTCTTTAAAATTCTGTAAAAAGGCTACAAGTTATTAGTTAATAATAAATAATACATATTACCCACTGTAGTGGCGCGGCGTAACTGAGGGGCTATGAGGAACTCTATGTGAGAACGAAATTTTTAATAAAGATTAATTATTTTGGGTTTTCGTCATTATAAATTTTATAAAATAGCAAAAATAAGGTTAACTGGTAATTCCTTGACTTGAAATAGATAGTTTTGAAACACTGGAGTAGCTTGGTGAGAAGTAGTTTTATAAACAAATTATTGATACAAAAAAAAATGGTAAAATTAAAATGCAAAAAAACAAAAAATATGTGTATTAAATAATAAAATAATAACATAATTATAATAATAATAATACAATCAAATTTTTTTCTCTGCTGCCAAAAAAATTATTTGTTAACGAATTAACACCTACTGACAAAGAAATAACAGTCATGATAAGTTTACTTTATTTCTTTCTTTGTTTTAATCTTTCTCGTCTTTTATATTTCTGTTTTATCTATTCTTCGCTATTCCGCTGTAGACCTGTTATCATGGCTCTGCAGCGGTATTGTTTTAATCCCTTATTGCGTCCCTGGTAAGCCAGTGGCTCCCCAGTGACGTAATAAGTTTTTGTCTGTGATATTCTTTCTAATATATTGTTTTAGTTTTTCTTTCGTACATTTTTTTAGTCGGTTTCCTCCACCCCGAGGCCCTTTATACCTCGGGCGGAGTCTCATCGTTGGTTTTCAGGCCTTGATGACCGGACGATCTGGCTGGTACCTGTCGTACCCTCACCAAGGTCTGTTCCTTTTAAAGCCCTGGGATGGAAGGGCTCATTGCTGTATTTTAATATGTGTATGTTGTCCTTTGTCTATTGCATTTATGTGTTCCTGTCTTTATGTGTCGTTTTTATCTTTCTACTGTGTTTGGCGGCGCATGCCCAGAGATGGCGATGCCGCCGGACACTGCTGACCGCGCCATCCACCGGCAGTAGTGTCCCAATTTTAATTAAAAAAACAAAAAAAAAACAGTCATGATAAAACCTAAAGGGACTACAGAGAAGATACAACCACTAGATGTATACGGATTCCGAATATGCAAGAATTTTATCAAGCGGTTTTCGGATAGTACAATTTTTTTACGATATCACGATATCGATTACGATATCAATTACGATATCAATTTTCATTCTCGTAATAACATAATAAAGCTGCAATCACTGATTCATAACCAATTTCCTTCTCCTCGATATCAAAACTTATTCCGTTATTCATGGTACAAAAGCGGATACATAAGTAAGAAACCAGAAAAATTTGAGAATCCAGTTGCATTTGCTCTCCAAGAAAATTTGTCCCCCAAATGCGAAATTGAAGGTTGTGAAGAATTATCTATTATAAGATGTTCTTAGTGCATGAAATCGTTTTGCTTAAAACACTTGAAGAATATCATTACTACGAAAATTATCATCCATAATTCTAATTAACATTTTTTAATACTTCTATAATATTTTATAAATACATTGTAAAATTCAGGCATACTGAAGCACTTTAACGCCTGTACCACTATTCAACATCGAACCCAAAATATTTAATTTTTGTTAAAAATTTCGTTCTCATATAGAGCCCCCCATAGCTCCCCAGTTACGCCGCGCCACTACAGTGGGTAACACGTATTATTTATTAACTAATAACTTGTAGCCTTTTTATAGAGTTTTAAAGAATTTGAGCTATGATTTGAGCTATGAAAATTTTTAAAAACCCACTCTTAGGGGTGTTTTACCCATTAAAAATTAAGTGACCCCAATTAAAAAAATTCTATAGTAATGCAACCTCAGTCTAAATCTTTTTACCACTTTTCATCAAAATTGCTTAAGGGCTAGTATGGGAAAAATATCAAAATATGATTTTTCAGGAAAGTTTTGAAGGGGTGTTTTACCCCCTAAATATGGGATTGGGCACGTATAATTAAAATATGTTTGTTACTTTGTCAAGTGCTACAATATATCTTAAAATGAACGAAATCGCAGGGGTACACTTCCGTAACATTCCTCGTAAGATCAATTTGTTGAATACAAAACTAAACAAACTTTAGACAATACTGTAGACGATACTGATAACGAACATTTTGACATTGCATATGAAATTGACAATACGGATTTTCATTGCGACTACCAGAATCAACAGGATACATAGATTTAAACACACACGGTACAACCCTTCCTTATATCCATATATCAACTCCAGAAAACAAACCCTTAAAATTCCTTATCGACACTCAAAGTTCTAATTCCTTTATAAATCCCGAATATGGCTACCCTAACGATATTAAACCTATCCCAACATTAGAAATTAGAACTGTATTAGGTTCACACAAAATTAATAAAAAAGCAACATTACCTATTATTACCGAATTTAACCAACCCGGTAAATTTGACTTTTTAGTTTTCAAATTTCATAATTATTTTGACGGACTATTAGGACTTGATGCTTTAAACACATTACATGCAAAAATTGACATACATAACAAAACATTAAACACACTAAATTCGACAAATAGACTTTTATTCAAACCTAATTTTACATCAGGCAAATACACAATTCAACCGAAAACACAACAACTCATACGATTACCAGTAGATGTTCAACAAGGAGATGTTTTGTCAAAAAACATTTATATTGGAGAAAAATTCCTGATACCTGAAGGAATTTATTCTGCTGATAATTGGTACATAACAGCCGCTGTTGTAAATTTATCGGACCTTACATAAACCTTTTACGTAGAACAACCATTACGAGTCGAACTACTTACACACGAGACAATTGACTTTAATTCACACCAAATTACTTCACCCGATTCTAACTTACCACCTATTGAAAATTTAATTCGTGTTGATCATTTGAATAGTGAAGAAAAACATGCAATCATAAAAGTTTGCAAACAATTTGAAGATGTCTTCTTTAAAGAAGGCCAAGATCTATCTTTCACTAATCAGATAAAACATGAAATTAAGACAAAAGACGACGTTCCAATCTACACAAAATCCTATCGTTATCCCCATATCCATAAAGAAGTATAAGCTCAAATTAACAAACTACTTGAGCAAGGTATTATACGACCAAGTTACTCTCCCTGGTCCTCTCCTATATGGATAGTTTCCAAAAAATTAGACGCTAGTGGACGACAAAAATGGAGACTTGTTGTTGACTACAGAAAACTGAACGAAAAGACGATTGACGACAAATACCCTTTACCTAACATTTCGGACATTTTAGATAACTAGGCAAATGCATGTATTTTTCTACACTAGATTTAGCTAGTGGATTTTATCAGATAGAAGTATACCCAAAAGATGTTGAGAAAACAGCTTTCACTGTCGAGCATGGCCACTGGGAATTTGTAAGAATGCCCTTTGGATTAAAAAATGCCCCTGCGACCTTTCAAAAGATCATGGATAATGTACTTAGGAAATTACAAGGAACGATTTGTTTAGTTTACATGGACGACATAATAATATTCTCGACTTCATTACAAGAACATATTGAAAATCTCTCTAAAATATTTGACAGACTTAGACAAGCGAACTTAAAAGTGCAATTAGACAAAAGTGAATTCCTGCACAAGGAAATTGCTTTCCTAGGACACATAATTTTGGACCAAGGAATTAAACCGAACCCTTCTAAAATCCATGTAATCACCAACTATCCACTGCCTAAATCACAAAAACAGATCAAATCATTTTTAGGACTTCTGGGCTACTATCGAAAGTTCATCAACGACTTTGCGAAGCTCACAAAACCCATGACGAACTGTCTTAAAAAAGGAGCTGATGTAAAAATCACTCCTGAATACACAAAATGTTTTGAAATCTGTAAAACACTTTTATCAGAAGACCTCATACTTTTCTATCCCGATTTTTCCAAAGAATTCCTGCTAACAACTGACACGAGTAACTTTGTTATTGGCGCAGTTTTATCCCAAGGACCAATCGGAAGCGACAAACCAGTATGTTACGCCTCACGTACATTAACGACAACTGAACAAAACTACTCGACAATTGAAAAGGAGCTTTTAGCTGTTGTCTGGGCCATCCGTTACTTTCGACCATATTTATTTGGACGAAAATTTAAAATCATTACCGACCATAAACCATTAACATGGTTTATGTCGCTAAAAGAACCTAACAGTATAAACTCATACGGTGGAAACTTAAACTTGAAGAATACGACTATACAATACTACACAAAAGTGGAAAATACAACACTAACGCAAACGCCTTATCCCGTATAAAAATTGAATCCCATAATATTGAATCCTTATCCTCAACAAGTTCCCGACAAAATGACAGTAACGCTAGTATAATGACCGCTCATAGTGCAGAGGAAGAAGACACATCACTCATACGAATATCTGGAAACCCTTTCAATGACTTTAAAGAACAGTTAGTAATTTATCAAAAGAAATGACCAGCTAAACGTAAACTAGAAATTTTATTCAAAACAAAAAGACGACAAACACTTCACTACCCCAATATTTCCAATCAAATATCCTTCATCCTAAACAACTTACTGCAGTTTATTGTTCTGACGATCAAACATTTAACCGTTTTCAAGAAATTTACAGTCAATACTTTTCACAATCGAAACAATTTAAAGTCATTAGAACCACAAAAATTCTTACAGACGTGACTGACGAAGACGAACAAGATGAAATTGTTAAAAAACACCATAGTCAATCACATCGAGGAATAAACGAAACATTTGACCACATACGACGTGAATATTATTTCCCGAACTTAAAATCTAAAATAGCATACTATATTAATAACTGCAAATACTGTAATAAAAACAAATATGATAGGAGACCGCCTAAACAAAAATTTCAATTAACAGCAACTCCAGAAAGACCTTTAGAAATATGCCATTTAGACATTTTTTACTTAGATCGTTTAATTTATTTAACCATCATAGATAAATTTTCGCGATTTGCACAGGCATACGTTGTTGAAACGCGAAATTCTCTCCATTTAGTAGGCGCTTTTACACAATTCATTGCAGCATACGGTAGACCAAAATTAATAGTAACTGACGCAGAAAAAGGCTTTGATTCGATAAGATTCAAACAATTTTGTGAAAAGTATAATATCAAAATGCATATAACATCTATCCGAAGTTCAAATTCCAATTCCCCTGTGGAAAGACTTCATTCCACACTCCTTGAAATTTACCGAATAGTACATAACAAAGACAAACAAGTTCATCCCGAAATTAAAATGTCCCAAACCATTTTCACCTATAACAATACCATCCATTCCGCTACCATACACACACCATTCGAACTATTTTTCGGACACACATACGACATTAAATTACAACCAAATTTAGACGATATTCAGAATAAACTAATGAAAAAGTAAAGAAATCTAAACAAAAACACATTGCAAAAATTAATCAAAACCGTGAAGAACCTAAAGAATACCAACCAAATCAAATAGCGTATTTCACTGAGAATAAACATAACAACAAACTTCATCCCAAATTTAAACAGATTAAAGTTAAAGAAAATAATAATGTTACTATTACCTACTGATACTAAAAATCGCAAAATCCCGAAGCAAAAATTAAGAAAACCATACTTGTTACAGGATCATAACGTTGGCAATAATAACCATGACAATGACGCAACGAATCGAAATACAAGACTTGACGAACAACCCGGGACTTCTCGCGATCAAGATAGGCAACAGTAAAATCATTGAAAATTATTACAAATACTTGCATTACATAGATCTAGACGACTACAAGGTTAAATTAAACAAAATCTCTCAATCTCTAAGTCTCATTAGTGATAAAACAAAATTAGGTAGTATTAGAGAAGTATTGAATCTAAAATCCAAAGCATTAGAAAATAATCTGAAAATAATTTATCCCCACAAAACTCAAAAGAGGAGCCTTTTTGACGGTCTTGGTACCGCCTTCAAGTTCATAACAGGCAACATGGACAGTAACGATGCTCAACAAATTAATAAAGAATTAACTGACTTAAAATCAAATCAAAATAACTTAATATTTCAATCCAATAAACAAGTAAAATTAAACGAACAAATGATTCAAAGGTTTAAAAATATTACAGATCATATTAATAATAAGGTACATGATAAGGTGAGAGAAGACGAAAATGATTTCAAGTACATGCAATACTTATATCAACTTTCTTATAATATTGATTTACTTAATAACCAAATTGAAGATGTTATCGAATCAATCAATCTAGCTAAATTAAACATAATTCCAAAAAACATTCTTATATCGGAAGAGCTTGAACATGCGCATCAACTCCTTAAAACTCAAAATATTTCAACAACATCAACAGAACAAATTTACGAACTTTTAACCCTTTAAGCTTACTATAATCATACAGCTGTAATGTTCAATATCCAAATTCTTCATTTCCAACCAAATACCTTTGTATACAATTTAGTAGAACCTATACCCACATGAAACAAAATATTAAAAATATATTATCCTTTTATTCTTTCCAACGAGCATCAAATGTATTTTGTTAAACAAAGTTGTCCCAGAATTGAAAATCTACACATTTGCAAATTGGAAACCTAATCAAGATTCAAAATGATCAGTGCTTTAAGAAAATTCTCCGCAGCTATCCAGGCAACTGCACCTACGAAGAGTTCGGAAATCAAATAGAAATTAAGAAGATCTTGGATTCCTATGTCGTTATAAAAAATGCCATCAATTTGACCTTAGAATCGACATGTGGTGTAAAAAGAAGACAACTCACTGGTACTATGTTAATCAAATTCCGAAACTGCTCGCTGACGATCAACGAACTTACATACCGAAATATCGAGTACGAATTTCATGACCAACTGCAAATCCTTCCGTTACATAATCTTCCAATCGTCGAAAGTCATTTTGAACCTAAAATCAACTTACAAAAACTAAACGACTTTCATTTGCAAAATAGGAATGAAATTAACAAAATCAAAACTCATGGTTTCATACATATTACAACTACCTACAGCATCATCGTGGTCTTCACAGCAATAATAATCATTGTCCTAATAATCAACAAACGTTGCGGACATCGCACCCTCCAGGAGGACTCATCTCCAGTCATCACCACGCCTTCGGCTCCAGTCATAACCACAAGCTCAGTTCCGGCTCAAGAAACAAAGTTCCTTTGGCCTACACTTCACACTAAGGGCGGAGGAGTTATATAATAGTCAAATTGGGATTTATTAATAAAATAATTATTACCTTTTATTTCAGCTTATTAAGCAATCTTGTTATAATATGATTTTTTCTTAGCTCACAAACAGGAAATGCAAATACAATACTTTTTCGATTTTATAAAATAAATTTGTAAAGATCAATGTTCAATTTCCACAAGCAAAGTCAGCATATTGGAAATCATAAAAAGAACGAAATAACGTTACTCGTGGAATTTTACCTATCGAGATTTTGAATTGTGAACTAGTAATTTGTAGTGATTCGTTTGATTATCATAAATAAATTTTCTTGTGGATTTCGATTGTTGTTAAGGTTTTTTTTTAACAATCCTTCAGCACTCGAAACCAAAAGTATATATATATATATATATATATATATATATATATATATATATATATATATATATATATATGGAATTAAACCTGTTTAAAACAAGTTTAAAATGTTTTAAAACATATATTTAATTTAAACTAATAAAAACATGATTTTAAATATAGGAACACTTATTTAAAACATTTTGAACTGTTTGTTTTATAAATTAAAAAAAAAAAAACTGTTTTTTTTCCATTCCTACCCTCGACACGATACCTCCCATCTTAGATTCAGGTTTTTGTTAACCGAGGTTTTCTCCTCGAGTGCAGTTTCTTCGTCCGGTCTCTCAGGTCTATCCTGTTCGACATGGGTGACCCTACCAGTAACTTACGTTACCGTAGACATAGCATGGGCCATCACTGAGGCACGCAAGCCATCCCACCAACGACAAGGTCCTACTGCACCCAGGGACAGGTACAGGTGAACACAAATAAAATATTTTACAATTAAAAAATTGGTCATTATATAAATGCATAAAATAAATTTATTGAAGTGCCACCATGGCACAAACTTGTTGGAACATATCACTTCGTCGCTTTGACGGCGTATAGGAGTGACAAAAATGGAAACTTTTCACTTTTACATAGATGACCAAGATCTTGATAAAATATTTTTACATAAAGAATCGAGTGATATTTTAAGAATAAAATTTTAGTCTAGGCACTTCGTTTCCAAAATATACTCCCTTTGAATAGAGGATAACCCCACCACTGTACTAACCTGGTGCTGTCAGTGCAATGTAGGGACAAGACTTATTGGTTGTTGAGCTCATATTGTGTCCGTAATCTGGTGTTTAAGTTACGACAAATATCAGAATCATACTACTCGAAGAGTATCGTGCGACTACAACCTAATATTTAATGGATGCAGACGTTGAAGGATATTGGAGCGCCCACAATGAAGACTAGATAAGGAGTGTAAAGTTTAAAAATGTTGAAACTTTCCAAATTATCCAAAAAAGTTCATTAATTTCATAATTTTGCCTTTTCATAAAACCTTCCTATAATAATTAATTAATATCAACTGAAAAATAAATTATAAATGAGAATATTCCGGCATAATATTTATTCCATCTTACTATTTGCCTTCATCTAAACCTAATGCACATGTAAGAATTTATGGAGGGAATGGGACGAAAATAAGGCCTTATCGATATCCCTCCTTTTATTTATTTATTTATTTATTTATTTATAATCTAACATCGACTTTACTTATGTTAAAACTTTTAAAAAGTTTTATATTAATTCTGTTAAATTAGCATTCAATGTAAGTACTCGCACCATTTTGATGTGTTTTGACACTGTTAATTATTGCTAATTATTTATTACTATTTATTACATACAGTGAATAAATCAGTTTATCATCACTTGAAAACTTGTACGTATAGATATCTTTTGCACACTCAATACAGATGATTATAAACTTAAACAATATACTCTTTTTTGACTTAATTATTGTTTTAATCCTATTCAAATTACAGACACCGACATTATATTCATTCGACATGACAATATTTACTAATATAAATTGTCTAAAGTATTTAAAGTTAAAAATAATAGTATCTCCCTCCGCAGCCCCCTTGTGAACTCAACCTCAGTTTAACGTATACAGGTGGATAGTTTTTCAAAGAGTACAATTTCGTCAACTTAAAATTTTCCCCTATTTCTTATAATTTTTGAGATATTCTAATAAATACGATTTGAAACCCCAACTTTAAGGGCTGGTTTTATCTCATAAAAGTAAAAAATCGCCGACAAAAAAAACACCACTCCCTTACTTTTATCTTCTGTACACGCTAGTCAAGTTTCATCAAAATTGCGAATATCACTCTGGGTACATCTCCTTGTGAGAGCGGTGCTCATTACACTGAGAATTCGTCACTCATGTTACCGCCCGTCCGCGATAGCATGTCATCACTGATCGCATACTACAGTTGTTTTTGCCATCACACATATGTGACGTAATCGGACTGTAAAGTGTTAATAATTTACTCTAAATAGTAATAGTCCTCTTTTAGGTAATACATTTTTAAAAACAAAAATTTTTCATTCCTAGAATTATGCGTTCCCATATACTTAAAGACAGTTGAAACAAGACAGTGTAGAGGAAAATAAAGTACTTGAATGTACCTACCTTTGTATAATAAGTACAAGTTTATGAAAATATTATTATTTAAAAATGATTTAGGTATTTAACTTTTATTTAATGATTTATTTAATTCTTTTCTAACACTGAAATCAAAAATCTACTTTTTTTAATGATTGTTATTAATATTAATTTTTTATTCGGACAAAAACAAAGAACTACGAGATCATTAACACCTTTCTAATTTTTTTGTTCTCCATTATTTTAGTGTTTTAGATATTATTTTAAGTATACCTAAAAAAAAATTGAATAGAATAATTGGGATTTGGAATTATATTTTTTTTATAATTTATAGTTATGGGAACATTACAAAGCATATGTCAATTTTTTGCTTAAATTTAATTCACCTTCATTAAATTTTTTTCAATTAATTATAAAACAAAAAATTTTGATTTTTAATCAACATTAATGATATATAATGAAATCAGACAATTTACACAATGCCTGTTAAACTTAAATTTTGCAACTACACGTATTCCCACTTATAGTAGATATATATATATATATATATATATATATATATATATATATATATATATATATATATATATATATATATATATATATATATATATATATATATATATGTTCCATTCTGATAGAATCATTTTTAATTTAATTATTAATTTAACAAATTACCTATTGATATAACTTTTTTTATTAAATTGTTAATTTTACTCGAATTCACTATTTTTTTGAATATTTTTTAGATTGAGTGATTTTAACCCATTAGCGCCCGCCGTACACGCCTATTAAAGGGACTTTTTTTTATTTAAAACATATTCTACTTAAAAGAAAGTAGCTTCAAAGTATTATCAAATTAATATTCTGCATGAAAAAACTCTGCGAGGACAATTCCGCCCACCGGACACGGGTCGTGTAGGAGTCATTCAATTGATTTTTTTAATTTTTTTAATCATTTTCTATATTTTTACCTTATTTTTATTAATTTAATCCAGAAGAAACTAAAGTTAAAACAACAGTTTTGTCATGGGCGTTAATGGGCTAATTAGATATACGTATATCTTACATAATATGTTAATGGGTTTTTTTAAAAATTTCATGGTCCAAATTACAATTTTCCTCATATGGATATACTGGGTGTCCCGGCTGAATGTATACATACGATTTACATGTTAATTTTTAACATTGGATTCCCATAAGGAAAAAGTTATGTCACAAGAGTGCTTTGGATAAACATATTCCTATTTTTGGGAATTTTCTTTTATAAAATAATTTTTATAATTGTAATGATTTTTGGGTGGATATATTGTAAAAATATATTATAAAAAAAATTATAAAAAAAAACAAAAAAATAAAATAAAATAAAATAATTTTTTTCCACCAAATTATCTGCACTATTTCTTCAAATATTTTTTTGGTATTTTTATTATTTTAATATTTATTTTCAAGAAAATAAAAAAATGCCTTTTTGAATTTACAGCAGATGACACAAATATTTATTATGTAAAAATGTGAATTGCTTGAAAATTGCGACATTCATTTCTTTATTTTACTACATTATTATTGTTAAAGCTATAGTAACAGTAGTTATAATATTAAATTTGAATTATTATTTGTTCAAAGCACTGTTGTGACATAACTTTTTCCTTATGGGAATCCAATTTAAAAATTAATATGTAAATCGTATGTATACATCCAAATACCTGGTATATGGGTATTGTTTAAATTGTTTAAAACTATCAATTTTCAATTTTTATTAAAAAATATTTTTAATTGCATGAATGCTTTTATTTAGGAGTAGACGGGTTAACAGAACATTAATTTTTTTAATCCTAAAAAGTGTTTCTTAACATAACTATGTAGAAAACCAGAATTTTTTTTTCATATCAATTTAAGTGCCTAGTTTATAAAAAATACTCTTGTTTTATTATAGAGAAAAAATCGTTTTTAATTGTTATATAGTACATTGTCGATGACCAAATATTTTACGTTAGATGAGTAGGTTCTTATATTTTTTTCATGCGATATCGCGTGATTGACCATATAGTAAAGTAGTCATATTACGCGATATAGCGTAATCGGTAACGAAAGTGTTAAAACTATTTATTTTTAGTCGAATTTTTCCTTGAAAAAATTAGACTTATACAGCCTATACAACAAGAACAGCGAGAGGCGAGAGAAGGGGCGCTATCCGTTTTCGGACCCGTAGAACACGATTCGGTAGAAAAAAAATGTCTCATATATATATATATATATATATATATATATATATATATATATATATATATATATATATATATATATATATATATATACCGTGTGAGTTTTTCGGGAGTTGCCATTTTTATTACAGCCAAACCGTTGATTTAATCGAAAAATTGTTCAAATAAGAGTTGTAGATATCGACGGGGGTGTAACGCAAATGACTCCAATTATTTCTTCGAAAATAAAACTACAAATATCTGCTTCAAATGTCCGAAATAGACTCTTTTATTTTTATTATTTTAGTTGCTAGGAAAACTAATCCAATAGTTATAATCTCAACTTTCATATTTCACACGGCAAACTTGTGCCCGGTACATACGCCCCCCATCGCAAAAAAATAAATTTTCCGAGCAACAATTAAAAAAAAAAAAATTTCCTTTTGAGGAGAAAAGTTTTCAGGAAACAATTTTAACTGTATCCTGAATACATAAAAACTCCCCAAAATACAATGCTAAATAATTACAATTCATGCAAATATTGAATTAAATATGAAAAAAAATACATATGTACATATATAGAATTAAAGTATAGACATGCATATCTATATGCTTCACGATTCGGATGTTTTTTCTTTTTCCAGAAATTCTTCCAGAAAGTAGATATCCGAACCTGTAACAAAACAAATAAACGGCAGAAAACAATCCCAACAAAATATGTACATTAAAATATTTACAGACTTATTTTATATATACAGATAAATATTTACAAGCTTTTATGTAATTAAACATTACATAAAATTAAATCACATATGCCGTTTTTAATCGATCGATCGATACATTATCCAATCTATTATTTATTTTAAGCTTAAAATATTTATCTCCCCTTTCAATTACTTCAAAGGGTCCCAAATAATTAGAAGCCAGTGAAGATTTAACTCTATCGTCCCTAATATATACAAATTTGGCAGACGATAGATTCGCATCTACGAAACTTTTATTTTTATAAAATTTCATAAAGAAATATTTTGTATTTTGAATGCTATTTGATAAAGCATTCGCAAAATCATATTGACTCAATTTATTATCATTTGAGTTACAATATGATATTAATTGATATGGTAACCTTAATGGATTACCGTATAAAATTTGTGAAGTATAAGTAATTATAGTTGAAGCGTAACTATCCTTTAAAGGAATAGCTTCAACCCATCTTGAAAATCTACCAACGATTGATAGAATAAAGGTATAGGTCAAATTATGTCCAGATGGATTGATGAAAATCTATCATCTGGTTCGATTATGGGCTTTAACCGTGCCAAATCGTGTCCAATCAATATGTTTTTCCAACATTTATCACATGATTCAACAACACGATTGATCATTTTGGCATAGTAAAAAAAAACTCCACATTAAATCTCTCTAGTCAGTGTTTGCCAGCAGCATGGCTTAATGCACTTTCCTGCGTGCATTCCATACTTTAAATGGACAAATTTTCTGATGACCTTTTGAATTGAAAAACTTTTTTAATCTTTCATAATTTCCCTTCTTATCTTTGTTACTATGGAAATTATGATTTTCATTTGATTTTCCAAATTTTCTTTTAAATGACATTTATATTTTGTAAAATTTGATTAAATTTTTTAAGAAATCTAACATGTCATCAGCTGTTCCACCAAAGTCGTCAACAGGTAGTTCATTTAATGCACACAAAAAAAGGCAAAACGTTTGCTGGCACATTATTTAAAAATATTTGTTCTCATCATTTGTAATGTTTTTTATTACAAATAATAAACTTCTACATCATTTTTATCGAACGGTGGCTTTTCATTTACAGAATCCGCCAGTATCCGTTCTGATGTAGTTTAAAATTGAATATTTTGACTTGGCCGTGTCATTTTTGTTTTGCTTTGAAAACAAATATTTTCAAAAGCAAGCAATATATAATAAATATAAAAAATAAGTGGTTAACGACTCACCAAAGCAAACGTCGGTTGGTCACCACTGTAACGCAAAATGACTCCAATTATTTCTTCGAAAATAAAACTACAAATATCTGCTTCAAATGTCCGAAATAGACTCTTTTATTTTTATTATTTTAGTTGCTAGTAAAACTAATCCAATAGTTATAATCTCAACTTTCATATTTCACACGGCAAACTTGTGCCCGGTACAGGGGCAACCAATTGCTATAGTCAGGAGCTTTATAGCTCTTATGGTTTTCGAGGTATGATACAAACTTATATTTTTTTAAATGAGACTATATGTTAATTTTTCGATAAAACTGTTCTAATACATCAATTAAAAATATAGATGAAGAAAAAAAATTTTTTTGCCCATGTTTATTTTTTGAATTTTTCTTTAATTTAGCAATTAGGCGGTAGAAATATGCATATGTATTTGAGGCTCTTTCAACCGACAGAGTTTTAACGGCTAAAATTTCTATTATATCCAAGAAAAGAACCTTTTCCAATATCATTCTCTATAATACAGCATTGAATAATGAATCGCAGTAATTCAGATTTTGGAGTATAGATGTCGGGCTCTATTTCAAGTTTTTAACATTTTTGCATAAAAAATCAAATTATTTTAAAAAATTAGTATTTAAAGTAACTTAATTTAAAAATAATTTGATGTATTTCATTAATTTACTGAAAAATATATTTATTTTTTATTTATTTGTTTTATTTTTGCCAATGACAGGTGGCAAGTGAAATAAATGACTCTAATGTACACATTCAATACAAATCAAGATGACATTGGCGTTTCTCTATAGTAGCAAAGTGAGGTTAATTGGGAACGAAAATATTATTAATAAATGTACTCAAATAGTGTAAAAATTTTTGAAATTCGATAGTATTTTCTTTTTATTGCAAACCAAATTAAAAAGGAGAAGTTTTTTTCACAAAAAACTTTTCATTTCCTTTAAAAATACTTGCTACAAAAATATGTTTAGACGCCTATGTATCTGTCAAACAGTGACATTTCAGAAAAATAAGTTTTTATTTTTCAATGAATTAAAACTGAAATTTTATTTTCTTATTGTACTTACTACTTAGTTATCATTTTTATATGATAATTTAATCTATTTAATAATTTTAATTTCCGATGGAAAACGTAATAATCGTTTAATTTTTCGTTACTACATTGTCAAAAATGGCAACCATACTGAGTTAATATCTTTTCAAATTACGTAAAATCCTAATCGTTTGTAAGTACTTGAGTACGGAATTTAAAAGTGTCGTTTTTAAAACGTAATTACTCAAAAATATGAGATAAAATAATGAGAATTTGAGTCTTTCTGCTAGTTTTGAATCACAAACAAATTTTTGAAAAACTTTCACACATACGTTTCCATTTAAAAAACTATAAGTTTGTATCATAACACGAAGACCATAAGAGCTATAAAGCTCCTGACTATAGCAATCGGTTGCCCCCGTCGATATCTACAACTCTTATTTGAACAATTTTTCGATTAAACCAACGGTTTGGCTGTAATCAAAATGGCAACTCCCGAAAAACTCACACGGTATATATATATATATATATATATATATATATATATATATATATATATATATATATATATATATATATATATACCGTGTGAGTTTTTCGGGAGTTGCCATTTTGATTACAATATATATATATATATTTTCCCGCTACCTTTTAATACGTGTACGGCCCCCTATGGAAGTTAAGAGCTCAAGGGGCATAGCCGGGTAAGATAGGGAAAACGGCCCTTGACGCAAAATTGATTGTTTTTATAGGAAATAATACTTCTTAGCCCCAGATACATTCCTGCCAAATTTCAACCCTCCGAGGCTAATAGTTTATGAATACACAAATAGAAAAAAATTTTCAAAAAAATTTTTTTTGACGAAATTACTGAGTCGATTTATTTGCGTTTAATATATATTGTGTACCCACGTTAGGCGAAGTAATAAAAAAAAATTAACGTTATATCCCTTTATTATACTAATTTTTTTAATTTTTTAAATTTAAGAAAATTTTTTTTTTGGCACTTATGTGTTAGCGACACCCACCATTTTTTGTTCAATAATTTGTCTCTTAGTAGTCTATAACATATATTTTTATGGAATAATTTTAGTTGGTAGAACATAGTAATATTTCAATACAAATGCATGCCATGTTCGGTACTACATATATTACTTATGTATAAAAAGCACCATAAAGTAATGCATCTGCCTTATTTCTAAAACACAGTAGAACTCTAAGGAGTGCAATAAAATGTTCTCTTCCCGCCTGAGTTGCAGTTCTTGGAGTTCCTGCGACGGTCTAAAAAAATATATATTTTGAGCTGTTATAAAAAATATGTTTTAACTTGCTAAAAAATAATTTTCAAGGTTAATTTTACCATGAATTTCAATATTTGAATGAAATCAATAAAATTATCTCAGCATACTTACTAATTAAAATTATATCTAACTCAACAAAAATTATAAGTTTTAGAAACTTTATTCAAATAAAGATACTAATAATAACAATAATACGTCTTTCTGCCCTTAGTAGGCGATGCCGCCGGGTGCTGCTGACCGCGCCATCCACCGGCAGCAGTACCCCAATTTTAATTAAAAAAAAAAATACGTCTTAAATATTATATTGCTTTAATAATAATAAACATTAACTTAATAAAATAGAACAAAAAACTTCAACAATGTATAGTAATAACAACAATCCGGCTAAAACCTGTTGTAGTTATTACATGTACATATAACTAACTTGAAAAAAGTAGTGTACAATTGTACGCAATATGTAGCTCGTCCCTCTCACTTGATGTTTTTGTTGCACTTTTTAAGGAGGTGCAGAAAGTGGAATTTTTCTGTAATAAAATTACATACTACGACAAACAAGCTTAAACAAACGTCTAGCTTTATCTGCCGTCTGTCTTATTTTGTTAACACGATGACGGCTCATCGGGAATTATAACGAAATGACCAGCTGGTATACTATTTTGACAGCTAATCAACTCTGTATGAAATTGTTGACATCGTAAGACGTGGTGTATGAGCTAACAAAGTTTCACTTGACGTCTTACAAAGGAAAAAACTCTAACAAAAGAGAAATCAATGTCTATTTTGTTTTATTGATAAAAAAAAGACAAACGGCAGATAGTGTTGGACTTTTGTAAATTTAAACTAGTTTATCATAGTCATGAACGTAATGTAATTATATTATTTTAGAAATAGGGTAGATATTTTACTTTATAGTCCTATTTATACATAAGTAATATATGTAGTACCGAACATTTGTATTGAAATATTATTATGTTCTACCAACTAAAATTTTTCCATAAAAATATACGTTATAGAGTATTAAGAGACAAATTATTGAACAAAAAATGGTGGGTGTCGCTAACGTGCAAGTGCCAAAAAAAAAATTTCTTAAATTTAAAAATTTAAAAAATTAGTATAATAAAGGGATATACCGTTAATTTTTTTTATTACTTCGTCTAAGGTGGGTACACAATATATATTAAACTCAAATAGATCGGTTCAGTAATTTCGTTAAAAAAAAATTTTTTTTGACAATTTTTGTCTGTTTGTGTATTCATAAACTATTAGCCTCGGAGGGTTGAAATTTGGCAGGAATGTATCTGGGGCTAAGAAGTATTATTTCCTATAAAAACAATCAATTTTGCGTCAAGGGCCGTGTTCCTTATCGTACCCGGTTATGCCCTTTGGTAAATAGGGCTCATTCCGATGCACAACAGTACTATCAAAGTGGGGTCAAATTTTGCGCAAATTTTGGATCTGATCCAATCTTTAAGGGGGTGGTTGGGGGTGGTAAAACAATAAAACTTTTCCAAACCGGTCGGAAATAATGTTTCCGTCAATTATCTACAACATATCCACAATTCATCTTCCTAGGATGACGTGGAGGGAGTAGAGGGGGGAAAAAGGATTTTGGCTGGATCTAACACGCCTACAGCCCCCCAGAATTAACGTAGAGTGCTGAAATTTGGTGTGTTGATAAAGTTCGTACCTAGGTTGTGATTTTTGGAGGTTCTAATATTTTACCCCCACCCCCTGATTTTTATGCTACAATTTCATGCTTTTTCGACGTTTTTGAAGTTTGTACCACTCGCACAGGTCACAGGTCACAGGTCACCCAAATAAACCTAGAGGGCTGAAATTTTGTATTCGGATTGAGTTAGTATCAAGGGGGTGCCTTTTGGGGGTCTCGACTTTTAACCCCTACCCCCACCATTTTTATACCAAAAAGAACATGATTTTTCTTGGTTTTTAACAGTTTCGTTCGGGTCAAAATCTACCCAAATAAACCTAGAGGGCTGAAATTTTGTGAACAGGTTAAGCTAATAGCCAGACACTGCTTTTTGAAGGTTTCAACTTTTAACCCTTACCCCCACGATTTTTACGGCAATATTTCCTTAATTTTTTTGCTTGTTTTCTAACACGTCTAGAGACTCTCTAAGGAAAGACGGCTGAAATTTTGTACGTGTATTCAGTTAGTATCCAGCTAGTACCTTTTTGGGAGTCCACATTACTTTTCTCACTTCTCCCATTTTTACATCGGAATTCAATGCTATTGTTAAATGTGTTTTAAATGCATTATTTTTATTCTAAATACAAGTAGGCGAATAGTAATTTTAAAAAATTTAAAAAAAGTGAACTTACTTTTATAACAAATGAAATACATACATATTAAGTAATTTAAAAACGTTATTAAAGTCACTGTTTATTTATAAATTAGGAATTTTGGATTTTTATTATTTATAAAATAGAAATTTTGGATTTTTTTGGAAAGAAAAAATATCTTCATAAAGGCCTTCCAGTTTACTATTTAAGTTCCTTTTTTGCCCTCGTATGAATTGTGTTGGCTTTTTCCCTGCTAACTGCTATCGGCACAAAATTGAAATTTACTGAGATTCAGCCCTTAAAAACTTAAAACCTTTTTTTAAAGCCCCAATCAACCGGACACTCATCATCAGTTTGGAACCACCAAAATGACAAATCGCTTGTGGACTTTCAATTATATTTCGCTTGTAGACATTCAATACCGAAGATGAAAGGAAAAATTTGACTTCCGTGATGGGGCTCCGTTGCTCACGGCGTTTTTTACTTTTGTACCGTATAAATGTGCTTATTAATGATTTGTTAAAAATAAAGTATCGTCGCACTGTAATGATCTAAAACTCTAAAACTGAAACTAAAATAATTTCTTATTTATATAAATAAAAATTTTTTAATGCTATTACAGTCGTTTACAAAAACTAAAGGCCATTTAATACATATAGATATATTTAACTAATTTTTAATAATTAAACACTTTTTAACATGTAAACAATAATAAGATTTTTTTAGTTTACAAATTTCAAGAAGATCCAACGTTTTGAATTGCGATTTCAGGAAGATCCAGTGTTTTGAATTGCAATTTATGAGTTAGTCCGATTGGTCTATTATTTATGATACCTAGTTGTGTCCGATCTGCTTATTTAAACTGTCGAATCTCGCTGGTAACGAAATGTACCCAATTTCTAATTCCAATATTGCTTCATTCTCGATGAATTAAATTTTGATGGTAATTGTTTTGCGCTTATAATTTTATATATTTTTCCAATCTCTATATCCGCAAGTTGATCCATCGTTTAACAGCACCAAGATGGTTCAATTCATCCATAAAATTTCCCACGGTTTTTTTAATTAGGTCTCGGTTTCCAGATAAAGCAACAGCAGTAATAGATTCCATTGTTCGCAATAATTAATTTTTAACACAACAATTGAAACACTTTTTTTTATAAAAATAAGATTTAATATTTTTCACTGAAGTTTCGAACCAAATTGTGATTGAAATTTTATGCTACGGTCTTTTATAGCAGAAAAATAGCATGATGACGTCAGCTGACAATTTATACAAGTTTAAACCTGTGTGATTTATGAGAATATATAATATCAAACCTTATCTGCTATCTGTTAGTTCTGCTTCGATTATGTGTTCAGAGTTAAATGATTACTGTGCCATCTTTTCATGGAATTTTGAATCTAGGTATCGAGCTCGCGGTGGTTCAGACTAGCAACGCGATATTTTAATGGTTAGTATAACTATCAACGGATTTTCAGCGCCATCTATTGACAATTTTTCAAATTTACGCACAGGGTTCTCTAGTATCCAGACTATGAGCGCCATCTATTAGTGAAACTTTACAGAGTTCAAAGGTGGCTACGCCATCTATTGAGAATTTTTCAAATTTACGTATAGGCTTCGCTAATATCCAGACTAGCAACGCCATCGAGTAGCGAAAAGTATAATTCTTAGGTTAAGCTTGGTTAGGTATAATTCTTTGGCTTTGGTTAGGCTTAATTCTTAAGTTCGCTTAGGTTCCGTTAGGTTAGACCAAATTTCGCTAGGTGTCGCTAGGTTAGACCAAATTTCGTGGGGTTCCATTAGGTTAGACCAAATTTGGTTAGATTCCGTCAGGTTACACTAAGTTTCGTTAGGTCCCGTTAGGTTAGACCAAATTTTCGTTCACATTCCTCCACCCACCGCCGGAGGTTTCTAGAACCACCTGGGTAGTTTGCCTCCTGCCGAGGTCACTCAAAAAGTCGGCAGGAGGGAAGGGTGTTCTCGTTCTCTCCAATAAATACTACTAATTTGCGATTGTTTTGTGAATAATATATCTATGTATAAGTTTTAATTTCATTTAATATGTTGCGTAGTAACGTGTAAGTAAACAAAACAATTTGATTTGTATTTCGATAGGTTCCATAGATACATATGCTAACATTTAATGAAGTTAGAGATAACTATATTAAAATTTTTATTCTTTTGATTCAAAATTTATATTCAATTTTATTTAAGTCAAAAAGGAAAAATATAGTATTCTACTCACTTGCAATTTACTTACTCAGATGTATTACGACACTCACCTCGTAAGCTCGGCACGTGTTGAAATTTCATCTTCGTGAGTAATAGCTATCATTACCAGCTCGTTGAATAATATACTATTAATAGTGGTTTCTATGGAAATAATTATCATATATTTATTAAATGAAAAATCAAGAGGCGGCTTTGCGTGTTTTGTTGTAAATTTGCGTGCGAGAAATATACTTTCCGCACGCAAAAAAGCAACTGAAATACGCTTAAGCCATGTGGGAACAGTAGAATGAACAAATAACTATTTTCCTTACAAAAATGTGTCCGCCAAGTTAGTACTTATCCCGCATGAGTAATAAAAAAAATTTATTTACCTATTTTGGTAAAAACGAATAAACAACTGATGTCAGATTGTTGTATAGTTTGTTTACTATTATATATACTCTCCATAATTCCTTCTTTGTTTTGCAGAATATAAAAACTGTGAAAATCAGAGAGAGAGAGAGAATAAAAATATTCCAAAAAATAGTAAACAAAATATACTACAATCATTATTATAGAGAAAAAAGTCATCTTTCAGCTGTGACCAAGGGGTCAAACTAGATTGTCTATGTCTCTGTTCCACTTGTAATGAGTCTGTGACGTAAAATCTCCCCACTCTGGCGTGTAGATACACACTGTTTGCAGTGGTATTGGTTTAATGGTTGCGTCTGTGTGCGTATTCACACATACTACTACAACGACTACAACACACGTATTATGGGACAGACCAAGCTGTCCAATTTAAGTAACAATGTCTAAGCATTGTCTAACAATGTACTGTGTGTTCGGCGACGGACACTGACTGACTACATGCTTTAAGCTGTGACTGGCCTACAAATGACTCCATGCGAATTACACTTTTTTAATATTAGTTGGCTTCTAGTGTTCTATGGCTGTGCAGTAATACTTTCGAATATAATTCGATTTTTTGCTTACAATTATTAATATCGTTAACATTTACCACTTTCTCCTACTATTAATAAATAAATAACAGAATAACATCTTTATTTTACAGATTCTATAATATGTTTCGATCAATATGACCAAACCAGTGATTATTTTTATCATTGTTAAATTCAAACCAACTTTTTGATAAGGATAAAATTCAATAAAAAAATTTATAAAAATAAAAGTGATATTTTTTGCAGAAAAAATTACCTAGTATATCATATTTAGTAGCAAAATTTATTGTAATTATTTTTTAAAATATAATCATCTACTCTATACCTATATAGTCTACAACATACTTTTAAAAATATTATACCTAATACCTATAACTTGAAACTTGAATTTAATAAAGATGATTACGTGGCCGGCAGGTAAAAAATAATATTAACCAATCAAGTTAAAATATCTCAATAATAAATTTTATTAATATTCAGACATTATTATTTTTTCCTTGAAAACATATGGATGCGCGATGCAGCGCAGCAGAGAATTTATAATCATATAGCATATACATATAGTCATATACCTATGTATATAATATTTATGTATGATAAAATATATACCTATAATATTTACCTAACTTTAATTGAAACTGGTTTTCTGTTTCATGTTGATTATTTCATGATTCTTATTATTAACATATATTAAAATATTGTTTTACAGACCACGAATATATTAATAATAATTTTAAGAAATAAATATTATTAGAATTAATATACAATAGGTATGCGAGTGCAGGTGTTTCACTTGCGTTTTAATAGACACAACAGATTAACACAGTCTGCTCGACAAATCCATATTGAATACATTGAATTCTAACTTTTCATTACTGCAATCAGCGGAGTGATCGAGCATGCTTAGGTACTGGTATTTATCATCTGATAGGTCTGGAGTTCAAATCCCGCCACCAGCTATGCCCGTGAAGGTTTTATGCAGTATTGAATATAAGCACAGTATTTTAAAGATGACTTCAGATGCATACCTACCAACTCTTATTCCCAAAACCACTTCCCTTGTCTTCCACTCTTCAAGTCTGTGAAATAATTTTTTATCCTTATTTTTAAAGTTTTAGCCTTTGACAGCTTTTTAAATAGAAATTTTTCCAACTATCCGTCGGAATTCCCGTATTATAATTAGTAAAATTTCTTTTTTTATTTGCGTCTAAGTCGCAACACTGATGAGCACTGAAAAAAGATTAAAACATGTTGGGAACCTGACAAAACAATGTGGGTAGCGATGTGGGTTTCACTAGACCGAAAGCGAATCAAGAGAATATCAAAAGCGGGACTATAGTGTGTATACGGCACTGTAATGTGAATTATACAGGGTTAGTCAAAAGTATGGAGGGAATGGTGATATCTCAGCGGCAAAGCATTTTTGGGATAAATGACGGTAACAAAAGTTCCATCATTTTTTGCGGCGCATCCGATGGTGACCTTGAATTTGACCTCAAGGTAAAGGATCAAGGTCATATCAAGGTCAACTCGGTCTTTTCAAACGGCAACCCCCCTTTTCGAAACCGGAAATGGAAAGAGCAAAAAATTCTGCATCCGAATATGACCTTGAAGTCAATGATCAAGGTCAAATGCTGATTTTTACAGTAATTTTTAATTGAAAATTCTACTGTAATTTTTTTAATTTCATCGTTCGGCAGTAGGTGCAGATAGGATGTAGACCTGCGCAGTAGGTATAGCCAAAATGTAGGCCTGCGCAATAAGTGTAACCAGGATGTAGACGTGCGCACTAGGTGCATGTAGGATGTAGACATGCGCAGTAGCGTATTTGGAAAATATACCCGTATTCAGAACTCAATGTATCTGAACTCGGGTATACATTCAATGTTTAATAAGCATAGTTCGATACTTGAAAATATACCCATTAAAAGCGCTAAGTTCGGGTATATTTTCAAACTCAATATTTAATAAGAATAGTATGAAAAACATACCCACTTTCAATTTATTGGTAAACAAATGGTTCAATCAAGTAGTTAAGGAAAAAGAGCACTGTGACGCCGCAAAAAATTGACAATTTTAGCGAATTTTTTTTGCAAATGTGAGTAAATTCCTATATGAGGGTCGAATTAAAAAGATTTTAATGAGTATTCATTTGTTCATATAAAATTGTATAGAATAATATTAAATATTTGCAAACTTAATAATTAAAATGTACCTAAAAAAATTGCAAATTATACCAACGATATTGCAATGATGAATCATTTCAAATTAAAAGAAGAAAAAAAATTATTAAAATAGATAATTGTAGCTATTGTTATGCATAGGTTTTTTTTTTTACATTTTTTTCATAAAATAGCAACGGATTCAAAAATTTTTCGTTTTGTTTTGTTTTGTTTTCGTTGAATTTTGGTCTAAAATTTTCACAGTATATTGTCAATATGTTGTACTTTCGAATTAAACAAAAAAAAATTTTTCGATTTTTTCAATCCAAGTTACCAGACTATACTACCTTAATTGTACCAAATATTTTTCAGCGGATTCAAAAATATTATCCATATTCATACGCTTTTGTAAAAAGCCATTCTAAATCTGTTTTGTTAATCATTATTTAATTTTAAACAAATTTTGCACGTTTAACTCACACGCTAACAATTAAGAATTAAGATAAGAAGAAGCTAAAAATTATTTCAAAAAATTGTAACGGTTTTTTTTATTTGAGACAAATTAAGTCTTGTTTTAAATCATATGTGCATATTTTTTTTATGAAGATCGAGTATAAATTACAGTTGAAATAAGTTTGAAAATATGCCTTATTAGTAACTGTATGAGATTACCTACACTAATTTATTGCCGGATATATATTCAAATTCTCATAGTAGTATTCTTGTACTTGAAAATATACGTGATTTTGGCTCTGAAATGAGGTATATTTTAAAGAGACATTTTGATAGTTTCTGTTTTGTAAATTATACCCGATCCTAGATCGGTCAGTGACGTCACAAGCTCTGACTTCGGGTATATTTTCAAAATACGCTGCGCAGTAAGTGAAATAGGTAGGAATGAAGTTGTAGGAAGAATAAAAAAATGAAATATTTCGAAGTTACCACATAAAATTGTCATCTTATAATATATTAGATGAACAAGTTAGGCTATAGAGTCCAGTATTTTAAAGTTACAATTTTATGGGGTAATTTTGAAATATTTCAGTTTTTTATTCTTCCTTTAACCTCATTCCTACCAACTTCACTTAAGGTAAGAGCACCAGTAGCCGTCATATTAAGACATGAGTAGCATTAAATTTTTTCGTTCATAATTATACGAAATAACCAACAATAAAGCTAAAACGAAAGAGAATTTTATGATCTTTCAGGAATATTCTAATTTATTTTAATATTTTTATAATAAATATATTAATAAAAATAAAATAAAGGAAAAAGTGTGGTGTACCAGTCAATAAAAAATTAACGATGTTTCAGTATCCGTCAGAAGAGCGACCCAGTATCCGTCATTCTTTAGAATATGATTAAACAACTGAGCTGTATAATTAAAATACTTAAGGATAAAGCTTTATTAAAAAAAAAAAATTGATTCTGTTATTTAATTTCTACAATTCCTGCAGATATATTGCTTAGATTGCCACTGAACTGATTCATTTAGAATTCTGTTTAACTTTAGTACAACCATCCGTGATGCTAATTCTTCTGAAGCATTATCCATAATATCCATAAATGCTGTTTTTGAACATTCTTATTCATTGGAATTAATAAGATTATGTACTGATTTTTGTCCTTTCTATACAATTATATGGGTATTAGTCTGTCTCAAAAATATAGTGATCCATCATAATTCCATCAGACGCTCTGTATCTTTCAAAATTTCTATAAATACTTCTTTTTTAAATATTCTTCAATTTCCTTAACCTAGTTTTTGGTATTTTACTCGGCTACCGAAGCCCTTGATTTTGTTAAATTTTGAGATAATCGCTTAGATAACTCCGAATATCTATTGCAAAAAGACAAGAACCATCTTCGTCTAGGTCGACCATAAGTAAATGGATTTTCTCAAGTTTTAGATTAGTCGTTAGCTACTGTCTAGCAGTTAAGGATCACAGTTTCATTCAAATGTATCATCAACTTTACTATGTTCTCATCTTCTTTGTTTTTTAAAATAATTGTGAAGGTACTTTTTGCATAATATATGCGCTACTTCCCTTTTAATTTATCTGACAATATGGTTTGACAATTATCTGTGATATACGAAATTGTTTGGCATTTTTTTTAATGAGTATCATATCAAAAGCATTTAAATATTATAGGTGTATATTTAATCTTTAAGGTAAGGCTAATTAAGGTAAATATTATAGGTACATATTTAATCTTTATTACTGTATTTTATATTGAAATTTACGTACAAAAAAGGCGGGACCAAAAACCGTTACTTTAGGGTACCAGTATCCGACATTAATTTACAAGGACTACTAAAATTTAATTGTTACAGAAAATAATGACGGGTACTGGTCAGTGGCTTTATCGTATTGTTGTGAATGTAATCCAGATTTTAAAATTTTAGTGTAAAAAACATAAGAGAATATGTATCCTTTTTTAAAATACAATTTATTACCCCAATAACCGTCACTATGACGGTTACTGGAAAATGCCCTGTATTTTATGTACCAGTAGTCCCCATCAAAAATAATAAATTTCTGTTAGCAAAATTTAACAAAATTTACAAAATTTAACAAAATTTACTTCATAATAAACCTAAAGAAACAAACAAAATATAACTAATTATTCGTTAAACCAAAATTACAGTAATCTAATGTTAACTGAATGCTATCATAAATGGAATAATGGTTGCGAATACTTTCCAGAACATGTAGCAGGAAACACAAAAATATATGCTTGCTTAATATCTTAATATTTATCATTTTACTGAAACTTGACGGCTATTGGGTCAATGATGGCTACTGGTGCTCTTACCTTACTGCGCATGTCTACATCGTACCTGCACCTAGTGCGCACGTCTACATTCTGGCTATACCTACTGCACAGGTCTACATCCTGTCTACACTTACTATGGAACATCAAAATTTAAAAAATTACAGTAGAAATTTCAGTTAAAAATTACAGTAAAAATCAGCATTTGACCTTAATTTGACCTTGATCATTGACTTCAAGGTCATATTCGGATGTAGAATTTTCTGCTCTTTCCATTTCCGAGGTTGAAAAGGGGGTTGCAATTTAAAAAAAAAACGGATTTGACCTTGATATGACCTTGATCCTTGACCTTGAGCTCAAAGTCAAGGTCACTATCGGATGCGCCGTAAAAAATAATGGAACTTTTGTCACCAACATGTATCCCAAAAATGCTTTCCCGCTGAGATATTCCATACTTTTGACTAACCATGTATAAGATTTTAGCGGACCGAACTCACTATAACCACTTCGTGTTAACATTGTTAACACTTACAATGATAAATCCAATTTCCTTGAGGCACTCAATATAAAGTGTCTGTACAGACTAAAAAAAATGAAGGATGTAGCAAAAATACAGCCAAAACTTGAAAGTCTATGCCATTGTAGGTACTACTAATTGCTAATCATAATTAAAATAATTATATTAATGGTAATTAAAATGTTTTAGTGTTTATACATATATCGCTAAATAACTGATAATATAAAACTACCAAACAGAACTTAAAGTTATAAATACCTTGACGGTCATAACCTATAATGATAAAATGTACACTATTTCGACAACTAATACACTTTAGATTGAATTATTGACATGGTTCCACTTTACCTCTTAAGATGTCAATGACCGTCGATGTTAAAAATTTCATTTTTTAAAATATTAGTAAAATATTTTGCAACTGGACTTTTGAAAATAAAATTAGACTTTGGGTATTTATCTGGACCTAGACTTAATCATTTCCGCTTGCTGTTCCTACCTAGACGCTTCTAAAAAAATTTTGTCATTAAGGTACTATCACAGTGTGATTCTGCCGAAAAGTAGTCAATTTTCACAATTTTTTTTCGGATGAATAGGATGGAGGAATAGGGATGAATTTTTTTTTACGATTAATACCACTATTTGACAATACAAAAATATTTTTTTATTTATTTTTTATAATTATTATAATTTTTTGAAAAAAGTGTCTTAAAAAAAGCCGAAATTCGGTGCCCACGATTGCGGCCGCAGTTTTTATTCGAAAAAAAAATATCAAATAGGTTATCAATCTGTAGGTAAGCCGCTATGTTCCCATGGGAGCTTTTTTTTCTTTGGAATTTGAAAAAATGGCGACGGTTTGAATAAAAATTACAAAATTTTGTACAGTTTTCCGTATGAAAAAATAGCAAGATTTCAAAAGAAAAAAAAAAGCTCCCATGGGAACATAGCGGCTTACCTACAGATTGATAATCTATTTGATATTTTTTTTTTTTGAATAAAAACTGCGCCCGCAATCGTGGGCATCGAATTTCAGCCTTTTTCAAAGACACTTTTTTTAAAAAATTAAGGGAGAGGTGTGTCAGTAGTAACAGTGGGTCAATTGTAACTTTGAAATTTGCGAAACATCTTTCAATCCTATTGAAAAATATTACGTATCATAGGGTATCTCCTGAATTTGTGCTTTACTGACAAAACTTTCAGTTAATATCATCTGGCGGTTTTCTCTCATCAATATCAAATGTGTTGATACAAGCTAATCGTAAATTGTGAGTTTGTTGACAATTTTTTGATTTTTGAAGTAAATACCCCATTAATTAGAAGTAAAGTGATTTTACTGGAAACGCAAGTAATCTAACAATATTATCAGATAGGTAGTCCCGCTTTTTTAATCATAATTAATATTTTACAAATTTTTTTATAAAATTAAACAGTAGGGCAACAATTGTAAACAAATTCAATAGTGTCAATTGTAACATGTTACAATTGACACACTACAGTAGTTTTATATATCCACAGTTTTTCTTTTTAGTATTTTAAATTTAAGGAAGTAAGCACATAGAGGTGAGAATCAGTATAAAGTCTAAAAAAGTTTAAAAACTTTTACGGTTTTTCAGAGTTTTGATTTTTGAGGAATAATTTTAAATTTTATTGCTAATAAAATCTTTTTTAGTTTACATTACCGTAAAACCGTCTAGACCCGGACAGGGGGTCTAGACCCGGACGCGTAAATACGAAGGCGACTGCAGCACAGACAGAAGTTACTCTGTAATACAGCCGTGTCTGTATGAATAAAGTACTGCAAACACAATTACATCACAGACATTTAAAGACTGTCTGTAACGTTATCGGCTTCGAATAACATTTTTTTATCGAAAACGACTGCAGCACAGCTATACTCGCTTTGTAATACAGCCTGAAACGCACACTTTTTATTGAACAAACACCGCTGCAGTTCAGTCAACGTCTCGTACCATTGGGCCATATTTGTTTAATTAGTTTATTTCTGATTTGACAAAGGTCGGTGCGCGCGCGATAATTTTGCAGCTAAAACTGTTAAAACTATTGTTGCTTAGTGCAAAATGACTGACAAGGAAAAATTAATTATTTTTATGAATAAATCCTGTGTGGAGTATACCTTGTTGAATTTCACAAAAAAGACACCTCAAATTAACCGTCCAGTTTTTGGACTTTAGACTTTAAATGTCAACTTTGAGCAAAAATTGGTAAAGTATATCCGCCCTATTTCAAAATTTACCTCCAATTTTTCCTAAACAGCTACTTCAGTTGGTTCGACCTTGGCTTTGTATACATCAGTAGAAAGCTCTCTAAAAATAAAGTACGTCAATTTAAAGCTTTTTCTTTATCTGCTGTAGCTTTCAAATCATCAAGGAAAATTGAAATTTTACCCTAACTTTGAGGGGTGATTGACCCCTTAAATGGCGACGGTGGCAGATAAAAGAAAAATATGAGTCCGTTATTTTTGCTTGTACTACACGTGTACGAAGTTTCATCAAAATTGCGAATTGATAGTTCAGAACCTTTCCTTGTCAGTCTTCTTCTAGAATACAAAGTGAATGGACTACTACACTCTAAGAAAAAAGGGTCAAAAACGTGTAAAATAACTTAAATTTAGAGCAAAATTACTCCTCGCTCTGAAAATATGCACTATTATTTGTGTAATATGAAAAAATTGGTGTATTTTTATATAATTTGTGTATAATTACTGTTTTTTTTTAATATTACACAAATAAAGGTGTAACTTTAGATTTTTACAACGTTTTTGGTTTATTTTTACACCACTAAATAGCAAAACCCATGCGCGCGCAAATGAGTTTATGTATTTTAATATTATCTGTTATTGAATTGCTGTATTATTTATACGTACATAAGTAATACTCTTAAAGGTTAAAAGTTATGTTTTCAAATTAGCTGAATTAAACAAAAGTATTTTTTGATAAGATATATAGTTAATATGATTATAACGTGTATGATAAATTAATCTTTAAATATGCTACAAAAACAGTGTTATAGTGGTGTACTGGTGTTTTGTTTTTATATGTATTGTGCAAATGGCTTCTGGAATAATGTGCAAAGAATACTGTAATATAAATTTGTTTGTTTCCAAAATGCTGTCCTGATGATACATTTAAAATATTTCAGGTAAGTTAATTTTTTTAATTTTGCTTCATACAAATAGTTATGTAATTTGATAAAAGTTTATTTTACAATTTGACTAATAATTTATTTTAGGGGGTTGTCAATTTCTGTGAAAATTAAAACATTATCTACAATTCAGATATCTTTTAACACACTGACAGATGGTAATAATGTCACAATAGATCGTTCTTAAGTTAGACTTTCGTATGTAAGGTTTTTATTAGGTTTCGTTATTTTAGGTTAGGTTATGTAATTTTCGGTATCGATAATTTTCGAGAAGGAAAACTATAATATCCATTAAAAAACAAACCTAATAAAGACCTTACATATGATAGTCCAACTTCAGAACCACTTATTGTGACATTATTTTACCCACTATCAGTGTGTTAATAGCAAAAATTAGTGTATATAAACTAGTATGTAATTTAAGAGGGTGACTCACCCCCTCTCCAATGTTGCTCAAACTCAATTTTGAATTCGAGAATTTCATTTCTACGTTATTCTAATTGTCTTAAGCTATTTTCCATGAAGAACTCCTTGAAATACCCAAATTGTACGACTATTCGACAGAGTCACCCTCTAGTTAACTACCCCTAGACTTAATATTAGGGCATTGAGCAAAAACAGGTCAATTAGATTTTTTGACGTAGATTTCAAATCTGTAAACAAAATTTTTATATTGTTTATTTTTCACCCCCTTTTTGCAAAATTAACCCCCAAATTTTAACCCCCAACCACTCCTGTTGATGTAATATGAACAAATTGCATATCAGTAGATAGCTCTTTAAAAAAGACCAATATCGCCAATTTAAACTTTTTCTCTATCTCTTACTGTTTACGAGATATTTGAAAAATTAAATTTTTACCCCAATTTTTGGAGGGCGATTTCACCCCTTCAAACCGTTTTTCCGCAGATAAAAAAAATACGTGTCCCTTAGTTTTTAGTGTTCTACAATATATTTAAGTTTCATCGAAATCGATAGGTCCGGCCTCGGGACCTTTACTTGTTAGTGCGTGTCAAGAACACGCACTTAACGAATTTTTTTTTTTTTTTTTGCTTTACAGTAATATAAATTCATAACAGGTTTAAATTGAAACGACGCGACGTATGGAAATCGAGTTTTTTAAGTAATAATAACAATGGTAATAATAATAATGGAATTTAACGTTCGTTTTTTAGACAATGGTATGTAACGGACGTCACTCACATCATTATTTCTCAACTTTTTCATGATGATATGGGCGGAGAACAAGAAAAGCGGTATAAAGATTTGGCAGGTGTCTGTTTGCAACCATCTTCTTAAGGACGATGTCGATATTCATCTGGAATTACGATGCGAAATAGCAGAAAACTTTCACCAGCATATAACCGGTTACGGAATTCAAACCCTCAGTCTACCAGTTCGGAAGTGCCAGTGCCTAAGCACGCCGGGTTACTTTGCTGGTGAGTTTTTTAATCGAAAATCTAATATCTGTACATTCATTAAAATAACCTAAAATTAATTGTGTAGCAAAAACGAAATTTTCTTAATTTTAAATTGCTGTGAAATAGTTATTGAAAAAAGAAAAATAAATAAGCAAAAATGGTTATAAAATTAAGTAACCCTTATTTTCTGATTTGTTTAGAAATCGAAATTGGTGAAGACATCTGTGAAACCGTAGCATACATTTTCCCTGAAGTTCTAGTAATTGCAAGAGTCAGCAGAATATTGGGCGGAGGACAGGAAAAGCGGTATAAGGATTTGGTAGGTGTCTGTTTGCAACCATCTTTTTAAGGACGATGTCGATATTCATCTGGAATTGCGATGGGAAATAGCAGAAAACTTTCACCAGCATATAACCGGTAACGGAATTCAAACCCTCAGTCTACCAGTTCGGAAGTGCCAGTGCCTAAGCACGCCGGGTTACTTTGCTGGTGAGTTTTTTAATCGAAAATCTAATATCTGTACATTCATTAAAATAACCTAGAAGTAATTGTGTAGCAAAAACGAAATTTTCTTAATTTTAAATTGCTGTGAAATATTTATTGAAAAAAGATAAATAAAATAAATAAACAAAAATGGTTATAAAATTAAGTAATCCTTATTTTTTGATTTGTTTAGAAAAAGGAATTGGTGAAGACATATGTGAAACCGCAGCCTACATTTTCCCTGAAGTTCTAGTAATGGCAAGAGTCAGCAGAATATTGGGCGAAGTACAAGAAAAGCGGTATAAGGGTTTGGTAGGTGTCTGTTTGCAACCATCTTCTTGAGGATAATGTCGATATTCATCTGGAATTATGATGGGAAATAGCAGAAAACTTTCGCCAGCATATAACCGGCTACGGAATTCAAACCCTCCGTCTACCAGTTCGGAAGTGCCAGTGCCATAAGCAGGCCGGGTCACTTTGCTGGTGAGCTTTTTAATCAAAAATCTAATATCTGTACATTCATTAAAATAGCCTAGAAGTAATTTTGTAGCGAAAGCAAAATTTTCTTAATTTTAAATTGCTGTGAAATAGTTATTAAAAAAAGAAAAAAATAATAATCAAAAATGGTTATAAAATTAAGTAACCCTTATTTTCTGATTTGTTTAGAAACTGGAATTGGTGAAGACATCTATGAAAGCACAGCATGCATTTTCTGCGAAGTTCTAAGAATGGCAAGAGTCAGCAGAATATTGTTTTTCTTATATTTAAGTATTGTTTAGTTAATTTTCTTAAACTATATTTTTGATATGATGTAACTACAATTTTAATCCATAAGTTTTTAATATTATCATTGTAATCTAATTACAATTAAATTTTTTATAAGATATTGCTTAAATAATTGTGTCTGCAAAACGTAAGCATTGTAAAAAAAAGTCATATCTCAAAATTTTGACCAGTTTAATTGGCAGTTACACTGCAAAATAAAGATTACCTATGTTCATGAAAGCAAGTAAACGTTCATAATAAAACTTTTATAATCTTACTTTTTTGGAGTGTTTATTTTAAAATTTACCAAAAGAATTATTATTTTATCATACGACACACTTATATAGAAATTTAGACATAATAAGCAAAATATTTAACATCTCGAATCTTTTTGTATATAATTCCAAATTATTCTATACGTCATATTATTATAAATATTTATGTAAAAAAACCATCAATAATCTTTTTTGATTCGTTATTTTCAATTAAGTTGAATCAGTTTATTTTTTTCAGCACAATTGAATCACTCATACTGATTCAGTTGAATTGAATCAGAATGAGTGATTCAGTTGGATTAATATTACACTTTTCTGGGTGTAAACATTACTATATAAGTGTGTAAAATTACATTTTCAGGTGTACAGGCGTGGTTTAAAAATACATTAATATGATGTAATTTTACGTTTAACTGCGCACCATTGCGAACTGAATGTGTAAAATTACATCTTGTTGTGTAGTTAATACACAAGTAAAACGTAATCTATTACACACCTGGACCGTAATTTTACGTACGACATGTGTAAAACTACACATATGAGTGAGTAATAATTACACCATGATGGTGTAATTTTCACCTTCGTACATTACGGTTTGTAATGTTACTGTCATTATAGAAGGCATTTAATTGCCTCCTATAATAGTAGTAAAACGGTACATTTTTTTCTTAGAGTGTACCTCTGAAGTAAAGAAGAAAGGACGCAACCATAGCATCGGCGAAAATATTAAATTGAATCACCTTAATGCTAAGAAACATTAAACTTAACTGCCATGTTTTTTAATACAATAGTTTTAGTTTATATACATAACGTAAAAGCTCCTATACTCAAACAGTTTTGATATTTATCGGTTTTTTCAGAAATAACTTCATTAATATATAAAATATTAAAATTGTTGGAGTACATATTGAATCGCGTTCGAGTATAGGGGCTTTTACCCTGAATATAATAAAAATACAAAAAACAAAACATTTTGTAATTTTATCAAAATTTTTTAAATTGCTTTTTTATTACTCATGCGGGAGAAGTACTAACTTGGCGCACATATTTCTGTACGCAAAATGGCTGTTTGCCAACTGTACTCTTCCCGCATACTTTTTTGCGTGTGGAAAGTAACTTTCCACACGCAAATTGACAATAAAACACGCAAAATTTAATCAAAACACGCAAAGTCGCCTCTTAATTTTTCATTTAATAAATATTTCATAATTATTTCTATAGAAACCACCAACAAAGTAATTTAAACGATAATTAATTCAGAAAAAAAAAAAAAGACGAACACTCAAAAATATTATTTTAAAAAGTAATATAAATGTCAAAAATAATGATAATAATAAAAAAAAGTATGTGAAATTCGTAATAAAAATAGTATGTGCAACTCGTGCGGGATTGTCGATTGCCCTACTCAAGCGAATGAGCGCACTCACTACGTTCGTGCGCTCAACTTCGCTTTCGTGGGCAATCGACAATTTCCCGCACTTATTGCACAATATACTATATTCAAATAAATATGACTGTACTACTACAAATATTACTGAATTTAAGCACCATTCAGATGAATTAATAATGCTTTAAGTCATATTATTATGCAGCATGGACTAGAGCGGTCTGTGGTAAATCCGCCTTTGCATTGCCTTACACAAACAAATGCAGCTATACTACAGACCGCTGTGTTACAACTGCGTTCGGACAAAGTATTCCTACTTTAAGTCATCCACGAGATAATGCAGCGCAGACTATGGATGTCTGTGCTGCAGTCACCTTTGTATTTACACGTCCGGGTCTAGACGGTTTTACGGTATTAATTTTCTAAATATTGTTTTGTATTGTTTAAAACTTTAAGTTGAATAAAATTAAGCTTTATATTTCAGATATGAATCGAATGATAAAGGTAACGGTTTTGATTAATAATTTTAAAAAAAGAAAATTACCTTCCATTAATAGTTACACTTAGCAAAATCTTGTTGGTTTTATATATCGATTTTTTGTTACGGTTGTCATTCGATTCAATGCTACTACGATCAGTTTTGCCTGTTAGATCAGTCCCTAATCTAATTCACGCGGTTTTCAGAATAAAAAAATACTATACAAAACAAAACGAAAAACTAAGATAGGAACTGTACTCGATAATGTATACCTGAACACCGTTATAAGAGTAATAGAAGGAGAAAAATCAGACATGTTGCCAGAGACTGTGGTATTTGTCACCTTACTCACTCAAGATGTGAGGAAGAATTTTGAAAACTAAATTAATTATAGTAACTAACATGTAAATTCAGCTAAAAAATGAGTGTTACAATTGAACCTAGGCCCTGTAACAATTGATCCTCTGGTGGTGATGATTGTAACATTACACTTTGGTCCACATAAATGTAGTTATTTTATTTATGGACCAACATAGAATATTTTTGTGTAGCTTATTCAAAACCTAAAAGATGTCCGTATCTTGTACCAAAAATTTAATTCTCTGTGGCTGATCGATACAAAGTTACTAGCCTGTATTTTTTTTTTTTTTTTTTTTTTTTTTTTTGTTACTACTGACACACCTCTCTCATAATAATTATAATTAAAAAATAAATAAAAAAATATTTTTGTATTGTCAAATAGTGGTATTAATCCTAAAAAAAAATTCATCCCCATTCCCCCATCCTATCCATCCGAAAAAAAAATTTGTGAAAATTGACTATCTCTCGTCAAACTAATTTTGAATATATTAAGGAACTCTGTACACTACGCACAAAGCAATCGGTCCACTAGAACTTGAGATATCAGGTCAACCGTTTTAAAAAAACATAGTTTCGAGAAAAATGAGTTTAAAGTTTGGGGTCTCGTTTCGGGTAGTCTGAGTCATTTACTGATGTGTTATACTTACATTTTTTTAATCAACCATCCCTGCCTAGTACAATGTTCCTTCCTCTAATTTTCCTTCCTCTAAACTTTGAAAATATGCAAAAAAAAAAAACGATTTTTTTGAATTTCTAGATCAGAATATCACCTTAAACGTGAAGCACAGGACATTTCAAACAATAATAGAGTGTTAAGGAAGCAATTATTGTATTGTGAACGGTGTTGATTCGATTTACAATAGCTACAGCGTCTGGACAACCGATAGCAGTAGCCGCAAAGGAAAATGTAAATACCCCTAACATAAAATATGAATACACTGATCGTAACATTCTGCAAAATACAGTGAATTTTCCAGGAATTAGCTTTAAGAGAATAATTTCTTACCATATATAGAACAGGCATACAGGTGTCCCAAATAATATTTCCAGCATGAAGGATCCCGTAAACGATGAAAGATACAATTACAGATCGATTAAATTAAATGAATTAGGCAGAAACACTAAATGCGTTGAATGCTATGTCTCCAAAATTTTATATAGTTGGGAGCTATGCCAAACAATCCATAATTTAATTTTTTCCTTAATTTTATTTGAAATATCAAGATCAGGGGCGTCGGCTAACTTTTATGTGGGGGGTTGATAAATATTATTTATCTGAATTTTTTAAAACAAATCTATTCTAAGAAACAACTTACACCTAAAATTCAGTTCTATAGATAAACGGAATTGAATGTTATATTAATGAATATAAGTGCGACTTTTAGAAAACTAGCAAAGATGTCGAAAAACTAACTTTACCATCGAATTCATCAGCGTAAAAATTCTAAAATATTCTACTCGTCAACTAGCAGAGATATCAAAAAACAGACTTCACTATTGAATTGATTACTATTAGATTAAGCAGCGCAATTTAACAAAAATTCTAGAATGTTCTATTCGTCAACTAAAAAAGATATCGAAAAACCGGTTGTACCATTTAATTGGTCATTAAAAAAAAAAAGAAAAAATATCACATTTTGATAAAAGTCCTAGAATATTTTATTCTAACTGACGAACGGATCATTTTAGAATGTTGGCCAAAATGGAACATTTAGTTTATATTTGTTTAATTTTGGTTGGACAGTCAAATGGTGCAATCAATTTTTCAATATCTTTGCTAGTTGACAAATAGAATATTCTAGAACATTTACCAAAATGTGCTATTTGATCTCTTTTTAGGTGACCAATTCAATAGCGACATCTGTGTTTGGATATCTTTGTCAGTTGACGAATAGAATATTCCAGAACATTTGTCAAGATATGCTATTTGGTCTCTTTTTCAATGAACAATTAAATGCTGTAATTAATTTTTCAATATCTTTGCTAGTTAACAAATAGAACATTCTAGAATTTTTGTCAAACTGTGCTGCTTAATTTCATTTTTAATGACCAATTCAATAGTGAAGTCTGTTTTTTTGATATCTCTGCTAGTTGACGATTAAAATATTTTAGAATTTTACGTTACTCATTTGTACGTAATCTTACGTTACGTTTATCTAGAATTTTACGTTATGCATTTTGCATATTATGTATGCAGAATATGTGCATATATGTATGCAACAAAATTTTAAAATTTTTAGTCTACAAGACCCTCATACAATATTACCCACGGCCCTGACACTAACTTGGTACATAAATTTTCACCAACAGAGATAAAAGATAACATATCTGTGAGAGGAGAACCCCCACTAAGTCGCTGACGTCACTAGGTAAAATTGGAGTACGTACCATTGGATGTCCACTGTACCTATTTTTGAGTGATTTATAGACGTATAGCAGTAACGAAATAAGTTAATGAAATAAAGTCATGGAAAAGAATTGCTGACCAAATTGAAAGATTCCGAAATATTACGCGCAGTGCAGCGACACTTTTAAACATTTTCAACCGCTCAAAGTCATTTCAAAAATCGGATACAAAACGATTTTAAAAATATTTTCGCAATCATAATTCCTTTTGAATGTCATTTTCGAGAGTTAATACATCATTTAAACCAATAAAAAAAGGAAAACTATTTTCCAAATTGTTGTAACGCCTTAAGTAACTTCTTACTGGTAAAAACTATGGGTATTTTTATCTACACATACTAATAGCACTTTTTTGCGTAGTATTTAATATAGCATTTTGAAATTTTTCTATGACTACCGATTTTCTAATCACGACTTCGAACTTTTATTTTTCTTATGAAATATGATGTGTATTTTGGCACAGCTAAATGGGTTTTTCTCCCTTTAAAAAATACTATAAAAATATCATACTTAGTTCTTACCAGTAGGAACTTATTGTCAGAAAAAGTGGAATTATATTTTTTTCAGATATAGATCTTAAACTACATAGAACTGGGAAAGTTGGGGGGGGGGGTCCAGTATTTGACCTCTCTAGTGCTTCCGCATAATTCAACTGATTTAACCGAAACCTACAGCAATTGCATTAATGACATGCTGTGTATTTCAGTTTCAGAAATAAAATTTTCAGAGTACAACAAGATTCATAATATAACAAAAATATTATAATACTGGGACGTATCTGGCTAACAAACTCATCCAAGATTTTCAAACTTCCAAAATTTTCGCCAAATTTTTTAAGAATTGCATGATAAATTTTAGTGTAGATCATTTTTGACTTCTAAAGACATGACTTCAAAATAAATCTTAATCAAAGTCCCCGGCTCAAAATGAAAATTCGCTAATAATACTTTTTTAAATGTATTTTAATTTTTTATTAGCGAATTTCCAAAAGTGAAACTGGAAATACGCTATTACAGTAGGTGTCATGACGGGACCTAAGCCCGGGATCATAACAGAAATGTGTTTTGAGGTGGTTAGAATACGAAAATGATATTCACTAAAATTTATATATATATATATATATATATATATATATATATATATATATATATATATATATATATATATATGTGTCGCCACGATAACTCTCGAACGAAACGTCTAATGCTTATGAAATTTTGTGTGCGGACTGGATTCTGAATTGGCTCGGCTAAGTTCGTTAGCCAGACACGTCGGATGCCCAAAAGTAGGTTTTCTGGCCATTTTTTATCATTCGATCCTATCATAAGACAGTTCGATTTTTACATCGTTGAAAAGGAAAAAAAAATTATGAAGAAAATATTCTTATAATTTTCTTTCTATTTTAAGTATTTTTCGAGAAAATGTAAATTTTCACCATTATATTATTAGTTTTCTTTCTTTGTTAGTCTAATAAGTAATTTATATTTATATCTCAGTTCTTTATGAAGTATAAAAATATTTCACTTTTTTATTAAAGAATTTTGTGAGAACAAGTGAAGTCTATTCACATACATGTGTTATAAGACACATCCATGTATAGAGTTTTGTTTCTCATTTATTGCATTATAATTAGCATGGTTCTATCTCATGTTGAAAAATGTAAATTAAACAGATTTTCTAAGCTAATGTAATGAAGAATTTTTTTTTTTTTATTGAATTCTTAAGTAAACAAGAAATTGAAGATTATGTTATGATATAATATTATTAAATAAATATGAAACAAAACAAAATATGTACAATGTACATATGTATGCACGGAAAAATATTTTGAATCGATTTTGAAAATTTTTTCACTAATAATTAATAATGTTAAAAAATTAAACCATTTCAAATGGATTTAAGGTATTTTATGTGAGGTCAAGGTTTTCGGGACCTAAAAAGGCCAGAAATTAATTAACTAATCGATTTTAAAAATTTTTTCACAGTTAGTAAGTTAAAGTATTTGAATTAATTAATTAAATGATGTCCGCAAGAAGCTTACGGACTGCCATAAGTTATATGAGATCCTTAGAACCCTTTTCTTACTGTTAGAGTACTAGACTTGTATGAGTTTCGCCAGGATTTACTGATCCCATAATTGTAAAAAATAAACTAAACGACCAATTTTAAAAATTTCTTCACTGTTACAGAGCTAAACTATTTTAGATAGATTTAGAATACATTATGTAAGGTCCTCCAGGGTCCACAGGACCCAAAAGTGTAAAAAATAAACTAACTGACCGATTTTGAAAATTTTTTCACTGTTACAGAGCTAAGCTATTTTAGATAAATATCGATTACGTTATGTAAGGTCCGCCTGGGTTCATAGGACCCAAAAGTGTCAAAAATAAACTGCCTGATCGATTTTGAAAATTTTTTCACTGTTACAGAGCTAAACTGTTTTAGATAAATATAGATTCCGTTATGTAAGGTCTGCCAGGGTCCATAGGATCCAGAAGTGTCAAAAATAAACTAACTGACCAATTTTGAAAATTTTTTCACTGTTACAGAGCTAAACTATTTTAGATAAATATAAATTACGTTATGTAAGGTCCACCAAGGTCCATAGAACCCAAAAGTGTCAAAAATAAACTAACTGACCGATTTTGAAAATTTTTTCACTGTTACAGAGCTAAACTATTTTAGATAAATATAGATTACGTTATGTAAGGTCTGCCAGGGTCCATGGGATCCAAAAGTGTCAAAAATAAACTAACCGACCGATTTTGAAAATTTTTTCACTGTTGGGGAACTAAGCTATTTTAGATAGACATACATTACGTTATTTAGTGTCCGCCAGGGTCCATGGGACCCAAATGTGGTAAAAATAAACTAACCGACCAATTTTGAAAATTTTTTCACTGTTACAGAGCTAAACTATTTTAGATAAATATAGATTACCTTATGTAAAGTCTGCCAGGGTCCATCGGATCCAAAAGTGTCAAAAACAAACTAACCGACCGATTTTGAAAATTTTTTCACTGTTGGGGAGCTAAGCTATTTTAGATAGATATACGTTACGTTATTTAGGGTCCGCCAGGATCCATTTAAAATAGTTTAGCTTTCTAAGAGTAAAAGAATTTTTAAAATCGGCTGGGTAATTAGTTTTGGTATTTTTAGGGACCCAAGAACCCGAACGAATTTTGTGCAGCATAGTTGTATCCATCTAAAATAATTTAGTTCTCTAGCAGTGAGAAATTTTTTAGCATCGGTTCGATAGCTTATTACTGGCGTTTTCGGATCTGCAAGATCCCGGTGGACCTCATTAAAAAATCAGCTCGACCGTATATTCTAGGCGGACTTTATGTAATATATATATATATATATATATATATATATATATATATATATATATATATATATATATATATATATATATATATATATAAATACCAAAACTAATTACCCAGCCGATTTTAAAAATTCTTTTACTCTTAGAAAGCTAAACTATTTTAAATAGGTACAGGTCTTAGATGAGATCCGCCAGTGCCCAAGATTTGGAAATTCGCTATGTTATGCAGATGCTGCGACAGGGGTATTATTTCTGTATAATAGGAATACAAATTCAGGTTTTAATTAATTTTATAATGTCTTATCTAGATTAAATTTTCTTACCCGAAGTTAGTTATTCCGTTTGGAGTGATTCCTTTAATCGGTTTTATAGATTTTTTTGTCAATTCGTAATTAATTTAACTTGTTTCACGCCAGTTGTACGCCAAATTCCGACCAGTGATAATTAAAGCAATTTTCTTTAAATTGTATAATAAAGTTACAAATTATCAACAAATTTGCAGCTGCTTATTTCAACATTGTAACTATTAATACTAAAAAAAAAATCAAATATTTTAATAACTCTTATAATTTTAATTTTGAGGTTTCTAACAAGTTACATTTAAGTATATTACATTCATTGTTGTTCCTAAGAAAACCCACAATGATATTTTTTAATTACTTCCGATTATTAATTTCGATCAAAGAGATCCGGAGATCCTTTTATTGTAACAAGCTCATATCAAAATAAAAATATTATAATTGACACATCTTTGAAGCCTAACATAGCAAAAAATGAATTATAATTTTGAATAAACAATACCAAATAAGACATGCGGTTAAATATGCCTGCAAATATATGTATAAATTTACACGATGAGAAAAATAAAACACGCGAATTAACACTGAAAAAGTACTGAAACACTTTTTATAAAAAAGAAATAAATTATTTCGGCAGACGGTTTCCGTCTGTCTACTCTTAACATTTCTGCTTGTGCAAGTGCAAGTGTTGACCCAAACACAAAAATTACTTTCATGCAAAAAATAATTGAACAAGCAATTTACTTTAATTTTTGAACACCCAAATATAGTAAAAAAAAAGTAAATATGTCTTACCTGTACGTTTGTAGGTATATCTGTTCTGCCATTACTAAAGAGTTCATTTTTTGAAATTTTATTTTAATAAAAGAATTATGGGGGCCAGTCGTCAATTATTTGGTTTAACTAACTGTTATATGGAGCCTGCTTATTTAATTGTAGATAATAGTAAATATTTTTTGTTTGTTTAAGGTACATAACAATACCAAAACACAATATTTTTTTTTAATTGTAAATATCATAATTATATAATAATATAATATATAAAAATCGTCGACAGAACAGGAATATAACTTTGTATCATGTGATTGTACACATGATTCCGAAAGTGATTATCTACTTAAAAAATTATAGTATATTATTCAACAAGCTGGTAATGATAGCTATTACTAGTAGTAATAAGGATTGGACAGAACCAGCACCACCTCCCCACCTCTCGATTTTTTGAACGACTTCGGGAGGTGGTACATCTACCGGGGCGGTCCTAGAAACCTCCGGTGGTGGGTGGAGTAATGTGAACGAAAATTTTTTCTAACCTAACTGAACCCAACGGAACTTGACCTAACCTAACCTAACCCAACATAACCGAACCTAACCTAGCCTAGCCTAACAAAATTTTTTCTAACCTAACTAAACCTAAGAATTCAAAATTTCCCTAATAGATGGCGCAGCCACCTTCGAGCCCTGTAAATTCCAAGTTTCACTACTAGATGGCGCTGCTAAAATTCCATGAAAAGATGGCGTTGCTAGTCTGAACCACTGCGAACTCGGTATCTTGATTCATAATTTTATCATATTTTTATCTGAAAACAGGTTTAAACTTGTAGAAATTGTCAGCTGACGTCATTAGAAGGTATACTGATATTAATAACGGAGATTTCTGTCTAATATGCAAAAAAATGAAGCAATAGGTTTTAACCTGTATGGCTACATAAAGTGTGATAACTGACGTCATCAGGCTATTTTTCTGCTATAAAAGACCATGACATAACTTTTCAATTACAATTTTGTTCGAAACTTTAGTGAAAAACATTAAATCTTATTGTTGTAAAAAATTATTTTCAATTGTTTTGTTAAAAACTAATTATTGTCAACAATGGAATCCATTACTGCTGGAAACAGAGACTTAATTCAAAAAATGGCGGGAAATTTTATGGACGAATTGAACCATCTTGGCGCTGTTAAACGATGGATTAAACTTTCTGATATGGAAATTGGAAAAATCTATAAAATTATAAGCACGAGACAATCGCCATCAAAATTCGATTCTACGAAAATGAAGACAATATTGGAGTTAGAAATTGTATACATGTCATTGCCGGCGAGATTCGACAATTTAAATGATCAGATGCTGGCATGGCTGCAGAGCAATCCAAAACTGGGTATTATGAATAATGGGCCAATCGGACTAACTCATAAATTGCAATTCAAAACATTGGATCATCTTGAAATCGCAATTCAAAACGTTGGATCTTCTTGAAATTTGTAAATTTAAAAAATTGCCATATTTTTGTAAGAAATCTTATTATTGTTTACATGTTGAAAAGTTATTATTTTACCTATTTTTTAAAACTATACTTAATAAAAAGAATTTTTAAAAAGAAAAGCCGATCTTTTTATTTACATCCATCCCTAAAAAATAAATCAAACTAATTTTTTAATATCATACCCTAAACTTGATTCGAATATAAAAATTCACATAAATTTATGTATAACTATTTGATATTACTAGCATTGTATAATTTAAATATATGACTATGGGTAGAAATGTTAGTTTTTATTAATATCAAATTTTATAAGAAATTTTCAATTACAATACGGTACTTGACTGTAATCAAAATTTGTTTTAAATGTTGAATAATTTTATGTATTATCCTTAAATATATTCAATTTTAGCAGTGACAAATAAAAATATTCTTTAGTTTTTTAAAAATTCTATTTTGAAAATTATAAATTTGTAGCCTTTATTTAAATGACTAAAACGCACCGAGATATTAAAATGACGTCACGATTTATAAGCTTTATATATGAATACTATAGACAAGATAGATAATATGTATATAAATATAACTACCCTAGATAAATTGTCTATGACAACCAGTCATATACATGTTAATTATGTTGGTAATGCTTTGTACAAATATAGAACCGTAGATATAGAACCGTGTACAGATGACTGAAGTGACATCTGTTTGAGTTAAATCGTGACGTCACTGCACACGTCACTACGCCAAGTCGTTTTTCGCGCCAGTTTGTTCATTTAAAATTAAACTGTGGTTTTTTGAAAATTTTTATAAAATTTATCAAAGATTAACTAATTCATACGTAAAAACAAACCATTTTGAATCTTTTTTTTAATAGCAGTCAAGTACCCTATTACGCCACACCATATATATTCTCATAATTTTACAAAAATGTATCACTCTGTATATATATTTTTTATTTTTAATTTGTATATGATAATATTCAACGCTACATATTCTCTGATGAAATTTAGTATTACAATTACATCATGTACTCACCTAAAATTGCTGTTACTTATAAAAATATCTGTTTTTTAATAAAAAAAAAATTATTAATAATTTTTAAAGGTAATATTGGCGATCTGTTTTAAAACACATTATTTGCTTGTTGGATATGGTGTATGATTTAGTAAGACTTTATTTGACGTCTTATGACGTTAATGACTGTTAAAAAATTTAAACTAGGCACATTTATATTGTACAAAAGTAAGAAACACTTTTATAGGAATAAAAAAGTTAATGTTCCGTTAACCCTTCTACTTCTAAATAAAAGCGTTCAAGCAGTTTAAAACATTTTTTATAAAAAATCGAAAAAATACATGGAATAGAGATACATACTTCGATAAATTTGTGAAATGTATAGTAATGTTAATGTACGATCTATACAGTACTCTGTTAAAAGTAAAGGTCTCTACGTCGGTAAAATCATATTTTATAAATATGAATAAATTTTAAAAAAATCTTATTCTTAAAACTTAATATGTAATCATCTTAAAATAGTTTCTTGAAACATTAATTTGATGATCTTAAAGTAGTTTTGAAACATTAATTTCTCGTTATATATATCTTTTAGTCTTATTTAATTGTACAATGTTCCGTATATTTTAAGAAAATTTCCTTTTAATATTTTATATTTATGTAAACAATGTATCTGTTTTTGTTAAATTTATTATTTTCTATTGTTTTAATTATAAAATATTAGTTTATACATATACCTATGGCTTTAGTTTTCTAAACGGCTGTAATAGTAATTTATCTTAAATACGAAATTATTTTATTAATTTTGAATAAGCGTTTTTCGCATATTGTCACACTCCAGTACCTATGTATTGTATATTATTATTATAAATTTTATTCTATGTTAACTGTTAAAAAACGGTAAAAGCTCTCTTTGTACCTTAAATTTAACGGATTTTTTTCCGGTGAACTCGGGAATTAACTATACATATAGAGTACTCATACACAATACAGAGCCATATTTAAATTTTTTTCAATTCTAAAATGAAAATAACTAAGTTTTATTTAAATTTCGACTAAAACACAAAATTTTGAAAAGTTAATGTGAACTAAAACTATAAAATCTATTTACAACAACCATTAATATGAAAAAAAGGTGCAATATTGCTAATATTTTTAAATACAACTCTATACACATAAACTAGAAATAATTTTATAGGATCGATAAAAAAATAAAGTGTTAAATAAAAATTTTTGTTTGTATAGATAGTGAACCGTTTTAATTATATCTGTATTGTTCGGATGATGTAATAAAACCCCTCTCCATTCGTCATTGTCATGTTAGAATTTCTTAAACATATTTTGTATCTTTTAACCAATATGTCCACTATTAGACAACAATGCTAGCTAACAATATTCATCGCAGTGTGTACCCCAAAATGTAAGAATTTCTTAAACACATTTAAGTAACACCATTTTGAATAGTTCAAAAAATACACGTCACATGGTTCATTGTAAGAATAATCATTTCGGTGATCTTTTTTAACGAATTACTAAAATTGTTTAAGGACTGTGGTATGTAAGAAATAATAACACTCACATAATTTTAAAATAAGTTTATTAAATAACTAACTTTGATATACAGCTGTTGGAAAAATTACACTATTGTTTTAGTTTACAATGATTTTTAACAACTTATAAAATGTTAAGAGTTTATTTTAACGCCTCCTATAAGGTCGTAAGTATAACCTTTTACCCGCAATTTTTTCATCACCACCGTCGGCGACTGTATTCTCGTCATCATCAGCTTCTCCTTCGTTTGCAGTATCTTCGTTGTCGCTAGCAGATGTTTTTTCATCGCTGTCTTCGTCATCATTTGATACATACTATAACACTGGCTCAATAATATCATGCTTTTCTAATTCCCTAGTAATTGAGATAATTCGCCTCCCAATGTCACTTTTCTTTAAATTATTAAAATGGCTTCGTTTTTTCACATTTTCGATATAATTCGCAAAGCTGGGATTTATAATATGACTCCTTTCCTTTAAATTGCACATAGTATTAACCATTTCTTCCCCAATTTGGGTCTGAGTCGCTAAACTTCTTAGTTCATCTACTAAATGGTTCAGGTCATCAAAATATTCTTCTTCATCAACAGGTTTCGAATGACCATTACGAAGGTTAGCGTTTTCATCATCATATTTGAGACGTTTAACTTCTCCATTTATTGAATTAGATGTTGAAGGTTGTTCCTTTTCTTCTAAATTTTTATCTTCTTGTTGTTCATCCTTTGCGCATGCGTTCTGAAGCTCTTTATCATTAATATGTCTAGAGTAGTTTGCAATAGACCAGTCATTTTTGGAGTAAAACTTGTTTCTTTGTAATTATTATCAGTCGATTGTAAATCTTTTTGTTCGTTAGATCGATTGTCTTCGTCATTCATAGATTGTAGAATATTATGTGAGTTTTTTAAAGAATCGAATTTACTTTTGATTGCTTCTGCTGTAGCTATCATACTTTCATCAAAAGTATTCAAGTTTCTTTTAGATAGATCTGTATCATTTTCGTGTTGATTTTGAAATACTGGTGCTTTATCTTCCTTTTCTTCAATGTCATTCCTTGCTTCAAAACTATAGTCTGTTTCATTATCATCATCTTCATCATTCGATTTTGACGATTCACTTTGTATTAAAAGTCTCCTGTTTTCCGCACTGTTCACGTGTGTCCCATTATTTACCGACTGATTAGTGGTATATTCAAACTGATTATTTTCGATCTGACCATTATTGTTTGTTTGATGTCCCCGAGAATGCACTCTTCTTTTCATATGACATAAAAGAGAATCTCTCCGCGAAAATGTCTTATCACAACGCATACACTCAAACATTTTTGATAGATGTGAATAATTTGATTTATAGCATAACACTGATTAATTTTTATATCGACATAACCTTATATAGTAGAGCCAGAGCAGAACTAACGTAAAGTAACGCCAACACCAAAGCAGCACAAAAATGGGAGCGTTTTCGTGCATTTTTTAAGTGTCTTTTTGGTGTCTTTTGGCGTCCTTTGCTTTTTAGATTCATTTGATGACTTTTTTGTGTCATTTGGTGCATTCTGGTGTATCTTTTGGTGTCATTTGGTGTCACTTTGTGCATTTTCGTGCATTTTTAATGTCTTTTTGGTGTCTTTTGACGTCATTTGGTGTCTTTTTAGTTTCATTTGATGTCTTTTGGGGTGTCAACCGACGTAGAGACCTTTACTTTTAACAGAGTACTGTATAGATCGTACATTAACATTACTATACATTTCACAATTTTATCAACGTATGTATCTCTATTCCTTTATTAAAATTTTAGCATGTATGTTTCGATTTTTTATTAAAAATGTTTTAAACCGCTTGGACGCTTTTATTTAGAAGTAGAAGGGTTAACGGAACATTAATTTTTTTATTCCTATAGAAGTGTTTCTTACTTTTGTACAATATAAATGGGCCTAGTTTAAATTTTTTAATAATCATTAACGTCACAAGACGTCAAATAAAGTCTTACTAAATCATACATCATATCCAACAAGCAAATAACGTGTTCTAAAACAGATCGCCAATATTACCTTTAAAAATTATTAATAAAATTTTTTTATTAAAAAACAGATATTTTTATAAGTAACGACGATTTTAGCTGAGTACATAATGTAATTGTAATATTAAATTTCGTCAGAGAATATGTAGCATTGAATATTACCATATACAAATTGAAAATAATATATATATATATATATATATATATATATATATATATATATATATATATATACAGAGTGATACATTTTTGTAAAATTATGGCAATATATATGGTGTGGCTTAATTGTAAATGAAAATTTTTTATAAAATTTGATATTAATTTCAAACTTATTACTTATTGCTAACAAAAATCGGCATATGAATAAAACTAATATTTCTACTCATAGTCATATATTTAAATTATACAATGCTAGTAACATCAAATAGTTATACATAAATTTATGTGAATTTGAAGAATACTTTATATTCGAATCAAGTTTAGGGTATGATATTAAAAAATTAGTTTGATTTATTTTTTAGGGATGGATGTAAATAAAAAGAGCGGTTTTTCTTTTTAAAAAATTTTTTTTATTAAGTATAGTTTAAAAAAATAGGTAAAATAATCACTTTTTAACATGTAAACAATAATAAGATTTCTTACACAAATATGGAAATTTTTTAAATTTACAAATTTCAAGAAGATCCAACCTTTTGAATTGCAATTTATGAGTTAGTCCGATTGGCCCATTATCATAATACCCAGTTTTGGATTGCTCTGCAGCCATGCCAGCATCTGCTCATTTAAATTGTCGAATCTCGCCGGCAATGATATGTATACAATTTCTAACTCTAATATTGTCTTCATTTTCGATGAATCGAATTTTGATAGCGATTGTCTCGCGCTTATAATTTTATAGATTTTTCCAATTTCCATATCAGAAAGTTCAATCCATCGTTTAACAGCGCCAAGATGGTTCAATTCGTCCATAAAATTTCCCGCCATTTTTTGAATTAAGGCTCGGTTTCCAGCAGTAATGGATTCCATTGTTGACAATAATTAGTTTTTAACACAACAATTGAAAATAATTTTTTATAACAATAAGATTTAATGTTTTTCACTAAAGTTTCGAACAAAATTGTAATTGAAAAGTTATGTCATGGCCTTGGTAGCAGAAAAATAGCCTGATGACGTCAGTTATCACACTTTATGTAGCCATACAGGTTAAAACCTATTGGTTCATTTTTTTTGCATATTAGACAGACATCTGCGTTATTCATATCAGTATACCTTCTAATGACGTAAGCTGATAATTTCTTCAAGTTTAGACCTGTTTTCAGATAAAAATATGATAAAATTATGAATCCAGGTACCGAGTTCGCAGTGGTTCAGACTAGCAACGCCATCTTTTCATGAAATTTTGAATCTAGGTACCGAATCGCGGTGGTTCAGACTTTTTACTATCAAAGTGGATTTTTGACGCCATCTTTTAACTATCAAAAAGGATTTTCGGCGCCATCTATTGATAATTTTTCAAACTTACGCACAGGAATCGTTAGTATCCGGACGAGCAGCGCCATCTAGTAGCGAAAACTTGGAATTTACAAGGCTCGAATTTGGCTGCGCCATCTATTAGTAAAATATTGAATTCCTAGATTAGATTAAGTTAGAAAAAATTTTGCTAAGTGCGATTAGGTTAAAAAAATATTTGTTAGGTTAGGTTAGGTTATATTCGGTTAGGTTAGGTTATGTTTGGTTAGGTTAGGTTATGTTAGGTTAGGTTAGGTTAGGTTAGACCAAATTTCCTTAGGTTAGGTTAGGTTAGATCAAGTTCCGTTGGGTTCAATTAGGTTAGAAAAAATTTCCGTTCACATTACTCCACCCTCCACCGGAGGTTTCTAGAACCGCCCCGGTAGCGTTACCTCCTCCCGGAGTCGCTTAAAAATCGGAAATAGGAGAAAAGGTCCCCATTCCGGCCAATCCTTACTACTATTACTCAGGAAGATGAAATTGCGACACGAGCCGAGTTTACGAGGCGAGTGTCGTAATGCATCTGAGTGAGTAATAGCCATTGCAAGCGAGTTGAATACGATATTTTTTCTACGACTTTTTTCCTTTTTGATTTAAATAAAATTTAATATAAATTTTAAATTAAAAGAATACAATTTTTAATCTATCTCGAATTTCATTAAATGTTTATATATGTACAAACGATGAAAACAAAATACAAACTACTTTGTTTACTTTGATGTTACTACGCAACATATGTAAAATTAAAATTTGATATGTACATATATCATACACAAAACAAATGCCGGCCCATTGAATAATGGTTAATACGGTGATTTCATTGGTCGATCGCTATTGAGTAATGGTCATTCTGCCACACCTTTGAATAATGCCTAACTTTCTCAACAATTTACGGATATGTAATGAGTGTATTCTTCAACAGGAGTAGAAAAAATATTTATTACTGAATTGAAAAACTGATTAGAGGGTATGATCTTAATACTAAATTATTCAAATGTAAGAAAATAGCACTTTTTTCCATTGCTAACGAAATAATAGTAACAATAATAATTATAATCCCTTATTGTGTCGCCGGTTGGTCAGTGGCTCCTCACAATCAATGACGCAATAAGATTCATCTATAATATTTTCTGGGATATTAATCTAGTTTTTTCTCTCGCATACTTTTAATCGTTTAACTCTACTTCGAAATCCTTTCTATCTCGGGTGAAGTCCCACCGTTGGTTCTCAGGTTTCGATTGCCGAGCGTATGTTCACCTTCTCTTTTAAAGCCCTTTAATATAATATTTTTGAGATGTAAATACATATGTACAAAAAATTATTAATTTTTAAGATAATAAAATTTTTAAGATTATTTTATTTTTCTTCAAAAATGTCAATATGTAGATGTTGTTTTTTATGATGCTCTCTACGGTACAAACAGATTATATTATTAGTTGACAATTATTGACCGCATAGCGAAAAAAACTATCTTTTCTTTATCCTAAATGTCTAGAGGACCGTTTAGTGAAAAAGGCATCCACCATAAAAAGCTGTCGAAAATTTTAGAAAAACCTTCTTCACAAGCATAGTAGAAATCGAACCTCGCCGTGCTTGTCTCAGTACCAATATTCAAGCATACTCGCACTGGCATAGCTAGGCGTGGGCGATGTGGACCCACGCCCACGGCCTCGCACTTAAAGGGGCCTCGCGAGTGGCTCTTTTTCGTTTTTTTTTTACTTGTCGCCTAAATTTTAATACAGAAATTAAAAAAAAAATAATGGGGGCCTCACCAGAATTATCTTGCCTCCCCCCCTTTTTGGTCTTGCGACGCCACTGCATACTCGGTCACTTTGTAACTAATATTACTGATATACCAATTTCAAAGAAGTAACAAATTCCGCTATTGTGATTCATTAAATGTCTCCCCGATGCTCCCACCATAATAATATATCCGGAGATACTATCATTTATTCGTTAAGGTAGGATATTAACAGCATTTTTGTTAAACTAAATTAATGTCTAGAATATCTTACCATTAAAAAGTATGCTGCAGTTCTATGATAAACAATCGGATAAACGAATACCGGAATAATTATGTAAATATTTGGTTTTTTGGCTAACGGTGTAAGGAACTTGAAAAAAGTAAAATTAACTTTGATTTGTTATAGGTAGATTGATACTTTAATAAGAAATACGAATTATTATAATTTTAGAAAATTCCACATCATTAGCTTATTACGTATTTTAATTTCCAACTTGTTCAGCATAATACAGGGTGTTGGTGAATAAGTGCGAAAGATTTTAACAGGTGATTGGTGAGGTTCTTTTGCGTAGAAAAGTTCATATAAACCTGGGTCCGAAAACGCTTACTTTCCAAGATACAAAGTAGATGGGCTATTAGGTAGCCCATACTGGTTTTGTGGTAGGAACAATAACTGAAAATTATTTTTATCTTGAAAACGGCTACATGAGCGACAAAATACTAAGAGGTCATTTTTGTCAACAATTTATGGAACATTTGAAAAAACATTTTCGAATTGGAAAAAATCATTGGCGTGCCTTTTTTTTCTTCAAAAATATATCATCACATGGCCGTGCGGACGCCACTGGTGTGGAAATATTCTGCCTACTATAGAATATGGGTATTTATCCTGTCATATCGTGCGCCAAATTTTGTGACAATATCTCAAAACAATTTTGAAATATTTAAGAAAATATTAAAAAAGACGAGAAACTGAACAGCCTGCATCTTGGAAACTAAGCGTTTTAGGACCTGGGTTTATATGAACTTTTTTACGTAAAAGAACCTCAACAATCACCTGTTAAAATCTTTCGCACTTATTCACTAGCACCCTGTATACCAACGTATATACTCGTATTTACATATGGGTATGTACATATATATCATTGTATATATCATTCCATAATTATAATTGAACCATAAATAGGTTCTATACACATACATGTACTCGTAGGTATCTATTACATTTAGGTTTGTTATATTACCAGATAACATTACGACTAACCATAAAACTAGGTTTACACTTTGAAAGAACCTGACAATATATGTATTTAGTAATCAAATAAAGATAGCTATAATTACATTACTGTGAATTGTGATATAATATTTTAATATTTAATCAGGTGCGGAAGCAGAAAAACAAGAAGATATTGAAAAGTTTCACTAAGATTTTTTTCTTTTAAAAATATTATTGTAATTATAAATTTATATTTATACTCCCAAAACGTTTGAGGAAACTTAACCGGTTCATGCTCATTGACGTTGTCAGACGTCAAGTGAAACCCTGAGTAAGGAGTAACTACGATACCACACTATACCATGTCCACATTCAACAATTCCATATAAAATGTATTAGTTGTCAGAACAGTGTATGAGTTGATAATTTCATCATAATTCTTAATGACCACTAACGTGTTAATATACTTAATATACTTCAGAAACTTAATATTGTTAATTGTTGTGAACATTATTTTGTGAAAATCCCAGTGCCGGATTTACTTTTGTGGAGGCTTCAGGGCACCTCTCATGTGGAATCCCTTGCTAAGATGATAAAGAAATTTCCGAAATTTTTCAAATTTTACCGAAAAATAGGGTTACGGGCAAAGAAACGCATATCTTTTTTATTTTTTATATTCTACTCTTTTAAGATAATTATTATCAATTTTGTGGAGGCCCCTATTATGTGGAGGCTCCCTAAGTGCCCTTATGTAAATCCGACTCTGAAAAATCCATTTTGAATAAATGAAGGAAAAATTACTTTGACGTTAATGGCCGTAAAATGGTTCAAAAAAAAAAAAATATTTGACAAAAACGATTCTTCCACTATAATATCCAATTTAAAAAATAATGAAGGGGATAATAGTTTCGGTTTCTGCTAGAAGGCAAAGTACATACGATAACAACACAAAATCTTTGGGAAGCTGACAGAAAATTAATTTTTCTAACCATTTTAATGCTGAATAAATGTTAATAAATATTTTAATTCATTAAAATAATTTTAATTCATTTATCAGCAAAAATTAAATTTACCAAAATGCAATTACAAATTTTCCAAACTACAAAAGAAAAAAAATTGATTTGCCGCGCATGTATTTTAAACATGCGACCGTTAAGCTGGCGGACTATACGACGTAATGATATAATTTTTATAATGCCTTCCAGCCAAATAGTGAAATACACCTCGTGTAATATTTATGTAGTATAATATACATATATGTACAGATGCATACATACTTAAATATACATATGTATAAGAGATTAAAAATTTTTCCTCGTCGATTTCTTTCAACTTGGGTGGTCCATACATAAAATATATTAAATCAATCGTTAAAAAATAATCGTGTACGTACTTGAAGGAACAACATGTAGAATAATAAAAATTATTAATAATATTATATCTGCTTTACAGTGATCATTATAATAGGTATCGATTCCTTATAAATAGCTATCTATATATTGGCAATATAAAAATTTGTTTTATTACTACATTTCATCACGATAATTTGTGTTTATATAGGGTAAGTGTTGGTAATTCTGCCTACCTTCTAAGTACGCTCAGACGAGAGAAAACAGACTTAATTAAACTGATGTTCTTCTTCCTAGGATAGGAGGGCTAGATTTATTGCACAATATTTCACTAATCCCCAGTGAAATATTGTGCAATAACTCCGTTCAATAACTGTGTTCAATAACTGTTTTATTCTCCATTCTAGATTTCCTGCATGCTGGTTTTTCTCTATAGATTCCCATTCGATGCAGATGCTTTCTTAAGTGATAATAAATACCCAATAAGAAAATTCACTATAGCCTTCATCTTAATTCTTCAGAATTTTCGAACGATAATTTCGTGGAGGGTCCTTTAATAGTGAGCCTCGCGTATCAGGGTTCTGCAGTATTTATTAACACTGCAGTTATTTCTTATAGTCATTCTTTAAGGCACCTTACTTTGCAAGTTTATCTGCCTTTTCATTGCCCTCAACTCTCACATGACCTGGTACCCATATCAAAGAGACTCTGTTTTCACGGCACAGTTTTTGTAGAAATTTCCTGCATTCCAAGATAAGATTTGATTTAACCTGAAATGAATTATTAGCTTTGAGTGCTGCCGGACTATTACTGAAAATATTCTTATTTCGGTAAGTTTTTCTTATATTTCGTAGAGACAGTTAATTATTGCAAGCATTTCTGCTTGGAACATTGTAGCATACTGCCCCAGATATTGAGATATATAAAATGCTGAACAGACACCAAATATTCCTGCTCCCGCTTGTTCATTGATTTAAGAGCCATCAGTGTACCATATCATACCAGTGTACCATGTCCCCACTTCGATGTCCTTCCTTTCACCATTCAATTCGTGGTGTAATACCAACTTCAAATGGCCTTTCAAGAAAGTATTATTTAATTGTCACAATATCAAATGGTATTTGTAGAATTTTGCCAACATAGGTCGTGAGAAATACTGATATGAGAAAACCCATATTGAATCTTACACGATTGCCCAGCATTTCCCAGCCTGTAAACTGTCAGTTCTGACAGTTCCCCGAATAAAGATATTCAGAGAAATCAGTGACAGAGTGATTTACATTACTTTCGTGGGTGTATATGACATTCTCCCAGTAATCTCTTACACACTCTCTACTTTAGTGTCTACATTTTTCTGCTCTGTCTTCTTCCACCACACTACCACTGCATATGTTATGACGGGTTGGATGTGTTCACCATCACCACCACAATAAAGGTTCAATGATCCATCCTTGGTTTCAGTCCCCACTTTTTCCCAAGCACTGTAGTCAATATGTTGATTCAGGTTGATTTACTGTCTAGTATCATTATCAGATATTTAACCTCCATCGTAATATCGATGTTGTTACAAAATAATACGAGTGTTTTAACCCCATCGAGTCACAGTCTTCTGCGTGTAGAAGGTACAAGACTGGTCTTTTGAGAATTAATTTGTACTCAAATTCCTGTCCATGCACCAATTTCTAACCTAATCAAGAGTCTGTTGCATAAGACCGAGAATCGTGTTGATTATCTATGCTCCTGACTACAATGACAATGTTATCAGCATATCCCTGAGTATAGATAGGTACTTTATCCATTTAATTACGTAAGGAACTCCTCAACTACAAGATTCCACAATAAAGGTGAAAGTTCTCCTCCTTTCAGACAGCTTCTTAAAAGTTTCGCTTCAATTGTTTCTTCGTGTAAATTAGTTTGGGTAACCCTATCCACTAGGTGGATTACTGGGTTAATTTCCCGTTCTATTCCGTTTTTAAGTAAAAAAAAAAAAAAAAAAAAAAAAAAAAAAAAAAACTCCGACCATAAAACTATTAAACTATTTTCATATTCTTACCAATTCAGATCCAAAATATTATATTTCTCTTCTATATTTAGGCAACATTTTCTCAAAAAATCGGTAACATATTCCTTCAATTTAACATAAATTCCGCCTACCATTCAATAATCAATATTCTCCATCTCTTATGCAATGCAAAAGAAAAATCTGATCCTATGAAAAAGAGTGGTGTTTATCTCAATGTTTCTTATATAGGACAGACTAGCAGAAACTTCGAAACCAGATATAAGAAACACATTGCTATTCACATATTTCCAACTTTGATATACATCTATTAATTGAAAACCAGTCATTCAGTCAAAATTGTCAACAACCAAAAATACTTCACATTTGTCCAAAAGACCGCAAACTTAACATTTTAGAAGATCTTGAAATTAATACGTTAAACAAAGGTCCGAACTACACAACTTTAATTATCAAATTGAGTTGAATAAGTCTCCCTTTTTCAGCCTTTAATCTATTCTACTTTTGGTGAAGTTCTTCACAGTAACATGAAAGGGCAAGGTTTGCATAGTGCCCATTTATAACTACTTCTTTTTGTAATGATACTGATGTATCATTAATGTGGTATTTTTGCCAAGTAAACTGTTGTATCTACTATTTGAAAATATATTTGATTTAAAATTAGGTAGGCATAATTACCCATAAGTACCTTACTTAGGTATCTAATTTTATAAGTTAATGGAATTAGGGAATACAAAAAATCGGGAACATAGTTTCTACAATTTACTGTTGTGGTTAGCTTACAAACAGTTTGTTCAATTATTATCACACTATAAATAATTATATTTACTTAACTGAATTACACCATAGCAATAACTTCACCGACAGCTGACTATGGTGGATTTACGGTCAAATCGGGCCAGAAAATAAATTTCAGTTTCATACTAAAAAAAGTCGTGAAGTGTAAGTTGTACTTGCACAAATAGTGTTCTATACAACCAGCGGTTTTTATAAATTATATATAATGTGTAGCATATGATAGTAGCGAAAATACTTTTTTTGATGAATAAATTTTATTCCCTACTTCGTCTGTTTTCGCTTACCAGAAACGGAGGGATATTTACTGAATGTATCGTTATTTGCTACGTGTTTTTCGTTCAATAATTGTAATTCAACAAATTATTTAAGTATTATTGTTATTTTTGAATATTTTGAACTTATCATCACCATAGGTACATTACCAAAATAAAAATTGTACAAATATTACAATAAATAATATTCCGGTTCAGCAATTGCAATATATTTTTCATGTGTAGATTATTAATTATTCCTTCTTCTTTAATTTCTAGAACCCATATTGCAAAAAATTTACCAAAATGCCCGCTCAACCTATACTAGTATATATATATATATATATATATATATATATATATATATATATATATATATATATATATATATATACATATATATATATATATATATATATATATTTATATATATATACATATATATATATATATATATATATATATATATATATATATATATAATAAAATTATTGCCTAACAAGATCTTCACCAAAACAAAACTTATCATCAAGTTTCCTCTTTATGTACTAAGGAAATTACGTAAGAAAACTTAGTCCTGATAATTTTCGTTGAATCTACGCACCTCATTCTTCATGTTCATGAATTTTTTCAGATTTTTTTGAGCGATCCTTCTGGTAATAAGAGCTAGGAATCAGGGATGAAAAAAAAACAGTTATTTTTTTAGCGAATTTCGAAAACTCGAAATTCAGCTATTACACTAGGTGTCACGACGCAACCTCCGGCGGAGACCATAACAGAAATATGTTTTGAGGTCCCCAGAATACGAAAATGATATTCACTAAAATTTATATATATATATATATATATATATATATATATATATATATATATATATATATATATATATATATATATATATGTGTCGCCACGATAACTTTCGAACGAAACGTTTAATGCTTATGAAATTTCGTATAGAGACTCGATTTTGATCTGGCTTGGCTAAGTTCTTTAGCCAGACACATCGGATGCACAGAAGTAGGTTTTCTGGCCATTTTTTATCATTCGATCCTATCATTAGACAGTTCGATTTTTACATGGTTAAAAAGCCAAAAAAAAAAAATTATGAAGAAAATATTCTTATAATTTTCTATTTTAAGTATTTTTCGAGAAAATGTAAATTTTCACTTTTATATTAGTTTTCTTTCTTTGTTAGTCTAATAAGTAATTTATATTTATATCTCAGTTCTTTATGAAGTATAAAAATATTTCACTTTTTTATTAAAGAATTTTTTGAGAACAACTGAAGTCTATTCACATACATGTGTTATAACACACATACATGTATAGGGTTTTGTTTCTCATTTATTGCATTATAATTAGCATGGTTCTATCTCAAGTTGAAAAATGAAAATTAAACAGATTTTCTAAGCTAATGTAATGAAGAATTTTTTTTTTATTGAATTTTTAAATAAACAAGAAACTGAAGATTATGTTATGATATAATATTATTAAATATGAAACAAAACAACATGTACATATGTATGCACGGAAAAATATTTTGAATCGATTTTGAAAATTTTTTCACTAATAATAATTATTAATGTTAAAAAAAAATTAAACAATTTTAAATGGATTTAAGGTATTTTATGTGAGGTCAAGGTTTTCGGGACCTAAAAAGGCCAACAATTAATTAACTAATTAAAAATTTTAAAAATTTTTTCACAGTTAGTAAGTTAAAGTATTTGAATTAATTAATTAAATGATGTCCGCAAGAAGCTTACGGACTGCCATAAGTTATATGAGATCCCTAGAACCCTTTTCTTACTGTTAGAGTACTAGAGTTGTATGAGTTTCGCCAGAGTTTACTAATCCCATAATTGTAAAAAATAAACTAAACGACCAATTTTAAAAATTTTTTTGACTGTTATAGAGCTAAACTAGTAATCAGGCCACCACACTCTACCTCTGTGCTAAATTTCAGAATTTCACGTAGAATAATTTCAGGTAAAATCATCTATGACAAACGGACAGATACCGAAGTGATTACATAAGTGTTCCGTTTTGCCAATCTTGGCACCGAACATTAAAAATGGTTAATTGTATGGAAAACGAAATTGTATGTTACATCAGTAATTCTTATTTAAAAACAAATGGCAGTATTCCGATGTTGCATAGTTTCAAAATAGTAAAAAAGTTTCAAAATCGGTCAGTTATTTTATTTTTGACACTTTTAGGTCCTACTGACACTGTCAGACCTTACATAACGTAATCTATATGTATCTAAAATAGCTTAGCTCCCCAACAGTGAAAAATTTTCAAAATCGGTCGGTTAGTTTATTTTTGACACTTTTAGATCCGATGGACCCTGGCAGACTTTACATAACGTAATCTATATTTATCTAAAATAGTTTAGCTCTGTAACAGTGAAAAAATTTTCAAAATCGGTCAGTTAGTTTATTTTTACCACTTTTGGGTCCCATGGAGCCTGGCGGACCCTAAATAACGTAATGTATTTCTACCAAAAATAGCTTAGTTCCCCAACAGTGAAAAAATTTTCAAAATTGGTCGGTTAGTTTATTTTTGACACTTTTGGATCCCATGGACCCTGGCAGACCTTACATAACGTAATCTATATTTATCTAAAATAGTTTAGCTCGGTAACAGTGAAAAAATTTTCAAAATCGGTCGGTTAGTTTATTTTTGACACTTTTGGATCCCATGGACCCTGGCAGACCTTACATAACGTAATCTATATTTATCTAAAATAGTTTAGCTCTGTAACAGTGAAAAAATTTTCAAAATCGGTCAGTTAGTTTATTTTTGACACTTTTGGGTTCTATGGACCTTGATGGACCTTACATAACGTAATTTATATTTATCTAAAATAGTCTAGCTCTGTAACAGTGAAAAAATTTTCAAAATCGGTCAGTTAGTTTATTTTTGACACTTCTGGATCCTATGGACCCTGGCAGACCTTACATAACGGAATCTATATTTATCTAAAACAGTTTAGCTCTGTAACAGTGAAAAAATTTTCAAAATCGATCAGGCAGTTTATTTTTGACACTTTTGGGTACTATGGACCCAGGCGGACCTTACATAACGTAATCGATATTTATCTAAAATAGTTTAGCTCTGTAAGAGTGAAAAAATTTTCAAAATCGGTCAGTTAGTTTATTTTTTACACTTTTGGGTCCTGTGGACCCTGGCGGACCTTACATAATGTATTCTAAATCTATCTAAAATAGTTTAGCTCTGTAACAGTGAAGAAATTTTTAAAATTGGTCGTTTAGTTTATTTTTTACAATTATGGGATCAGTAAATCCTGGCGAAACTCATACAAGTCTAGTACTCTAACAGTAAGAAAAGGGTTCTGAGGATCTCATATAACTTATGGCAGTCCGTAAGCTTCTTGCGGACATCATTTAATTAATTAATTCAAATACTTTAACTTACTAACTGTGAAAAAATTTTTAAAATCGATTGGTTAATAAATTTCTGGCCTTTTTAGGTCCCGAAAACCTTGACCTCACATAAAATACCTTAAATCCATTTGAAATGGTTTAATTTTTTAACATTCTTAATTATTAGTGAAAAAATTTTCAAAATCGATTCAAAATATTTTTCCGTGCATACATATGTACATTGTATATATTTTGTTTTGTTTCATATTTAATAATATTATATCATAACATAATCTTCAATTTCTTGTTTACTTAAAAATTCAATAAAAAAAAAAAATTCTTCATTACATTAGCTTAGAAAATCTGTTTAATTTTCATTTTTCCACTTGAGATAGAACCATGCTATTTATAATGCAATAAATGAGAAACAAAACTCTATACATGTATGTGTGTTATAACACATGTATGTGAATAGACTTCACTTGTTCTCAAAAAATTCTTTAATAAAAAAGTGAAATATTTTTATACTTCATAAAGAACTGAGATATAAATGTAAATTACTTATTAGAGTAACAAAGAAAGAAAACGAATATAATGGTGAAAATTTACATTTTCTCGAAAAATACTTAAAATAGAAAGAAATTTATAAGAATATTTTCTTCATAATTTTTTTTCCTTTTCAACGATGTAAAAGTCGAACTGTCTTATGATAGGATCGAATGATAAAAAATGGCCAGAAAACCTACTTCTGGGCATCCGACGTGTCTGGCTAACGAAATTAGCCGAGCCAATTCAGAATCCAGTCCGCACACAAAATTTCATAAGCATTAGACGTTTCGGTCGAGAGTTATCGTGGCGACACACACACATATATATATATATATATATATATATATATATATATATATATATATATATATATATATATATATATATATATATATATATATATATAAATTTTAGTGAATATCATTTTCGTATTCTAGGGACCTCAAAACACATTTCTGTTATGATCCCGGGCTTAGGTCCCGTCATGACACCTGCTGTAATAGCGTATTTCCAGTTTCACTTTTGGAAATTCGCTAAAACATTCAGAACTAATTGTTTTTTGCATAGATAAATTATAGATCAACTTAACTAAAGTTGGTCTGATGTCATTAACAAATGAAGCAAAATTAGACGTACATTTTTAAATTACTATAGTTTTAATATAAAAATAACAAAAAGAAAGAGACAGAAAATTTGGTACATCTAATTTTGCTTCAATTGTTACATTTGGTAAATAAGGTCAGATCAAGTTTAGTTAATTTCACCTTTATGTGCCTAGTAAATAAAATATATTTAACCAATAATTATTTTATTATTTCAAACTTTTGTTTGTTGATTGTAAATGTCTTGAATATCCGATATATTTTATCTCATTGTTGAAATATACAGCATAAATTTTATTTCCCGTGAAAACCTGATTTTATTTCCAGAATATTTGCAGAGAAATTATATAAGTATGGATAAGTAAATTAAGGGGAGAAATAACTTCGAAAAAATTTGTAAATATCAAATTTGTAATATTAGGAGGTGACTGTGTCGAAGTAATAATACTATTTGAGTATTTTAACAAGTTCTCTTGTTATCGTTTCCAAGATATTTGAAAAATTTAAATTTTTAGCTCAATTTTTAAAGGACGATTTCACCCCTTCATACCGTTGTTCCGCCGATAAAAAAAATATATGCCGCTTATTTTTGTCTTCAACAATATATTCAAATTTCATAAAAATCGATAGGTCCGGCCTCGGGACCTTTACTTTTGAGTGCATCAATGAATAAATGAAGTTTCAAGATTACACTCAAAATACAACCAACCCGGGACGCAACAACCGGGGGGATTCAAGGGGTCCGGACCTCCCCCCTTAAAATTACGTGGACCCCTCATAAGGTTATGTAAATTTTCCTTCAATTTATTTTATTCATATTAAAAAGTGAAATTTCTAGTGATTTACTGATATTTTTTATTTGAAAATCAAATTTTCTAAGACGACATTTTGCGATAACATTCTCCAATATTATCGGAAAATTGCGTTATCAAAAAACTGGGTTATTTAAATTTTTGTTGGACCCCCCCCCCCTTGCAGATTTGTAGCTGTTGAACCCCTGCAACCAACGGCTATTTTGTAATATTGTAATTACTGCAATAATCATGGTATCCAAGGTAACAATATTTAGCGCCTTCTCAAATAATAATCATTGTCGAAATATACTACACATTGATAATCAAATTTTTGAAGAAAACTAAAAAATTTAAAAAAAAAAGGAATGGTATTAGTTTTATTTTCAAAATACGGTGCTGTTTAGTAAATGATAGACAACACATTATGTTCCTCATATCACACCCAGCTACACCTCCCTAGGTGCTACAGTGTGACGAATGTAAACTGGCTTCCTTAACCATTTTTACAATGTAACCTGACTCCCGAGTCTCTTAATAATCTATGTAAACTGGCTCCCTATTCTGCAGAGGGTTAACAAATGTTTATTCTATTGAAGCAGTTAAAACAGAATTATATTGGTACACTATTGATACACTACTCTACAAAAAGCAATGAACATCACAACTATGAACAATAAACTAACTAAACTAACCTAACCTAAACTAACTTCACCTAGTTTTTATAACAAAGTCGAAGTATATTGTCAAAACTAACTAAACTTTTTTTATATATTGGCAGGGGAAAAATCTTCCGCAAGACACCAGTTGCTGTGATAGCGCCGGATTTTTACCGGCTATAAAACCCCCGACTCCTCCTGAACCATTTTTCCCGGGATCGTCGCAAGACATATGTACATCAGAGAAAATGGTAATGACCTAATCGTAAAGTGGTTGCCTCCTATCCTCCTTCTCCTTAGTTCCCATAATATTTGTTATCATCTCATCGATGATCTCCCACTTTTCTATACTCCTTATCATTTCCTTCACCATGTTTTTCACTTCCAAGATTACCACTAATCTAACATTGGCTAATTATTGCGAGACTTCTCATCTGTCACACTCGAATATAATGTGTTCTGGGGTATCCCTTCTACCGCAGTTAACGCAAAGGTGATCTTCCGTATTTTTGATTCTGTGTGTGTAGGATCCAAAAGAACCATGCCCTGTCAAAGCATGCGTCAACCAGTAGTTCAAACGCCTGGGTTTACAGTCTACCACATCTTGACATCTGGTATAAGTCTTTTAGTCCACTGGCCAACCTCTTCGTTCAGCTTCCACCTTGTTTGCCATTTGGCCATTGTTTTTTTCCTAGCCAATCTCGTCCCTTCTGCCGTTTTAATATCTTTGTTTCCGTAATACACCTCCTTTCTTTCAAAAGCTAGTAAGACAATTGGTACTGCCCCCCTGATTACTTGTAAAGCCATGTTCGCTACTGTCCTGTATGCGCTGGCCACTCGTAGCAGGGCCTTTCTCTGTCCCCTTATGTATATATTTATATATTTGTCTAATTCAAGTGTCTGGCTCCAGAAAGGAGCACCATATAACAATATAGATTGAGCGACTCTACACTGGACTTCTCGCTTACCACTCTGAGGCCCAAAAACGTTTGGCATAATTCTACTTATCTTAGCCAAGGTATCCTTGGCTTTACGCACCGTGCTCTTTAAGTGGGCTCCAAAACTACATTTTTCATCCAGGGACATGCCCAAATATTTAACTAATTTCACAGGTGTCCACATTTTAGGTTTCTTGTACCCTTTCTTCTTGAACCCATCAAGAGGATTATCTCGGGTTTTTCGACTGCAAGTTCCAAATGATGCACTATTAGCCAAAAGTCTATTCTCCTTAGGGATTCGTTTACTCTATGGGCCAATTCCTCTTTGCCATTTGCCACAACCATGAGCATGAGGTTATTTGCAAAAGCCAAAGTTTCCCCTCCTTCCGTTAAATCTAATCGTAGTATGTACATCATCTTAGAATGTGTTCCATAATCTACAATGAGTTTTCTGTTATCCAAATAGTCACCAATTAAGTTCAGTAGGTACTCCGAAATATTTTTCTCTTAAAGCTTTCTTAAGATACCATCATGTGAAACTGAGTTAAACGCGTTTTTAACGTCCAAAAGTGCCAATGCCAGCTATTTTTCTTTAACTGCGTCTCTTTTCTTTAAGACTGTCCACAGCCTGGAAGGTTGACCGTCCTTTTCTGGAACCAAACTGCCTAGGGGAGAGTCCTTCGCCATGGTCTAGTTCTTCTTCCAATCTTCTAATTATGGCTTCGTAGAGTTTAGCAAAAGCATCGATCAGGCATATAGGACGCTACGCTTGTTGGTCATCCGGTAACTTCATAGGTTTTGGTACCAGAATAAGTTTTTCTTTCTTCCAGTGTTGAAAACCTTTGCACCATTTAAAGCTCATTTAAAGACTTGCATACCCATTCAGGTACTGTATCTAACCCCTCTTTACGGCTTCCATGATTATACTATCAAGACCTGGAGCTTTGCCAATTTTCATACTTTTTTGCTGCCTCTTCTATCTCTTCTACGTCAAATCTTTTCACATCTCCGACAGTCATTTTTCTGTTCCGAGTCTTTTCTAGTCTAGGAAAGAGTTTTTGAGCCTGATGCAATCTAATCTCCGTGGGTATCTTATAAGCGGACTGTCGAACCTTCTCTATGATTATTTTGTAAGTAACTCCCCAAATGTCATTGTCTAGTTTCTTGCAGATGTCTTCCCAATGAGCTTTTTTTGATTGTTTAATGGCCGCCTTCAGCTTTTTCCTTTCTTCTCTGTATTTTATCTCTTCTGCTTCCAGTGAATGTCTCGCTGCCCCCCTTCTTTCTATTCCTTGTTATACTTCGGCGTGCTTTTATACAACTTTTCCTTTTTGAGTCTATGACATCATTCCACTAGTAGAGCACATTTTTACCATTTTCGTTTGCCTCCTGACAACCTCCCGAGAGAGCCTCTTCTATAATTCGGGTGCACTCGGCAGGTGTTTGGCTTTCTCCATTTATTCCTTCGACGAGAATCTTCAGTATTGTCCGGAAGGTCTCCCAATTCACGAAAGTCTTTTTTGTCTTTGATCTTACCCGCGCCACCTTTGCCTTTTATCTCGAAGTAGATATAGTTGTTGTCGCTGAGGGATTCCTCGTCCAAAGCGCTCCAGTTTATGGTCCTTTTAGACATTTGTTGTGACGTAAGGGTTACGTCAATATAAGATTGGGAATTTCCCCTCTAAAACGTTAGTATGTTTCCCACATTGCATACTACCATACTCAATGCATCAACACAGTCGGTAAGATAGTCACCTCGCGTGTCCGACACCGGTGATCCCCAGTACGGAGATTTCGCGTTGATATCACCGAGTACCACGAAATTCTGGGGAGAGATCTCTAGTTAGGTCTATTATTTCATCGATCCGCTTTTTGTAATGCTCGAATGGAATGTTTGGTTAAATGTAAGTACACACCATTCCCCAGTTTTTGAAAGTAAAAGATATGTATCCTTCCCCCTGTTTAACGCCGTAAATTTCGAACTCCTTGTTTAGTAATAGTACCGCGACATCAGCGTTTCTGTCTCTAATGCATTTTGATCTCTTCGTTATATTTTTATTGGGTTCACTGACAATAAGAATATCTATACTCTTAGTGATGGCTGTCTTATAGGCATCGTCACGTGCCTGCCTTGCTCTCATCAAGTTTGTCTGAAGTATTTTAATTTGAGATGCCATTCTTGCTTGGGTGTGTTTTCCCGGCCCTCGCTTCCTCAACATGTTTTCTGAAATAAAGACATCTAATTTGGTTCGCTCTATGCCCCTCTTTCTGACAATTTATTCACAAAGGATTACTTGTACATTCCTTAGCTAGGTGTCCCTTAACTCCGTATTTCACAAAACTTCCCTCCCTATCTTCTAGCGCTTTAAAGTTTGTCTGCATGTGGCCAAACTCTAGGCATCTATAGCATCGATTCTTTCCTTTACTTCACAGCTAACCCATCCTATTTTAATAGTTCCTTCGTTTATGATTTTCTTCGCCGACCCTTTTGGTAAGGCCACTGTTACCCGCAGCTGCTCGAATATTCCCGGTCTCAGGGACAGGACACGGATGTGTCTCTCATCCTCCCCAGTTACTTCCTTTATACAATACCGCTATGAACATCACGGTTTCAGGCCTATTAATATGTACCTCTGTATTTCTAACATTGAGTTCGATTTGCTCTTTAAGAACATTTGCTTTCCCATTTCCTTCCACTTTAATCATCACATTTTCATTATCATGTTTAACCTTAATTCCAGTTTTCTCGATGTCCAGAGGTTTTGTAACGGTGCTCAACACCTCCGAGAACTTTTTACCATTTGCCTTAAATATGTCTTAGGTTTATAAGACCCTCGTATAGTTTATTACTTGCTTACTACCTGCTTACTTCATCCAGCTAGTAAGGTACAAGGTATACAGGGTGTTTCATTAATAATTGGAAATATTTTAACTAGAGAATATCCTGGGCTCAGAATATGAAGATTTAATCCAAATCACTTAGATAAAATGTGTCTCCTTACTGAGCTACAGGGTGTTTTATTTAAAAATTTAAAAACAATTTTTGCCCAGTACTTTAAGACCATTTGACGTATTCCTATCATACTTGGCAGGAAGTGTAGGTACCCTACACTATACTAAATTATGTTAAATAAAAGTTTCTGGCTACTACCAGTGGCGTACAACAGGGGCTAGTGCAGGGTTAACCTTCCTAAATTCTATGCCACTGGAGGAATTCACATTTAAGCACAATTTTTTGATTCATTAATACTTTCTGTGTAAATAACATACTCTTCCTCCGTTCCTGCAGTTAAACATAAATCTGTACAATTATTTTGATCATCTATAATAAGTAATATGGGCAAAATTTAATAAACATATTTTAATTAAGTGATTTGGGTTAAATCTTCATATTCTGACTCCAGGATTCTCCAGTTAAAATATTTCCAATTATTAATGAAACACCCTGTATATACCTTGATATTTCTCCGTCTTTGCCCTTACTAGTAGTAACCTTTGTTGAAACATTTAGGAATTCAACTAGCACTGCGGCCTTTTTGTAACAGAAAGGCCGCCCTACGACCATCCGACCACGCTCTAATACTCCCACCGTACATTATCCGCGACTGCTTATTCGCCACAAAGTGCTTATCTCGCAGCTAACCCACATATTTGTGGGCAGTCCCACTATCCGCAACCCATGGACTCGCCTGGTAGCCTGTATCTAGGCCTAAGGAAAACTAATCTAACCTAACCTTAACTAACCTCACCACCTCGTTTTTATATCATCTACTATTGTATTTAATTACATTATAATTATATTAAAATTACGAAACGGAACATAAAAATTGGCGCTAGCTAAATTATCTCAAATATACTTCTCCAAATAAGTATATATCAATTTTAGCTGCGATAATACTCATTGCAATTCGTATATATCGACAGTATCAATTGTGAATGTGCGTTTAGTTTAGCTAACATCTTTTTTTGAGAAAGTTTGTCTGATAAAAATAATTTTAAATTGAAAAATAAATAAATTAAACATTAAAATATAGCATGAGCTATAACATGAAAATATTTTTTGCAAAAATATATAAACCTTACTTTTTGTCTAGAGGGTTCCAATATTTTTGAACTGCAGCGTATACACACAAAAACAAATGTTGCGACCTCCTGCCGAGATGGACTCATCCATGCTAACCATTTAGGGAGGTAATAAAAACAATACGTAGGTAATAAAAATCAACGGGATACTACTGAAAGATTTGGGAGCCACTTTACCTACTCCGCTACAAGGGAACACACTAAAAACTAGCTTTACGTGCCGTCTACTTACTATGATATAATAATGTTCATTGGTCTATGGGTCTACCTCTTTAAAATACCCTTTAAAATAATAATGCGCCTACTTCTAAAATATTATGAAATTGATGATTGATATATCTTGAATTATAGATTAATAATGGAAGAATTCAAGTTAAAAATAATCGATAATCAGATTCTTCAAATAATCGGTAACATCCGATTATGGAAACAATTCACATTATTCACATTATGGAAATAATTATTCACAATTAAGATGAAATAATGCAATACAAAAGAAACTGGATGTCTGGATGTACATATACGAGGTGTGTTCAAAAAGTAAGGTGACTTTTCAAATTTCTCGGGCTACGTATATTCGCTTTTCGATTTTTTTTTATTTTTTTGCGTTAGTACACTCGTCCCGAACATATATTCACAGTTTCAACTATATAGCATTCTTTGTTTGTTTGTAAGAGCATAAAAAGATTAGAAGTGTTTGGTGTGCTCGGTGATTTTCTGCTGTCAAAAAAAATTGATCAAAGAATTTGCATCAAATTTTGTGTAAAAAATGAAACTAAGTGCTCCAAAATACTCGAAATATTAACAGTGGCATACGGTAAGTTTACTCTGAGTAAAAAAATGTTTATAAGTATTACAAGCTCTTCCAAGAAGGCCGAGAAGATGTCAATGACGAAACCTCGCTCAGGACGCCCCAACATGTCAAGAACTGATGAAAGCGTTGAAAAAGTGAAGAAAATGGTATTGGGAAATCGTCGAATCACCATTAGAGAAGTTCCTGAGTATTAAATTGAAGTCATTCACCGTTTGCGAGAAGCTATACGAAAAAAAACGCCGGAATTGTAGGAAAACAATTCATGGCTTTTGTATCACGATAATGCACTTGCTCACTCATCGTTGCTTGTGCGTGATTTTTTACCCAAAAACAGCACTACAACCATTCCTCAGCCACCATATTCACCGGATTTAGCCCCCTGCGACTTTTTTCTGTTCCCAAAACTGAAGAGACCCTTGAAAGGACAGAGATTTGCAATGATTACGGAGATAAAAACTGCATCGCCGGAAGAGCTAAAGGCTATACCAAAAAGTGCTTATCAGAAGTGCCTCGAGGATTAGAAAATGCGTTGATATAAGTGTATTATATCTGAGGGAGATTACTTTAAAGGAAACAACATGAATATTGAATAAATAAAGGGTTTTTGATAAAAATATAAAGTCACCTTATTTTTTGAACACACCTCGTATCTATTCTGAATCAGTAATGTAGTATGAATGTAGCAATGTAGTATCTAGAATTATGGTTATTAATTTTTTTTCGAAAATGATAGATTTTTCGGAGGGTATGGGGTAACACGCGTGCGTAACATTATATGTATATAGTATCTATACATGCAATGAAGATGTACTTGGAAAAGAGTGTACTTGGAAAAGAAAACTAAATTTGGATACTGCGGTCAATTAAATGTATTGCTACATAATTTATATTTGTATGAGTGATATAATTGGCCATTTGCCAAAGTACATCGAGTGTTCAAGTATCAGCCAAAGCTGGACATTGAGTGAATATATGAATAATATTGGTGTATGTTTAAAAATACGGATAAAAATCCGCCATACACTAATAATGTTTCACAGGCACTCGATAACATTTGAAATTAAAAGTATAAAACTGCGTCTCGCATTAGAGAGAGGTTGTGTTTGACTGATTACTGAATTGGAGTGGCACTCGAACAAGTGATCGGTGACCTAGTTGGTAAGGCGCTTGGCTGGTAACCAAGAGATCCGGGTTCGAGTCCCAGCCGATCCAGTTTGGTAATTTTTCAAACACTATGCCAATTTTAATTATACTAAAGGATGATTAATTCGAATTTTTGAATGTTGGTCCCAACTTCACACATACAAAATATGAAAGTTGAACAAATGTATTCTTTAATGTATGTATATGTAACCGTATTATTAGGTACTACCAAATATTTTGAATCATATATCATTCGTTTTTTTAAGTTACTCATAATCCAAAAATTTCATTATTAAAAAAAAATACAATTTTACCCCTCACTAGTATAGATTTTATTTATTTATTTATTTTTTCTTTTTATAGTATAAATTTTTTTAGGGAAATATTTCTGTAATCTTACCACATGAAAAATGTGTGCCTGCTATATCTATAAAAGTTTTCACTTCAATAAAGATATCGCTATATTTGTTGCGCTATATTATTCTTTTCATTTTAGTCACACATAAGCACGTGCTTATCCTACTTACCTAATAATGAATATGATGGTAACATAAAACATGAATTCTATTGAATTATTTAAATATATCAAAAAAGATTATTTTGCAGTGGCGGATCCAGAGGGGGGGGGGGTCATAGGAGTCATGACCCCCCCCCTGAGCTCGAACAAATAAAAGTTAACAAATAAATTTTCTTATTTCAAACAAACAAATTTAGTGGTTAATATTTTTAAACAGTATAATTTTAACTTGAAATTTTAAAATGTTATGTAGGTACACACGTAGAAAATGTTATAATTACACGCACGCAAGTATACAATCGACTGAACGCTATTGTAATGTCGCCTGCATAATGTAGGTATACTTTAAAAATCTATATAGAAGTTATAACTGAATATGAGACCAATTTGTAGAAAGAATTTTTAACCCTAGAATCATACATTGGTCTACGAGTCAAGTTAATCATACATCGGCGTCGTTTCGACGAATGGACTTTTTACGGCGAGTTTTAGCGTTTATTTGCACAAAACATTTTTTTTACATAACAATACTACAAAAGCGAACAAAATATTTAAAAAAACTGGATTTGGAAAAATTTCTTAATATAAATATTTATTAATTTTTTTAATCTTTTTATCAAACCATATTTTCATTATAAAAAATTAAAAAATATATAAATACATCAATTGTAATAATTAATTTATGAACTATTATGAATCAGTGGCCATGTGTGACTTTACAGAATGTGAAATTTCTCAGTCATAAATATTCCTATAGATATGTAGTTATTTCCCCATTAGGCACATTTGTAAATTTTCTAAAATTTGTTAGTAATTTTTCGAATAAGATCTCAAAAAATAATAAAAATTAAAATATTTTCCACAAAATAAATTGTTAATCTTTTATTAAGTCATTCGAAACACATTCTTTAGTTTTCGATTCAATATATTCAAACTTCAGTATTATGTCGTCTCTATAAGTCAAACAGCTGTAATCATCTTTCACATTATCATAATCATTGAATAAATTAATTATAACATCCATATCTTTAACAGATTTTAGAAAAATTAGGAAAACTTTTATATGTGGAGTACAAAATCTTTAAAAAAAAATATAGGTTAATCATACATCATCGTCCTTTTGACGCACACTATTTTAGTATAAAAAAAACGACAATAGCTATAAATAAAATTTATATGTGTTATGTGTTATAATAACAAATAAATTAGATAACAGAAGTTTCACAACGATCAGGTACCGACAAGTCACATTATTGGAGCAGGTAGAGAAGTTCGTTCGTCATTTTGACGAGTATGTATAGACTTGCCATACGTCCCGGTTTCGCCGGGACAGTCCCGGATATACTGGGTTGTCCCGGTGTCCCGCCCGGTTGTTGAAATTGTCCCGGTTTAGATTCAGGGCACAGTTTCTTGGAAATAATTGAGCAAAATTATTAGATCAGAGAATGGTTAATCTGCTCTTGTGTGATCAGTAACGTTTTGGTAAATAACACAGTAATACAAATTTACAGAAGTCGGCAGCAGAGAAGTCCGTTGGAGGCGAAGCCTGCAGTCGACGTAACCTTGAATCAACCAATAAGCATCCCGCCCTCGCGATGATTGTCATTGTCAATATGTTTCCCCACTCTAGCAGCGCCAAAATATACCTAACCTTACGAAACTGCCCGACTTGTACCGAGCACTAACGGAATCTCGCGGTAGTCGCATCTCCGACAGTCCGTCAAACACGTACTACAATAGCGTGTACACGTGTGCAATATTAGTTATTAATTTATTAATAATATTAAGTATTAACTTTTCATCGTCATTTCAGTGTGCTTTACAGGAGTTAAATATTATAGCCTTATTCGATTTAATAACTATTTGTACAGTTTTCCTTGCATCAAGTAGGCAAAACAGTGTAACAGTTTGTGTGACAGTGTGACTTTGTGTTTTTATCGAGTAATCTAACCTCAAAACCATGCCGAAAAGAGTCTGCAAATTTAGTGAAAGCCTTCAGAGTAAATTTCCGTTTTTAAAAAAGGTACGTACGCATGATGATAGAGTCAAATGTGAACAATGTGGCTCTGAATTTTCCGTTGCTCACGGAGGACAATCTGATATTAACGACCATTTGAACTCAAAAAAACACAAAAATAGCTTACTAAGCCTTGCTGGATCGTCAAAAATATCAACTTTTTTCAAAAATACAAATCCTCTTGATTCTGAATATGAAATAGCTGCTAAAGAAGCGACATTCGCTTATCATACATCAAATCACAACATTAGCTTCAATTCCAACACATGTTCCTCTAGATTGATTTCCAAATTTTTTGAACCAAAATTTTCATTGGGAAAAACCAAATGTGAGGCTATAATATTAAATGTAATAGCACCTTTAGCGCTGGAAGAATTAAAGAATGATTTAATAAATGCAAATTTTGTTGCGCTAAGTATGGATGCTTCCAACAGAAAAGAGGTTAAACTTGTCCCCATAGTTGTGCGTTATTTTAAACAGGAATCTGGAGTGCAAGTCAAACTACTAGAATTCAAATCTGTACCTGGTGAAACTGCAGACATATTAACAAGTCATCTTATGACAGTCATCAAGGAAAATAAACTGGAAGATAAAGTAGTGGGCTTTTGTGGTGACAATTGCAACACAAACTTTGGTGGAGTCAAGAGGGCAGGGAAAAACAATGTTTTTACTCTTGTAAAGAATGAACTGGGGAGAACAATAAATGGTATCGGTTGTGGAGCTCACATTGTCCACAACGCAGTCCAGACTGCAGTAGATGTGCTTCCCATTGAAGTCGAGGCCCTCGTAGTGAAAATTTACAAGTATTTTCACATCTATACAGTAAGGGTCACTCAGCTCAAAGAGTTCTGTGAGTTTGCAGATGTTGAATATCGTAAGTTATTAAAACACGGTAATACAAGATTCCTCTCCCTCATGCCTGCAATTGAACGAATTTTACAAATATTTCCTGGTTTGAAGGAGTACTTCTTATCTCAAGAAATGTGTCCAGCTCTTATAAAAAACTTTTTTGATGATGAATGTGGTGAAATGTTTCTTTGGTTTGTGCATGGCCAGCTAACATTGTTTAATAAAACAATTTCAGCCTTGGAAAAAGTAAGTCCAGTGCTACTGATGTTGCTCATTTATTACAGTTGTTGAAGGAGAATTTAAAAGAAAGAAAAGAGTCAAACTTCGTTCCCCAGGGGGCTAAATGTCTCTTAAAATCATTTCAAGGGAAAGACAATGTAGACTGCAACCGCATTGCCAGTGACTTTAGCGCATTTTACAGTCGGTGTATCTCTTATCTTGACCTCTGGGAAGACAGTTTCGGTGAAGCACGAGACTTTGTCTGGATCAATGAAAACAACATTTCATGGGAAAACGTTGAAAGAACAGCAGAGTTGATAAACAAAAATCTCGGAAAACCTAAGGTTAACACTGACGAGCTTTTTGATGAGGTCGTTCTTGCCAAGAAATTTTGGGCTTCTAAAGCAGGTGATTGGGAAAGAAAAGAAAAGGAAAACGATCGTAAAAAATCAAGCGAAGAAAAATGGATGGAGCTACTCTCTTCCTTTAAGCAACAAAACATCGCAATGTCTAACCTTGGAATGGTTGTTGAGTACGTGTTCTGTCTTCCTGGAACGTCCGCCCCAGTTGAGCGGGTTTTTTCGATGATGAACAGTACCTGGAGTGATGAACGGGGTTTGATGCATGAGTCCACAGTCCGCGGTTTGATGGTGTGCAAAGTTAACTTCGGGCTTAGCTGCACTGAATTTTATGAAAAAATTAAAGAGAAGAAGGACTTATTGAAAAAGGTTCATTCAAGTGAAAAATACGAGTGGTACAACAAGTAGAAAATTGTTTTGTTTTGTAAAAATATCATGTTTGTGTACCATTATGAATAAAATAACAAAGATTATCTATTCTATATTTTAAGTGTTTTTTACATTACTGTTTTCATAACCCCCTACCCTCCCCCAAAACCGACATCCCTAAACCTAAAGTAAAAAAAGACAGAACTGTCCCGGTTGGTCCGTGAAAAAATATGGCAACCCTAAGTATGTATGATTCTAGGGTTAATATTTTTTTTGTAAATTTCAATCATTTTTAAGTAAAAGATACTTGTAACGGCACACTTTACTGTCTATGTTTATCGTTTTTGCATCAAACAGGATTGATCATCATAAAAAACATACGTCTTTACAGGGGCCCACACGTGCCCCGAGCCCCCAAATGCCCTTGTGTAAATCCGGCTCTGCATCTTTGACCAAGCCAGCAATATTACACTTTGAATACCTCTATGAATGTACATATTATTACTTATATTATGTAATTACCAAAAAAAGAAAATGATATGTATTCCAAATAAAACGGAAAGAGGCTTGTTGTAACAGAGGTAAGTAGTAACCTAGTAACACGCAATTTTTAGAGGGAATCTGAACACTTTAAACCCATATTCTTTATTCAAATTAATTCTTATGCCATGGTGTATCACGTCATCATAGCCAGTTTTCCGCCCGATGACGCAGTAAGTGGCGCTTCATTTTGGTTAGGTAAGTAAAATATTACTTTCGTAAAATTTAGTTCTTCGAGTTTATGTTTATTATCGATTTAACTAAAAATTTTAGTTTTGCATATAGTTTAAAAATTTTAGTTTTAATATTCTTTAAAAATTTCCCGTTTAGCAACATGATTTTATGAAAATTTTGTAAAATATATAATATTTAATAAAGAAAAGATTAATTAAAGGTTACATTAATGTGATGGTGATGGTTGCACCTGTTTTTCGTTGACCAATTTTTTCCATCGCGGATTCGTACTTGATACGCAGAGAATTAATCATTTTCTAAATTTATATGATTTCTCTGTTATCCTTTTATTTGAGCCATCGAGGAAAACGTTAACTCACACAGGCAGAAGGTGGAAAATGGGATCAAACACTTCAAAATTTCTATAGTTAATTGTGGGTATTCTGCTTTTCTCTTTAACCAAAAAGTGTCCATAATGACAGACTTGAATTCCAAGGGTAGCATTCCATCAGCAGATAATTTCAGCAGATTTTCTTTTGTGTATTTAGTCGATATCAAATTATAAAAAAAAATCAATAATAATGAACGAATTCGATATTTATAACATAAAAAAATAAAAAAAATAACGGAGGGTAGGGGGTTGCGAAATATTTTTCCATACTAGGGGGGTCGCGCCATGAAAAAGGTTGAAAAACGCTAGCATATAGGGATACATCAGTACAGGAAAATAACTAAATATCCTATTAACAATACTCCACATGTTGTACCTAATACGTGAAATAAGCTTTTCAATACGAAAAAGTACCTCAAAAAAAAGGAAAAAGGCATTAAGGGCGCCGCCGGAAATGATCTATACAGTATATGTTAAGAGAACCCCGGTTTGGAACCTCTGCACCATGTTCTCAAAATCTCAAACTAACCTTACATAACACCTCGTTGAATTTCAAATTATGTATATAGCAAATGTTATAGCAAATTATGTATATATATATATATATATATATATATATATATATATATATATATATATTACTAAGGAATCGCTCTGTCTGGCATATTTTGTTAATTAATATCTGACAGACCCACTTTAATTAGCAAAAATTTTAGCCAAACCTACCTTATATAACATCTTCAATTTTTTTGTTTTAAGTACAATTTTTTTATATTATCTACGTATTAAAATTGGTCTGTCTAATAAAAACCGTTTCTACTATGTTAAACTTAATTTTTGACGCTCCGAAACAGCAATTTTCATGAAAAAAATCCTTTATAATCATTCTCAACTAAAAAAAAAAAAAAAAAAATTAAAAATACCCCTGCTACAGCATTGCATAACATGGTGAATTTCCAAAGATTGGACACTGGTGGGTCTTATATAACAACCTGTATCCACTGAAATTAAAGGATACATCTCTCGACTCTATTTACCTCTCTAACAGTGAAAAAATTTCAAAATCGGTTGAATAGATAATTTGTGGCGCTTTTTGGTCCCCAGAATTTGGATCGCCAGTTACCTGAACAAAAAAATTGAGGGTGTTATGTAAGGTAGGTTTGCCTAAAATTTTCACTAATAAAAATAGGTCTATCAGACACCAATTAACAAAATATGCTAAACAGACCAATTCCTCAGTAAAATATATATAATTTACTATAACATATGTGAATTTCAACGACGTGTTATGTGAAGTAAGTTTGAGGTTTTTTTCAGCCATTTCAAAAATTTATAAGAAATAAAATTTAATAAAAATTCAAAGGTTTGTCGGGCATTTTCTATTGTTGGCATTAGTTACTATCGATTTAGCTTTTTTAATTTGAGGTTTTATCAGGTGTGATTTTATGCTATGGAAGCATGATGGAAGCTTGGACTATCAGAACCAATCTATTTTATCGTACCATTGGATATAAATATTTCTAAAAAGTTTCAACTGTAGTTTTTTTTATTCAAAAATAAAATACCTATATTATAGTGATGGAGAACTATCGATAGTCCCGACTATCGATAGTTATGATAGTCGTGAAACTATCGATAGTTATCGATAGTTTATCGATAGTTTTTGATACCCAAGTTGGGCGGCATTTAGATAGCCGGCGAGCAAAAAAGAAAAAAGGTCGCCGGTTTTACGCCGGGGCGGAATTATTCCTTTTTGCCCGGAAATTCCCTTAAAATTGTTGTTTTTATATCTCTGGCTATAATTTCTACAAAATTTTTATTATCATTAGTATTTATAAGTAAACGAAATGACTGAAAAAAAGTATCGAAAACTATCGATAGTAAAGAAAAAATAGCGATAGTTTTCGATAGTCAAAACTATCGATAGTGCTATCGATAGTTCTCCACCACTACTATATTATGGTGTAATCTTCGTGGTAAATGATACTCAAAACTAAATTAACTGTACATAAATAATAATTATGCTAAATCTTTCTTGATAAAATTATTTAAAGAATTCATTATTAAAATTAGCAAACTGAACATTATTTCTGAACCACTTGATATACGTACTCGTATATCGTTCTCGCTCAGTCGTTGTTATATCAAACATAACACGCCGTTCACCCGACCATCATCACCCTCTTGTGGCGATTTAATAAAATCGTAGTCACGTTTCCACCACATTGAGGTGATATAAAACTTTATATTAAAAGTGTCCTACCTTCGTGTTGCCATCTTTCTAAATACAAATGGTGGATAAGAGACATTGCTGTTATCACATTCTGTTTCACAACATATTATATAAACTCATCATTACAGGGTCATATTCAGGCCACATTTTATTATTATCATTTGATTCGTTATAAATTTTTATTAGTAATATATAAATTAATTAACAACAATAACAATAGCTTTTTAACCAAAATTACAGTTTTAATATAAATTACAGTAGTACAACAACGAAATCCTTATAAATTCGTCATGTCTGTCATCGTATTAGGCGTATTAGGTCCTCTACTCGCACGTGACCTTTTTTTAAATAGTCAGGGTCGTGCCCTCGGACCTTAGGTAAATTAAAGACAGTGTCGTTTTTTTACTAAAGCTTAAATCTAACCTAACCTATATTACATTTATGTACCTATACAACACAGAGCTATACAATGATGGATAGCTAGGATCACGCATCTTATCAGTAGCTCGCGTATGGTAGAGACAAATATATTTAAAAATACATGATAAGTGCGAGACAAATATATTTGACAAGTATTTACAAATTAAAAAATATAATTTTTCATTCCACTTTTTTTTTTATAGCTAGTATCACGTGTATTACGTAAATTCATCTTTTGCGCACTGCCAAGATACATGGCCCTAGGCTTGGGTCCCAAGATATAACTGAATCTTAGTTTCGTACAGTGTTGTCAGACCTCCAGTTTTAGCAGGAGATCTTCTGCTTTTTTAAAAAATTTCCTGTTCTTCTGTATTCTACTTGAATCTCCCGCTTTTTTATTTTTTAGTTCCCAATTTTCTGTTTGAGGTTTTCTTCGTTCTCACCAAGGTCCGTGGATGGAGAGGGGAGTACTTGATCACCATAACCTCCATCTACGGACCTTGGTTCTCACCACATGTTTATTATCTCAATGTACACACGCTACACTATTGCAAACGAATTTTTGCAATAGTGTAGCGTGTGTACATTGTATATGTATAGTAATACATATACAAGTTATATGTTATTTTATATCAAGTTGGTAGAAATGGTCGAAAACATTTCATGAATAACATTTATTCAAACAACAAGCTATACTAGATTGCTTTCCTGCGTTAGGAAATTTCATAAATATATGTATTTAAACATACATTTATTTATGTATATTTTTTATATTTATTTATGATGAGTAGTTCTGATAAAGAATCCCCTTGTAAAATACTGAAAGTTTCAATAAAATATGACCAGAAATATAACAAACTCTGGGAATCTAACCCATTGTATAAAAGTTGGTTATGTATGAGCGAAAAAGGGCCTTTTTATGCATATTGTAGAGCATGTGACAATGAGATAATAATAAAGTCTGGAAAACAGCAACTAGATGCATATGTACATATATACGTTCATACTTTGAAATAGCGATAGTTTAGATCTCCCGCTTTTTTCCTACGCCTACTGCATTTTAGAGCTACTACCTACAGTTTTTTGGAAAAACTGTCTGACAACACTGGTTTCGTATCACAGTTTTTACAGTGTCAACTAGTGGTTGAGTCGCACACCAACAATACCTACAGTATTTTTAAAACTATGTTGTTATACACCACATAGAAAGACCAGATCCGAAAGTTACTATATATAAGAACAAGGGAGTTAATCTTACTTTCATTTATCATTAAATATAGTATACCCTCTCATGGTGGATTCATATCAAATCAATAAAACGAAAATTAAACGAAACTGAAGATCTTTTCTGTATGGAAAGTATAAGTTAAAATAAAAAAAAGAATTAAAACAAAACGATAACATATTCTACTATGGGCATAAATTTTTTAAACAAAATAACGTTAATATTCTATTCAAATTTCCTCACCTTCAGATAATTGCTCCTGTAAACTTACAAGTAGAGGTCTCGAGACCGGATCTATTGGCGAAAAGACGGTTTGAAGGGGTGAAATCGCCCTATCACTTGCATAGATATTCGCTCACTCGTATAAGTACACTCAACCCTGATAAGAACCTAAAAATAAGTTAGGGATGATGAAACTTGAACAGCACATTACCCCATTAGAAGCTTAGATTAAGTGAGAATAAGTTAAAAAATAGCAGGCCCTCGGAGATGAACGAAATATTTCAAAAATTTTCCGTCAAAAATAGTTATAGGTGACCAACAAAAAACAAAAAACTTTGACGCTTTTACTCCGGTAATTTTCCCACAAAAATACAAGTGATGAACAAAAAAAACTTTCACAGTCATTTTTTTACATTTTCCGGGCCCCTTTTCAATCTCAGCCCCCGGGGCTACAATCCCGGATACCCCACCCTTTTGTTGGGCCTGGTTATTATTAAAATTATTATTTTCCTAGAAGTTTTGTGGTTCTTTTTCCATAAAAAAATTAAGCCTGAAAATTAACAAATTGGTAGCTAGTAATTTATGAGAAAATGAAACCACATAAAAGAGAGAATTTTTTTCATTTCATCCCTGATTTAAGGTTGAGTGGTAACTGTATTTGAGCACAAACAACTGTAAAAAGACAAGGTACTTATCGCAATATGTTACCCACGAGATATTAGCTCATCGCTACAGTTAACCGAGAAGAGAGTTTTATAACGGTGTTCCCACCCATGAGAACACCCGTTGTTGAAGCAAGGCGTTATCACCAACATACAGGAATATATTGTATCAATTCAATAAAAGTTTCCCCCTACTCTAAAAGACAACAAAAAAAGATACGAAAACCGAGAAACAGGCCACACTCACACATATTGTTGGTGGTAATATAATGGTAACATATTTTACAAATTACTTCTTGCGTTCAACCAAAAAACTATTATATTATTTCATTTCATTTAATATCAATTTTTTATTCCTTTTTTCTATTTCATTTCTATTATTACCTTATTTAGACTTAGCTTTTTACACATATAATATGTCTTTTACAATTATTTACTTTTTTTAAACAAATTAATTAAAATACAGAAATAATAATATTAAGTAATTTTTAGAATTTTGTTTCTCAAAAGCACTAAATTCGTAATAATTTATTTGAATCTTAGTAGTATATCCTGTTTCAAATACAATTGATCATGAGTCAAAGTTAAAAAATTAAATAATTCTTATATTCAAAACAAATCAATCTTCTATTCTTTTCTAAAAACAAACTGCAATTTTAAAATTTACGTAAGCTCAATAATAAAAGAGATAAAGCCAAGAAAACGGAAATAATTTCAAATTCAAAGTGATGAAGCACGGTTAAATTTAAGTAAAATGGACCATATTTATTTTATTTTCAAACTTTGAGAAGTTTTGAATTCAACAGTATATACTGTGACATCTATCAACACAAACGAAAAACAGCATTCTTAATTCCTTACTCTACTAGTCCTTTAAACTGACTACTGCCCTCTATGGATGAATATGTGAACAGACGTTGTGTATGGTGTATGCACTTCATTTATTTACAAAAACTATTCTATGCTATTCTATTTATCCAATGAAACACAGAGTACCAGAGACAACATGTCGATCTCTATACTACTGAAACCAGTATAACCAATGCAAATAAAACAGAAAATATATATGTGCACTGGGTTTACTTTGCATTTGTGTGGTGATCTATCTTTGTGTGAGTGATTGGAAGCAAGCCCTAAGCGTATGTGTAAAAAACTGTGGATAGCAGTGTGCCTGAGTGTGGTTCGATACCGCTTAAGTGTGTCAGTCACACAACTATAGCCGTGTGCAGATCGATTTTTATCAATCACTTTCAACAATAAGCGAATAAATATATAGTAATATGCAGGTACCGAAACACTAGCATACATATACAGGGCAGCCCCCTCTTTCAACAAACAGAGTGTGACGTTGTACACGCACAAGCGTACATCACGTATACATTGATATGAGATTTATATTGTAACATGTTGTGCGTTTGGAATGGGAGACAAATTAGGTCATTTGTGACGTAAGCTTTTGTTCACATTGAGAAAGCTAGTATAGAGATACGAAGTTTGTTTCTAAATATTCTGTGATCGGAAGTGTGCTGGCCGTGGTGTGGCATACATATGTATGATACGACAACGCATGTATATGGCTCCGTGTGGGGGTTCTAACAATGTCAACAACAATCAAAACGTGATCAAAACAATTGACCTACACTCTAGAGATGTTGTCCGTGCGTGATTTTTTCGTGTCACGATGGTGCTCACGATGCTCACGCATGATTGTGAGTAAAATTTGAAATTACTGCCGTGAGTAAACGTGAACGTGAGTTAAGTTTTATTGGAGTGAATTTTGTTGCTTGCTAAAACGTATTGCCACTGACGAAAAATTTTTTTATTTTGTTTTCTAGGTGATCCTATATCTTGTAAAAATGTTATAATTTTTGATAAAAAAAAAATCATTTTTACAAAACACTAAATTCTAAACTGAACTACTGTACCCATAAGATTTATCATAAATCACCTTACGACGTAAATTTCAATCTACATAGTGTCGTTAATAACAGAAAATTACACAGATTTTTAACACAGATGTGTTATATAAACTGATAAATCTGTTCTGTGGATTGACTATATAGTTAAATATATAGGCTGGGTGCGTGATGGCAACGACATCTATAATATACATTTTTCCGAGCTCATTAACGAATATAAATAATGGTAACCGTGGAAATAAATAAATTTAAAATATTTTTAAACAAACCGTAAAATCTGAATACAAATATTTGCTATTTACAATTAATTTTTTTATAAATAAATTTGAACAATTTGATTTGTTTAATTTGAACAATAAAATACTGGATGAAGTATAACAGTTATATTAAAAAAAAGTAATTAAACAATGTTCGACGTTAATGTGGATATAATTATCAAGACAGTATTTCCTTCCAACCTCGGACTATGCAGAGGAAAAAGTGGCTGGTGCCGGTGAAGCACGTCAGAGAAATTAGAGAATTAAGAAATGCTGGCATGTCATTTTGTTGAATGTAGAGCCATAAGACAAACATCAATAACTTGAACTCCTTATGAAACATTATTACATGTGACTATGTGAGTTAAAATACATCAAATATTTTCAATTCTGTATTTATGGATTGACGTGTAGATGTTAATACTGTTGACAGATAAATAAGGAATGACATATTAGTTGCAACTGCGTTTATAATCAAAGTGAATCAATGTAAATATTTTTATTTAATATTTTTTATTATACTATAAATACATATGACCCCGTATTAATGCTTGTTTTCTCCACTACTCACGCTGCAATCGATTTAATTGTCCCCACCATATACTTCGCACTCTGCCTATACAAGTGACCTAATTCACGCCATTCACGAAAATATACCTGAATAACGTGACTCACGTCATTCACGAAAATATACGTGAAGGACGTGAGTCACGTTTGTCTCGTGTCACGACGTAAGTGACGTGACACGGGGCAAAATATACTACGTGATCGTGCGTGAAAAAAAAATGCTAATTTTTATTTTCATGATTGTGTGTGAGCTTTTAAAACCAACTGTAAGCATGACTGATCGTGAGAGGAAAAGTACTCACGACAACATCTCTACTACACTCATACACTGCTACGGAGCGAGTGACTACTAAGTACTAAGTAGCCTAATAACTTGCACAGAACTGCACGCTACAGATTTCATGATACAGATAGTTGCGTTACCTCTGTATATACTCTGGCCAATGAAAACATTACGATTTAATAACGTGAAGATAGCCACAAAATACAATAAGGTATTTTATCTATGAAAAACATTAGAAATAATCTTCATCCTCATACATAATAATAATAATAAAAACATAATAAAAAAAAATGATTAAAAAATTGCAAGTGATTTGCACAAATAAAACACAATCAACAATGATATTTTATTATTTCTGACTTAAATAGTTTATTGTTAATTCATAATATTGTTATTATTATGATTAACAATATGAATTTAAATTTAACATTTAACATATTACAGTAAGTGAAAACTTTATTTATAAATGAAATTATCACATTAGTTAAGAATAAGAATATGTAAGTGGTTTTAAATGCACTTTTTCAAGGTTTTAAGCTACTATGATTAATCCATGTAATTTCCAATGACTTACATAATTATAGTTTAATTAATTTAGATTATACGTTCACCAGAAATACATAGTATTTTTGTCTGAAATTTTTTTTATTAATTTTTTTTTAATTTTATCTATTAATTAACTTTTATCCGTAATAGTAAGATTAACTATATGTATTTTAAATTTAAATGCATTGATTTAAATTATAAGAAATTAAAGAAATATTAATATAGGGCTGCCATCCGACCGGGCTTTCTCAAATTTGTCCTAGTTTGGAGAGGATATCCGGAGAGAATCAACACAATTCGAGTTCTTAAGTTATCAGAACTAATTTAATAAATACTAAAAAATACTAAATTAGTATAATACATCTTATTTTATTCCTAGCAAGTAGAAGCAACATTTATCGGCTAAAAAGTAGATCAAAGAAAGAAACTAATTTACAACGAAAAAACTTATTACTTGTTTTATACTAAAACGTGATTACCGTGAAAACAAAAAATAAATTACAATTTCAGATTGCTGATAAACCGCTCACCGATAATCGGAAGCTAACTATATTTCAATTTATTTGATTACGTAACAGTTAATTATTGTTTAAACTTAATTTATCTACTAGGACTACTATCAAATTACATATTTATTTACCGTACAAAATACTACCTACATTGGGAAGACCGGTTGTGCGTAATTTTTTTACTTACCGTACAATATGCGTAAAGAACCATTGCTCACGACACTTTTATTAAACTTATAGTATTAAAATATGTATAAAATTTTTACTTATTTCGACATTTGTTTTGAGTGACTTAAGTAATATTTAATATACATAGGTATGTACTGTAAAATTTACTAAAAATTTAATACTAGTCGTAGATAAAGTATACTGCGCAAATTGATTCTAAATTGTATTACACAGCTGTCGCTGCGTGGCTATTGTATAGTTTTTTCATTCGTATGCAGTATACAAGTTACAACTTTGTTACATGATATACTATTAAATACCAAACAAAAACCAATTTTTTTAATTTTTTTCAGATGGAGCGTTACTCATCATTAAATTCACAATCCACGTTACGAATTTTACGTCCATCATTATATTCAACTTCATTTGGAAGTGGATTATTATCTCCAGGAGAAATCATCAAGATTCGTGAACGACAAAGTAGAAAATATATACGATGTATTTTTATATTTTTAGGAATAATCAGCTGTTTATTTTTATTATACATACCAGCATATCATCAAGTACAAAATCGGATCAGCATGAGAAATGGTAAATACATTTTTTTTTTTAATTTTTAAAGAGACAGTTTCTTAGACCAAAGTTGAATTTGCTAACTTGCGTAAAGTGTCCTCATAGGGCACAAACTAACTTTGTTTTACGATTATCTACGTATAGTTTTTGCTAAGAACTACCTTGTTCCGATTTCCTTTTATAAGGGTTAATATCAGGCCTGGGCAAATGGCGGCCCGCGGTAGAATTTTGTCTGGCCCGTGAAGCATTGTATATAAATATATATTATTATTAAAAACACAAATATTAGTTTTTGTCTAACATAAATTGGTGCATAAAAAATTTTAGATAAAATATTAAGCAATACTTAAAGGCGCGAGGTCAAATTTTCATCTGCAATGTGGCCCGACTATCAAAATATTTGCTCACTCCTGGTTAATATATATAACCCGAGTACTAGAGTCCCAGATGAGTAAAAATCTTTATTGTTCGGATAAATTGTAATAGAACCTAATTTTAAAGCCAAAATATCTTTGTTAACGGATCTGTTAAATCTCTTAAACTGGTATTTATTGCTTTCGAGTCTACCAAGATACATGAATTATTGTAATTTATATTCACTTTTGTAGGATAAAAAATTTTTCCCTTCTAAAATATAAATTTTCGCTCACGAAAATTATTTATTGAATATTGACTAGTTCGACGTATAATCATTATATCATAGTCGTGATGATACAAATGAATTGATATGATGCGTTCCTTATTTTACAATTTTGGTTTCATGTCTGCCCGTTTGTTTGTCTGTGTCCGTTAACTCCGGAACTCTTTGACCCATGTTGAAACTTTCAGGCGTTATGTGAGTTAGTAACTAGATGGTTTTCTGTGAATTTCTTAGTACATACTTGGCACATACATAAACGTAAAATTCATTAATAAAAACGATATTTTACTATTCGTCTAGTAAATTTTGAAGATAGTTGAGGGCATTTCAGTCATGTATACAAGCATATTTCGAGTACAAAGAAGGTTAGAGCCACACTCCTTGACAGGGTATTCTTCATTATCTATACATACAACAAAACTGTAACAGGACCGTGTCTGTATCTGGAATATTTTTTGAAAATTGTAGTGGTACTGTTGATAGTTATAGATTTAGATATCAAAACAGCGATTTTTAAAATTTTTGTCTGTCTGTTCACGCATCACGCAAAAACTATTGGACAGATTTTGATAAAATTTGGTGTGGTGATAACTTATTACCTGTGTCAACATCTAGGATACTTTTTATTCCAAGAAAATATCTCATTTTCACCGAAAAATACAGAAACCATTTTGAGGATGTGCACACATTGCGTACAAACTATTGAACTGATTTTGATGAAATTTTGTCTGGTGTTAACTTATTACGTGGGTCAATATATAAGATACTATTTATTGCGGGAAAATGTCTCATTCCCATGGGAAAATACAAAAACCATTTTGAGCGTGTGCACGCATTACGCAAAAACTATTAAACGAATTTTGATAAAATTTGATGTAGTGTTAACTATTACCTGCGTCAACATTTAGGATACTTTTCCCTCGTGAAAATACAAAAACCATTTTGAACTTATGCCTACATTACGCAAAACTATTGTTTTATACAAATACAATTCTTTATAATTATTATACTTAGGTATATACTTCTCATTGATTTTATACGTGAACGACGTCGCGGGTACAGCTAGTTGAAAATAATCATTTATTTAAAGTGATTAATGATTTTTCGTTCATTGTTAGCGGCATATCCAGGATGGGAATTCAATACGTCCAGAGAAGTTCGTACATATGTTCTTCCTGATAATGCAACATCCGTACACGAGGCATTGAATTTGTGTCGATGCAGTGATGATGATATAACGGAAGTTGTTGCTCCAGCTCCAGTTCCTCAGCATAAACCGATACAACTTCTTATCGTTATTTGTTCAGCCGTTGGTAATTTTGAACAAAGAAATGCAATTAGAAAATCATGGGCTTCCGAATATAATGCAACCAATCATAATAGTACTGTTAGAATTGGATTCTTGTTAGGATTATTAGAAAATTACACATTACAAGTAAGTTTTTAAATTTTTACAAACGACTACATAACTCTTTTTATTACCTTGTCCATTTTTTAAGACAATTTTTAGTAAAGAAATTTTATATTTATAATATGTCGATTAATTTTTTTTTAAAATTATTTCTTGGTGAATAAAGTATTTTTTTGATAAAGAAACTATCAAAATTGACCCGGTCAGATTTTTGTCGACTTTTGATAATTTATTAAGTGATTCATCATTTAAAATAGTCATTTCATCGAAAAATAATTCAGTGTTTCATTTGATAAGAATTAGATTTCAATTTTTTTTAAAATAAATTATTATGTTCCTGAATTAAAAAAAAAAGAAAAAATTGACAATTTTTTCTCAATTTTTGTAAAAAGTTTGACGTCCTCAGTTTCTGTTTATCTTATAATATATAGGCGAGTTAAGGGGTTATGTATATATTTTTTTCTTTTTTTTTAGTAAAAGCACTATATTTTTGATTTTTTTTTACATAATAAGGAAATATGATTTATTCAAACTTTCGGCATATTATTTAAAAAAAAATAAAATAAAATAATCCCGTAATAGATTTTTATTATTTGAATGAATTACAAGTAAAAAGAAAAATTATTTTGTGTACCTACTGCAAACGAATTTAACTTTCAAAACTATTTCTACTTTTCTGTGAACTAAAATTAAATTTTTTTATTGTACTTTGCAATCATTTTTATATAACAGTATAAAACATAATTACAATCTACTGGCGACGCAGATTCTCACTAGCCCCTCTGATGGTAAAGTTATAAACTGTATCAAGTAAAACTACACGTAGACGTTTAACTGGCGATCTAAAATGTAGCTGGTATCATGTACATAATTTGTATTAATACCTATTTCTATGTCATTTAAACGTATACGTACATTTTTTATTTGATACAGCTTCTAATTTTATCACCAGAGGCGTGCGCATAATCTTTGTGTCACCAATATATTAGAAGTAACAGGTCATCTTAGCCAGTAGGCCCTGGACTTAAGGTTTGCGAACCTGCAAAAGCATAGGGGCCTACGTAATGGTCCGTCTACACACTAACGGTATGCCTGTGTATTAAGTTTGTACAAATAAGTTTGTGCAATAAGATGGACTACAGTGCGATGGTGCCACAGTAGCAACACCTCAGTTTATTTGCAGTACTGTAGTGTTGGGTTAAAGCGACTCTTTTATGTGTGCTAGCACACATGACTCCGCACAGTGTGGTGTGCTGCACAGAGCGAGCGACTCTTTTGGAGCACACAGTACGTAAAGCACACTAGCACACTGTGTTATATATGATTAATTTTGAAACGAGAGTCACGACTCTTTTTGAGCACACAACACACTGTGCTAGTGTGGTATGTATACGTACTGTCCTGTCGTTTATTTGTCCTTTCCTTTCCCCTTTTAAGTATTATAGTTTTGTAAATACTAAATTTAGTCCATATAGTATAACGTATAAATTCTAAAAATAAGAAATATGTGTATTGTTTATATAAAAAATTGAATTCAAAGATGTACATTACAAAACGAACTATTTTGTGAATTTTGTAAGGTTTGCGAACATTAATAATAGAGCAAAAAATTACATTTGGTAAGACCAATATTTTTTTTTTTTTAGTTGCAAAACTCAACACGTTACTTTTTAGCGAATTTCGAAAACTCGAAATTCAGCTATTACAGTAGGTCTCATGACGCAATCTGAGTCCGGGACTATGGCAGAAATCTGTTTTGAGGTCCCTAGAATACGAAAATGATATGATAGCGAATTTCCAAATCTTGGGCACTGGCGGATCTCATCTAAGACCTGTACCTATTTAAAATAGTTTAGCTTTCTAAGAGTAAAAGAATTTTTAAAATCGGCTGGGTAATTAGTTTTGGTATTTTGGGGACCCAAGAACCCGAACGAATTTTGTGCAGCATAGTTGTATCCATTTAAAATAATTTAGTTCTCTAGCAGTGAGAAATTTTTTAGCATCGGTTCGATAGCTTATTACTGGCGTTTTCGGATCTGCAAGATCCCGGTGGACCTCATTAAAAAATCAGCTCGACCGTATATTCTAGGCGGACTTTATGTAATATATATATATATATATATATATATATATATATATATATATATATATATATATATATATATTCAAAACCCGTTGTGTAGCATTCTACGCCGCATTTGCATCCGCAGGACAGTTGTGGATCTCAGATAACACAACCTGTACCTATCTAAAATAGTTTACCTCGGTAATAGTAAAAAAGTTTCAAAATCGGACAGTTACTTTATTTTTGACACTTTTAGGTCCTACTGACACTGTCAGACCTTACATAACGTAATCTATATGTATCTAAAATAGCTTAGCTCCCCAACAGTGAAAAAATTTTCAAAATCGGTCGGTTAGTTTATTTTTGACACTTTTGGATCCGATGGACCCTGGCAGACTTTACATAACGTAATCTATATTTATCTAAAATAGTTTAACTCTGTAAGAGTGAAAAAATTTTCAAAATCGGTCGGTTAGTTTATTTTTACCACTTTTGGGTTCCATGGACCCTGGCGGACCCTAAATAACGTAATGTATGTCTATCTAAAATAGCTTAGTTCCCCAACAGTGAAAAAATTTTCAAAATCGGTCGGTTAGTTTATTTTTGACACTTTTGGATCCCATGGACCCTGGCAGACCTTACATAACGTAATCTATATTTATCTAAAATAGTTTAGCTCTGTAACAGTGAAAAAATTTTCAAAATCGGTCGGTTAGTTTATTTTTGACACTTTTGGATCCCATTGACCCTGGCAGACCTTACATAACGTAATCTATATTTATCTAAAATAGTTTAGCTCTGTAACAGTGAAAAAATTTTCAAAATCGGTCAGTTAGTTTATTTTTGACACTTTTGGGTTCTATGGACCTTGGTGGACCTTACATAACGTAATTTATATTTATCTAAAATAGTTTAGCTCTGTAACAGTGAAAAAATTTTCAAAATCGGTCAGTTAGTTTATTTTTGACACTTCTAGATCCTATGGACCCTGGCAGACCTTACATAACGGAATCTATATTTATCTAAAACAGTTTAGCTCTGTAACAGTGAAAAAATTTTCAAAATCGATCAGGCAGTTTATTTTTGACACTTTTGGGTCCTATGGACCCAGGCGGACCTTACATAACGTAATCGATATTTATCTAAAATAGTTTAGCTCTGTAACAGTGAAAAAATTTTCAAAATCGGTCAGTTAGTTTATTTTTGACACTTTTGGGCCCTGTGGACCCTGGCGGACCTTACATAATGTATTCTAAATCTATCTAAAATAGTTTAGCTCTGTAACAGTGAAGATTTTTTTAAAATTGGTCGTTTAGTTTATTTTTTACAATTATGGGATCAGTAAATCCTGGCGAAACTCATACAAATCTAGTACTCTAACAGTAAGAAAAGAGTTCTAAGGATCTCATATAACTTATGGCAGTCCGTAAGCTTCTTGCGGACATCATTTAATTAATTAATTCAAATACTTTAACTTACTAACTGTGAAAAAATTTTTTAAATCAATTGGTTAACTAATTTCTGGCCTTTTTAGGTCCCGAAAACCTTGACCTCACATAAAATACCTTAAATCCATTTGAAATGGTTTAATTTTTTAACATTATTAATTATTAGTGAAAAAATTTTCAAAATCGATTCAAAATATTTTTCCGTGCATACATATGTACATTATACATATTTTGTTTTGTTTCATATATTTAATAATATTATATCATAACATAATCTTCAATTTCTTGTTTACTTAAAAATTCAATAAAAAAAAAAAAAATTCTTCATTACATTAGCTTAGAAAATCTGTTTAATTTACATTTTTTAACATGGGATAGAACCATGCTAATTATAATGCAATAAATGAGAAACAAAACTCTATACATGTGTGTGTTATAACACATATATGTGAATATACTTCACTTGTTCTCACAAAATTCTTTAATAAAAAAGTGAAATATTTTTATACTTCATAAAGAACTGAGATAGAAATATAAATTACTTATTACAATGACAAAGAGAGCAAAATAAGCCAATAGTGAAAATTACGATTTTCTCGAAAACTACTTAACATAGAAAGAAAATTATAAGAACATTTTCTTCATAATTTTTTTTTCCTTTTCAACGATGTAAAAATCGAACTGTCTTATGATAAGATCGAATGATAAAAAATGGCCAGAAAACCTACTTCTGGGCATCCGACGTGTCTGGCTAACGAACTTAGCCAAGCCAATTCAGAATCCAGTCCGCACACAAAATTTCATAAGCGTTAGACGTTTCGTTCGAGAGTTATCGTGGGAACACATAAATATATATATATATATATATATATATATATATATATATATATATATATATATATATATATATATATATATATATATATATATATATATATATATATATATACATATATATAAATTTTAGTGAATATCATTTTCGTATTCTAGGGACCTCAAAACAGATTTCTGCCATAGTCCCGGACTCAGATTGCGTCATGAGACCTACTGTAATAGCTGAATTTCGAGTTTTCGAAATTCGCTAAAAAGTAATAGTGCTTATAAAAAATAGCTAATAAAGAAAGGTAACTAAATAAACACAATTACTCAAAGTAAATTAAATAAAGTCAGTATTATTTTTGAAAATTCACAAAATTTAAAATAACGAAGCAGCAAATATAAGTAAAGTTAAACAATTAATTAATGCAATGAAAAATAGCACTAACAAATAAAATATACTTTACCGTGCGGGGGTAGTTCCTGTTCTAATTTTTGGACATACATATTAATAAAATAATACGTAGTACTTAAAAAAGTCATATTGTCCAATTCATATGAACACTCTAACGGCTCTATAAATTCCGGTAGCTCTAGTTAATATGGGAAACTGAAATATGTTATAGTATATATTGTTATAGTTTTCGAGTAATTTGACAAAATTAAATTTTTACCTCAACTTTGGGAGGTGAATTTCACCCCTTAAATGACGTTTTTGGCCGATAAAAAAAATAAGTGTCTTTTATTTTTCTTTGTTCTACACATTTACCAAGTTTCATCAAAATCGGGAATTATCACTACAAAACCTTTACTTGTTAGTTATCTCGATTAAATTATTCAGTCTAAATCGATAAGCCTCACAATTTCAAGTTGATTCAGGTCTTACGCAACTTTTTTAATAAATAGCTCGTATAAGTACTTGTGAATTTGCTTCACATTTTATAATTTCGTATTTTTGTCTAATGAAATCGCATTCGTTACAATTGATAAAAAAGTGTTCGGGGGTTTCTATTTCATTACATAGTACATAGAGTCTAATATCTCTTCTTTTGTTTTTTGTTCCGAATTTTCATATCCATGATCCGAGCCGGAAATTAGCCAAAGTTCTTCGATGATCTCTATTTTCAGTTATTTCTGAATAATGCGCTCCTTGTTGATAATGATGCAGATTTCGGAAGAAATAAAGAGATTTCATTTTACAAATTTCAGCGAGTGTACCATCGTAGTATTGATTAATGATTTTTTGTGTAATCTGCATTTTCAATTTATAGGTATATTTTCTCTGATTCAATACTTCGCCTACTCTGAGGTTCCTTATGTCGCTAAGGATTCGATGTGACCAGGGTAGCGATTCTTGAAAAGTGAATTAAAGTGAAGTGGAATGGAATAGCTGAGAACGGAACCAACAGAAATATGTATATTTTTAGAAGTTGGTAGGTGCACATTATTGTGATAATGGGTACTCTATCGACGAAATTGATTACTAATAAGAGGAGGTATTATTTATGGTACACAATTTTCATTTCCGGTTACATATTATGTGGAATTTAAAAAATGAATTTTATAAACATTCATCATTTTATTGCCATCTTTCACTTTTTTTCTTGTATTTTAATTATTTTTTATCTTTTATTAATTTTTTTAATTTAAATTACACCAAGGATTCTTTATATAATACACGTGCGAGAAACAAAGAAACATATTTCGTAATCTTTTTAAGAAAGAAAGAAATATATTTTTTATTCCTTTTAAGCACGTACTACAAATATATAATTTGTATATAGAATGTTTCATGTATTAAATATGAAATGCATTTTTAATACGAAATACATTTATTTTTTATAATAGTATAGATTTTTAACTAATTATTAAATATTTTGCACTAAAATATATTGCAAACAGTTATCACATACATTTGTATTCTATATACATCGAAATCGCAAGTCATAGTTATCAACCTGTATATTCTGAATTTGTATTTAAAAAAAGATAGATATATAATTGCATTTCTATTTGATCAGGGTGTATTATAAAAAGAATCGCCGCTGTATATTATATTTTATGGATATATTATGATATATTTTCCTTTTTATAATAGTAGTTAATAGTAGAAATAAAATTTCGACATAACCTTGTTTTGTAGTAGTAGCGTTTGTTTTTGTTTATTAAGTAATTTTATTTAGTTTTTAATTATTTTTTTTTTTTTAAATCAAGAAAGCATTTTGTGCTTCAATGAGGCAAATTTAAGAATATTAGGAAAAAATATTTTGATGATTAAGAAATTTTTGTTGTTTTAATGCTAATTTATATATCAAAATGTTTAAATAATATATACATATAATGATCACTTATTATTGCTAAAAGATACAGCTAAGGAAATTTTATATTCGCAAAGGGCATTTAAAGAGCAATTTTGTAAGCTATCACACATTAATTTAGAAGTTGATTTAAAAAAGAAAAAAAAAATTGTCACGGTGCCAACGTCGCGTAGCTTCTTTCATTACGATGAATGTAGCATTGGTTGCTGTCTTTACTGACGTTATGTGATTTCACAATTCTTTCAAACATTATGGTTCTTGTCTTTGCTGACGTTATTAATTGAACTGTTTCTTTACCAACGTAAGGAACTAAGGAGCTACGCGACGTTGACACCTCGAAAATTTTCTTTCGCCCCATCGAAGCGTGGAATTCTTTTTTTAATTATGTAATTAGAAAGAAAAAAATTAAAAACATCAAAAAAGGAAAAAATTTCGCGGCGCTAACTTCATTTAGCTAATGTAAAATCAATGTTTAAGCAATAAAATTAAAAAATATATTATAGCACACTCAAGAAGGAACCGGCTTGAAATATTTTTGGCTATAATACAAATTTTTATAATATTTATGACATATTTCCTTCTTTGTCTTAGTACTCAGTGGGCCATAATTACAAAAAAAGAAAATAATAATAATTAAAAACTAAATAAAATTACTTAATAAACAAAAACAAACGCTACTACTACAAAACAAGGTTATGTGGAAATTTTATTTCTACTATTAAAAAGGAAAATAGGTGCATCATAATATATCCATAAAATATGATATAAATTAAATAAAAAAAATTAATAAAAGATAAAAAATAATTAAAATACAAGAAAAAAAGTGAAAGGTGGCAATAAAATGATGAATGTTTATTGAATTCATTTTTTAAATTCCACAAAATATGTAACTGGAAATGAAAATTGTGTACCATAAATAATACCTCCTCTTATTAGTAATCAGTTTCGTCGATAGAGTACCCATTATCACAATAATGTACACCTACCAACTTATATAAAAATATACATACATATTTCCGTTGGTTCCGTTCTCAGCTATTCCATTCCACTTCACTTTAATTCACTTTTCAAGAATCGCTACCCAGTTATAATTATTGGTAGACTGCTCTATTTGATATGTTAACTCTTCTAATAATTAAGAATTAACTCGTCCTGCAATATGGCGGCCTAAAATGTTTTGATATGTATTTATTCACTGTAATAAGTGCCGCCATCTATGGCCGATTTTTCGAAATACAGTGAAAGTAATGTACCAACATAGTTTAGTATAATTTATGGGCCAATTCATATCGGTGTAAGCGGAAGCGGCTTGCGCTCAAGTGTAAGCAATCTGCGCTTGAAAAAAAGCGCATTTGGCTATTGATATGTATGTATTGGCTATTGATATGTATGTATTATGAACGCGAGCTCAAAAGACCTCCAGAAACTGAGGTGACGGAAACACAAATTGTGTTATTTACATAGTTACCAACCAAACAAAGTAATTATGTTTTTAAAGGAGCGAATGAATAAACGTATATTTATTAATATGATAGACAACGATAATTGAAGATGTAGGTAAAAAAGTTCTTTTCAGCTTGCGCCCATAATATATTCCTGTCTCATTTTCCATGTTCTAGTGAGAAGGGTGAAAAGTATATAGCCGACGGTAATAGTTGACTATAAACTATTATAAACTATAGCAAGCCAAATGCGCTTGTTTTCAAGCATAAACTGCTTGCAATTGAGCGCAAGCCGCATCCGCTTACGCCGATACAATACAAATTAGCCCAATATTTTGCAAATTCCTAAGGTGTCATTATTCTGATGTTGACATCTCTGATTTTTGTAACCTTATCTATTGTAACCTTATTTGTTTACATACACTTTGATTAGTGATTAGTGCGAGTACGTAGTGCAAGTGTTTAGTGATTAGTACAGAACACGTTTGGACATAGATTGATTAGTGATTAGTGTTTAGTGTTTAGCGAAGTAGACTGATTAGTAGAGTGTCTATTTTTTTGCGAGTAGTTCATCCCTTCTACACCACTCGCATGCGCACAAACTACGTTTGAACATTACGTCTTGTTTATTGCCAACATAAATACACGTGGCTTTGTTACAAGTACCTAATAATAATTCATTGAATGACTCTTCAGTCATCAGTACTGTATACTTAATAAAATTAATCTGTTTTATCCTCAATAGCTAGTTCTTTTACAAACTGTTTACTTGTACCCAAATTTTGTCTCCTGGATATCTATTTTCTCTCCCACCAGCGCCCGCTCTAGCATTTACGCCGCCCCAGGCAAAAAGGAAAAATTCCGCCCCGGTATGAAACCGGCGACCTTTTTTTTCTTTTTTGCTCGTCAGCTGTAAAAAAAAACCGCCCTTTTTTCTTTTTTTACACGCCGCCTTTAAAATTTGCTGCCCCGGGCAAATGCCCGGGTTGCACCTCCCTGGAGCGGGCCCTGCTCCCACAGACGTGTGGATTTGTTTACATCCAATCCTACTTATTCTATTATAATATTTATTATCTCTCTAATTATTACTTTGAGTAATTTTTTAACTTGGTCCATGTCATTTCTTATCATGGTAAACTTTACTAAACAAAAACACTAAACACAATTTGGACAGTACTTTACTAATCACTCAACACTAAGCACTAATCACTAAACTACTAATCACTAATCACTCGCACTAATCCATGCGTAAACGGGCTACATTCTGAAACAAAAAAAATTTTCTTTGTAATTAAAATAAAAGTGTTAAATAGTAATTCTGTAAAGTTTTGTTTTGATGATATCAAATTTTTGTAAAATAACTTATGTATAGAATTTTAACTGTAATACTTTCATACATTCTAGATTTGAAGTTTCTCTTATTTATTTGTAGTACTTCTTTCCCAAAATTGTTACCCACTTAATCTATAGACGATGATTTTGAATAATAGTCCAAGCTCCGATAGCACAAAATCATACCGGATAAAACACCTCAAATTAAAAAAGCTAAATCGATAGTAACTAATGCCGACAATAGGAAATGCCCGCCAGACCTTTAAGTTTTTATTAAATTCTATTTTTAAAAAATTTTTGAAATGGCCGAAAAAAACGTCAAATCTACCTCACATAACACCTCGCTGAAATTTACATATGTTATAGCAAATTATATATATTTTACCAGGAATCGGTCTGTCCGGTATATTTTGTTAATTAATGTCTGACAGACTTTTTTTTTATTGGTGAAAATTTTAGGCAAATCTACCTCACATAACACCTCGCTGAAATTTACATATGTTATAGCAAATTATATATATTTTACTGAGGAATAGGTCTGTCTGGCATATTTTGTTAATTAATGTCTGACTGACCTATTTTAATTAGTGAAAATTTTAAGCAAACTTACCCTCAGATAATATTTTAATTTTTTTATATAAAACTTTTAGACATTATCAATCTATTAAAATTGGTCTGTATGGCAAATTTTGTTAACTTGTACCCAGAAAAAAGAAAAGTAATACTCAGGAATAATTTAATAATACTCCTAACAAGTAGGTATATATGTATAATTGTATATATTTCTGTCTAAGGAAACCGTTACTTATTATGTATTTTATAGACTATATGACTTTTTCAGCTTTTTTACATAATTTAATGGAAATTCCTAGTTTTCTTAAAATATGGTATTGCTATGTATAATTCAAATTTAAACGGTGCGAAGGAACACTTGCAATCCTTGCAATCACAATAACATAAATATAATGACAATAAATACAAATAAAATTCCAAGAAACAGTATAAAGTTTGAAAAAAAAAACAAGAGTTTTCATTTTTTCCCTCTTTTAGTAAATTTATCCTCTTTAAGAGAAAGATGAATAGATACGGAAACTTGTGAAAATTTACAAAACATTATTTTTGTACATATGTGTTTATTCTTGTCTTACTAATTATTAATATTACAGTGCAGAATATACACATACCCTTAAAACCCATTATTTAACCAAAGCAACTAAAATAGATATTTAGGGCGATTCTCACGTGACGCACGGGACATATTTGCAACAAAAACATTTTTTAAAAAAAATGCAATTAACAATAAACAAAACAAAATGTTTATAATACGCAGAAAATGAATTAAAATTTTTTGAGTATATTCTAATTTTTATCTGAAATACAGTACTCAAGATATAAGCCATAAACTCACGTGATGCACGGGACATCGCACAGTGTTTCGTCTAATACAAGCTAGCTGGACAAAAACAAAATTAAAATTTCTTGAAACCATTAATGAGGGTAGGCAGGCCATTAGTTGGTAATCACATCGACAGGTATTATTTTGGTATCAGTCGTACGAAACATCGGTAATGAGAGTAAGTATATAAGACAATTAAGTAAAATGCATAAAATCATTAGCATTTTTGCTACTGACATGATTGCATCTCTCAAGGTTTTTTTACTAGTTGTGGTGATTTTTGTGATGGATTCTACTACTAAGGATAAGTACTTTTTTTATTCAGTATAACAGTAAAATAATATTCATACTTTAAATAGAATAAAAGCTTCGTAAGTCCGAAAATCAAACAAATTTTAAATTCAAAGGACCATAAGTATAAATCCCCTCTTATCCCCGGTCTGTAATTTTTTCAGACAATAGACACAAGCTTCTAGATTAAAGTGAATAGTTTTTTCTTTGGCCCGTTTTGCCCAAGTGTTATTTGTTTGGCGTTTTAATAAATTACCATTTATATTTAGTTATAACATAATATGGGCCCTAATATAATTAGTAGTATTGTTTTAATCGATGTTTCTATGTATTTGTACAGTAAGCAATATTATTTTTCTAATTAATGTTATTTTATTTCCTAAGGAACCCCCTTTTTGGGATTCCAAAATCTTTAAACAATCAAAACATTTATATTAGAATTCAACAGGTAAAACAGATTATTTTCTAAAAAAAACTTTCTTCAACGGATAAAGATGATCGTAGACTTTCTTTAATTGTTTCTTTGCTTGAGAATGGTTAAAACGTCTTTTTTAATGAAAGCTGCTGCTTTGTAGCTTTAAAACATTAAGTCTGCCCTAGTAAAAAATGGTTTTTATGAGACAGACCAATATTTATGATTAGAGGAGATCTTAAATTTCATTTAAAAAAAAGAAAATAGGAGGTGTTTTGTCGCGGCCTCAAAAGAAGTGTAAATTTGTTGGTAAAAAAAAGTCAACGCTACGCTTTAAAATTTAATTTTACAAACTTAGCTATATTCTTTTAAAGCCGGGTCAATTGTAATTGATATAAGAGGTCCCAAACTTAATTTTAAAAATAAAAAAAAAATTACTTTTAAAGATAACATTGCTTCAAATAGCTATCAATTTCATGCATGAAGGCTGAATATTTAAGGTTAAGTCTGTCATGGTAAATAACGTTTTTTCTTTTTTTTGACAGACCAATTTTAATACGTTGATAATGTCAAAAACTCTTAACTAAAACAAAAAAATTGGCAGTGTTATGTGAGGTAGATTTGCCTAAAATTTTCACTAATTAAAATAGGTCTGTCAGACATTATTATCAAAATATGCCAGACAGACCGATTGTTCAGTAAAATATATATAATTTGCTAGAACATATGTAAATTTCAGCGAGGTGTTATGTGAGGTAGATTTGACGTTTTTTTCGGCCATTTCAAAAATTTTTTAAAAATAGAATTTAACAAAAACTTAAAGGTCTGGCGGACATTTCCTATTGTCGGCATTAGTTACTATCGATTTAGCTTTTTTAATTTGAGGTGTTTTATCCGGTATGATTTTGTGCTATCGGAGCTTGTACTAAGCTCTGATTATTTTGTGCTATCGGAGTTTTGGACAGAAAATGGATGACATGTCACGACTCTGTTTATTATAGGGACTCTAAATTTCATTAGAGTCACCACATTTTAACTATTTTTTAGATACAAAATTCTTTCTTCTTCAACAAAATTTCTTTGCTTCGAACTTGTCAACCAGGGTGGCGATCGACCTGGAAATCCTGGAAAACCTGGAAAAGTCAGGGAATTTTGAATTTCTGGAAAAGTCAGGGAATTTCAGTTGTAGTCAGGGATTCTTTCAGTTTTCGACTCGGCCAGAGCGTCGACTAATAGTTTTTGTAAAAAGTTTTTTGACGACCTTTTCTTTTTTTGCTCTTTAGTTGTATTTTTTGTCACTGACGAGCAAAAAAAAAAAGAAAGGTCATCAAAAAACGAAATTACAGTGGACTATCGTTAATTCAAACCTTCGATAATTCGAAACTCTCTATAATTCAAAGGTATCACGAGTTCCCTTCAAAATATCTTTATATTTCGAACTAAAACAATAGATTTTTATACACTTGGTAATTCTAACGAAAAAATCATTGCGAGGTAACAAAACCACGCGTTAATTCGAACTCATCGGCGTCAAACACGCGACAATTCAAGGTTGTAGAGAGAAAGAGACAGACAGATTGTAAGTACATTTTGAGAAAAGTTCAAGTTCATTCATCGCAAATGCTTAAAAAATTAAAATTGTTACCTGCGATAATTCGAACCTCTGTATAGTTCGTAATATTTTAAGATTCCCTCGAGTTTCGAATTAACGAGAGTCGACTGTACTATATTTTAACCAATATTTTTTTCGCAGTAGTCCTGGAATTTTATTCAGAGTCAGAGAGAAGTCAGGGAAAAGTCAGGGAATTTTGAAATTGGTTTTCAGTCGCCACCTTGGTCAACTCATGTACAAATAGTTTTAATATTTATCACTTTTTCTTCATATCACACTAGCTATTGCATATAAAACTAATGTCAATGCACTTTTTCGGCAGCCGTTTTTATTAAGTCACGCCTATTTGAAAGTTTCCAATAGGGGCTTTTACATTATAACAAAAAAAAATTTTCTTCAAGAACTCAATTTCAGTTTCATTTTTTCTGGAAAACCATTTATGTTTTTTGTTTGTTTTCTTACCGTTACTTATGATTATAACTTTGGTCCTTTTTACGTTTACTGAGAATTTCTATTCATCCATGTAATTTTTGAGTTTGTTAATTGCTCGTTGAAATCTTATGTAGATAATGGTAATTTTTTAATTAGTTGATTGAAAAAGAAACTACATAAAATTTCATACAGGAAGGTTTCGCTAGATGGCAACACTCCTTATAGCTCTTGTCTGATATCATATTTAGAAACGATTTGCGCGGTTTAGTAGTAAGGTGCCTGAGAACGTTCCTGTACCGATATGTTGACTTTTTTAATAGAATAAAGCCTCCGATATTCGACTAGTCTATATTAGCATTATTATTATAAATATTAAAGTAGGTATTTCTCAAGAAAAATTTTTGATTTTAATATCAATATTAAAATCAAGGCATCATTCTGGTCGCATGTAATTTCCGCACTTTTTTTTAAAATTCATCAACTGTTTGTTAATTTTTGTTGTAAATTCCGCGCTGGCCAAAAAATTAACATAAATATGTACACGAGAAACCTATATATCGAGTGAGTTTTTTGATAATGCCATTCGATTTGTTCCTAAAATATTCACAACAAAAAGAGAAACCACTTTTTTAGAAATTTGGACAAAAGGAAATGCTAATTATGAAGGTGAATAATATTCAGCTCCTTATTATCATGAAAATTTAGGCTAAGGAAAATGCTAAAAATGCTAATCAGACAGGCGACTCATTTTCTATTAACTGCTTTTATTTCATAAGAATTTAGGCAAAGGGAAATTCTAAAAACGCTAATCAAGTGGATAGCTAAAAATATTTATTTTAGCCAGTTTTACCAGAATATACTTATAAAGTCGAAGTATATTGCTAAAACTAACTAAACTAACCTAACCTTAACTAACCTCACTACCTAGTTTTTATATCAAAGGCGATGTATATTGGCAAGACTAAACTAAATTAATCAAACCTTAACTAACCTCACCACCTAATTTTTATATCAGTATAATTTATATATATATATATATATATATATATATATATATATATATATATATATATATATATATATATATATATAAATATAAGAACGGCGAGAGTAGGGGCGCTATCCGTTTTCGGATCCGTAGAACACGATTCTGTAGAAAAAATGTCTGATATATACATATATACATATACATATATATATATATATATATATATATATATATATATATATATATATATATATATATATATATATATGTTATATATATATATATATTATATATATATATATATATATATATATATATATATATATATATATATATATATATATATATATATGTATATGTATATATGTATATATCAGACATTTTTTCTACAGAATCGTGTTCTACGGATCCGAAAACGGATAGCGCCCCTACTCTCGCCGTTCTTATCGTATAGGCTGTATAAGTCTAATTTTTTCAAGGAAAAATTCGACTAAAAATAAAATTTAAATAAGTATACCTCATTTCAGATACAATTGATCATGAGTTTTCGTTAAAAAATTAAATAATTCTTATATTCGAAACAAATCAATCTTCTATTCTTTTCTAAAAATAAGCTGCAAATTTAAAACTTACATAAATACAATAATAAAAGAGATAAAGCCAAAAAAACGGAAATTATAAGCTTTGTTCCAACAAACAATTTTTGTACGGTACATGTACTGGTATGTACCATGCTTGGATTAGTTCATGAATGACATTTGTGCGCATGTTTTAAAATGTACTAGTACGTGAACTGATTACTGAAACGGTTTTTTGTATGACAAACTCAAAAAGAAGGCGCGTAAAGTTAATAAAAGTAAAAACTCGTAATTATATAAAACACGTATAAATATAAAAAAAAAATTATACTAAAAAAAGAAAAATACCATAAATTAACGAAATTAAACAAAAAAAATTAATTTATAAACCAAAAATGACAGCAGGTAATAATATAAAAAATAATTTTAAATCATTGTTAATCCCGTTGTATTCATATGGGTACTGAGTATTTATTTGTAAACGATTATTTTTTAGAATTAAATGAATTTCTTATATTACAAAATGAACAGAATATATCTATTGAAGCTCAAGAAGAAAATCAGTCCAGTTTATATGAAAGAAATGACTTCAAATGTATTCGTCATATTGGGGTACTATTTATAAATAAAAAATAATATGTGTCTTTAAATAGTTTCATAATGAATAAAGATATTGAATAAATTATTACCTAAATAATTTACATTTTTTTTTTACTGATGTTTTCAAAATTCTAAATCTTCATCTTCACTAGATTCAGAAACGAAAAAATCATCATTATCTAACTCGTTCATACTGATTTCAAAAGAAAGCAGTTAAAAATATTTCAAAACAACAGTCTTTATTTTATAATTAACAGTCTTATTTTATTAAAAAAAAAAAAGAAAAAAAACGGTAAATCAATCAGTTTCCAAAAAATTCAGTAAAATTATCTATTGCGCAGGTGTAACAAGTAGTTCACATTTCGATACATGCTCTTGACTGCCGACTAATTTGACCATACATGAATCAGTTCATGTACTAATCAGCATTTATGTTGGAACATAAACCGGAAGTTAAAATTGGTACATAAATATGTACTATAACTTGTTGGAACGCTAAGTTCATTATGCGCATGCTATAACCGTACAATGTACGATATTTTCGTTTGTTGGAACAAAGCTTATTTAAATTCAAAATGACGAAGCATGGTTAAAAACTGAAATGAACCATAGTAAAAATTTTTAAATTTATAATGTCAGTGCTAAGATGTTCAAATTTTTGCCAAAGCATACTTTGAACAATAATAAATAATCAACATACATATATGTATATTTTTAGTATTATTTCTATATAATAATAATTATATATTAAACTAACGGAACAGCCTACTTTTTTATTATATTAAGGCGTAGGAAATAATTTCCCACTGTTTTTCCACACAGTGTGGGCAATTGTTAATTTTTACATATAGTTAGCCGTGCACAAAATGTTATTTTTAATAGTAGGAGTAGAAAAAAATATTTTATGTATTTTTTTTAAAGATCTTACCTGCCTTACACAATAGGGACCGAGCCTGAACTATAGACGGCAGCACTGGCACCGATAGTGGCGCCTTTATGTGTCTAAAAATGAAAAATAAAAATGGTGAATGAGAAACGAGGGGAAGTAGAAATGAGTGTTACTATGGTGTTACTTGATTTGAATTTTTTTTGCTTGTCAATTAATAAAAATTAAAAGAAATTGAAGCCCCTTGTTTAGAAAAATGCAATATATCGCCAAATTAAACGTAGGTACATACTCTAATGGAAAATACGGAATTTTTGTTATATTTCAATAAAAAATTATGCTAAAAATTAAAAATTTTTCATAGAAAATAGGCAAATCTGTTTAAACTTAAAAATAACCGAAATAATATACGAAACTTAAAAATAAATAATTAGAAAATACTATACTATCCGGCGTTGTTGAAAAAAAGTTAATTCTTGGAGTAAATGAATTATTAACTGAAAATCTGGTAACAGCTGATAATGTGGTATTAACTGAAGCGTGGTGAAAAATCCAAAAATAAAATGAAATCTTATATTAAACAATAATATGAAATGGAAAAATTTTAATGAACCCAAGCTAGTACCGAAATGTTAACTGAAAATTATTTAGGGTTCTTTTTAATAGTTAAAACAAATAAAAGCAATAATCTTGAAGGTTTTTTATTGTTGTTATTTTAATATGTAAAGAAATAATTATTTGAAAGTGAAATTTTAAATCTTAACTCTGTCGAATAACCTTTTCTATAAAAACTGGCAGGATGACTTCTCTTAAAACAACTATAATAAAGGGAAACAAAATTCAAACAAATTCAGTTATCGTTAAATAAAAGAAAAAAAATTTAATTTCTGTAAAGAATTGGTAATTTTTTTTTTTCTGTATGAGTCTTTCAACATGATGTCCTTACTGAAACAATTTTATAAGTTTCTTCAGTTTTATTTTTTATTATAAAACAGTCACTAGCTTAACATCGATAACAACCTGATATCAAATTTATGAACCCTTCTGGTGAGCATCCAACTAAAAATTTGATTGTGTAATCATTTTGTACTCTGTCAATGATTACATTAATACTTTTTACTTTTAGCGGGGTTTATGTGTGTATTTCAGTACACTATATGATTCTGCGTGTGTTCAGAAAGTTTTGTTTAAATATTTCAGACGTACAGGTATTTACAGTTGCCTTTGAAGGCCACGCAATCAATTTTCCTGGCAAGATATGTAACGTTGAAATAGCAGTAATAATTTTTTTTTTTTATATTTTATATATAATACACTTAAATTAGAATAATACAAACTGGTTTTTAATTTCTTGAGTATAATGAACAATCTTGTCTTTTTGGGAACTTATTAACTTTTTACTTTCTGTAAGAGCATTTAAAAAACAATTCTACACATTACATGTAATATCTAGGGGCATATTACCTATGGACTGACTGAGTTACAGCCCAGGAAGGTAGAATTGTAGGGGCTGCAAGTATTTCTTCAATAAAAAATAATGAAAAGTAAAGACCAATTGTAAATCTGAATGCCCGTTAAGGCTACTCAATTTCTCCTCAAAAATTCTTTAGGATTTGTAAATACCTCCGTAATACTACGACTCAAACGCGACTGAATTCTTCAATAGAAAGCAACTTGATGGAAAACAGACTATTCAGAGTTGTATCACAGAAAATAAAAGTTCTTAGGAAAGTAAGAGTTTGGGTCTAAATAAATGCCCATTCTCAAGAAACGTTTTTTATAACTAATATTTTAGAGCAAACATGTGAAGAAATGCCGATGGTGGGGAGTGGGATTTAATTTAAACACGCCATTGGTAACACCCATTATATTATTATATTTTTTTTTTCATTTTTTTAGAATTTAGCTCATGAAAACCTGAATAAAAGCTTCGTTTCGGAGTTAATAACATATGGATCATAACTTGCATCTTTCATTTTATTTTTTGAGGTAATTTTAATGTTAGCCTCACAGATTGAATTTAAAGTTTTCTTTACGTTAATATTAACTTGCATTTCTGTACATTTTATCCCATCTATGTTGCTTAAATTACACATAATTTGGATTGGTAGATTCTTCGAAACATTCTTCTGTATGACAACTACTATTATGACTTTATTATTACTGGGATATTATATTATAATGCTATGTTAATTCTCCGATTTTGTTATGGTACAGTTGTTTGTGCGCAGTTTTGCAAATTCTAAATCTGCAGTTTTGCAATACCAACACAATCACATCAGCAAAACGTTTGTACTTACTTTTACTAAGAAAATTGGAACAACTTGTAATACAACAACATCTTATTATGAAGTTCATACTGATATTAATCCTACTAATAGCATTAATTGATAATACAATGAGCAAGAGCATTTCAAGCATTTTAAATATTAAAAAAATTTAATCTGACATTTAATAACATTATAGACATGATATCCAAAATATTTAAAAATAGTTATTTATATCTATGTCATGCCCGAAATGCTTCTCTAAATTTGACACCAGGTGGCAATAATGTCGTCAAGCTCGGTCCCTATAACGAAAATTTTTTTTGTAACGTATATTTTTTTTAAATTTCAAAAAGGGTATTTCATGCTTAAAAAAGAAATAAAATATTTTTGTGTATTTTTTTTAATGACAAGGGCCATGCACAATCACAAAAATTTTTCCGTAGTATCTTTAAATACTGTTCTATAACTAAAATATATATTTTTTTCAAATTGAACTTGCTAAAATTATATATTTTCAACTTGCTGAAATCACTAGATTCATTCATCAAGTCATAACAATCCACTGAGTACTGAATCAAACGTATTAACATAATATGTTTCCTAGAGATACCACAGGCATTAAATTTTGAAGCATAACTCTTTTTTAGTAAGCCCAACTTGTAACCACGGAGACTTGTTTATAAATATTAGATAAACCATTAAATGCACATTAAATAATGGTTTGACCGCCATTAAAGTAATCCCATCAGTCAATTTTTTGCTTCAATTTCTTAATATATTTGTAATACACAACATTCTTTCTAGTCAATTCTCTCCTCAATGTTGAATGTAACAATCTAACAAAAATAAACAGGAAATGATACGCGTGGGGTAAATTTCTCTTTTCTTATTGGATAATGACTTTTTGAAATTTTTCAAATTTTCCCGAAAAACAGGGTTGGCGAACCTTTATATTTTCTTCTATTCTATCCTTTTAAGGGATTTATTATCAATTTATCAATTTTGTGGAGGTTACGTACCATTTTCAAGATATTTGCAAAATTAAATTTTTATCCCAATTTTTGAAGAGCAATTCACCCCTTCAGACCGGTTTTCCGTAGATAAAAAAAAATACGGATCTCTTAGATTTCGATAAAGAATAACATGTCAGGGTATAATCGAAATCGGAGAGGGACACCTCGGAATGTTTCTTTGTGAGATAAATAGACACGATATCTTGTGTAATGTTTTTATACTTTTTATTTAATTCTTGACAAAATTTCAATCGTTAGTATTTATTGTTATTGTTGCCATGTTATTTCTTTACCGGAGTATTTTGATAAAACAAATATTTAAACCAAGACGTTTTGGATACAACGCATCCTAACCGATTTGTGTTAGTTAATAAAAGAATCGTTTGCGTATTCGTGTATTATCCACGACATTCGTATAATACGCGTATTATCCGGTTAATACGCGTATTTTCTATTTCATGCGTATTAACCGTAACATACACACCACTTAAATATAATTTTATCAAAAGTTTTATTTTTAATTGTTTAGTGCAGAAAATACACATAGGATTAAGATAATTTCAAAAGATGAATGCGGAATTTACCTGCAATCTCTTGTTTGGTGCGGAAATTACTACTGTCCATCATTCTGTCCTGTGTAAATTACTTTAAAAGTAAAAGTAACTACGTTTTCTTCACAAAAAATCGACGAACTGTGATCAAATTTTCTTTTTTTTTTTAAATTGTCTCGTTTTTTATTATATCGAGATGATCATATAGACATGAGCGTATTTTTATAGCATTTTGATTTTTGTATATGTATTATTTATATTTGTTGACGTCTAAAGAACAACATATATATATATATATATATATATATATATATATATATATATATATATATATATATATATATATATATATATATATATATATAAATATATATATATATATATAAAATAATGTAAAAAAAGCGCTCATGTCTAAAAAAAATCGATATAGTAAAAAAGTACATTTTTCCAAAAAAAAAGCCATTTTGACCACAGTTTGTTGATTTTTCTTCCAAAGAAAACGTAATCACTTTTACTTTTAAATTGTTGTAGCGTTAGTTAGTATCATGTATTTTTCTAAAATACTGAGAAATATAAAAAAAGTATAGTTAAATTTTTTTTTCATATTACGGAGTCAATTTTCTTAGCTTATCGATACCCCTCTTTCTAATTTACAAATTTGTTATATAGTAACGTTAAAAATACTACTGTCAGATTCGCTAATATATACCTATGTGTCAGATGAACCACAGGCCACTGATTTGATTTATTTTAGCCGTTCCAGCTCCACCCAAAAATTATGCTTCAAAACTACCAGTAACACTCCAATTTCCATTGTTTTATTTCATATTTTTGAGTAATTGCGTTTTATTAAAAATCACACTTAAAATTCATAATGTCATCAATGCAAACCTAAAATGATTACAAATGATATAGAAAATGTTATTTAAAAATATTTTTAGCTTTTAATATGACTAACTTTTCAATCGAAGTAATAATGAAGAAATAACGATAAGTCGATAACGTAACGAAATCAGAAATTAAAATTATTAAATATATCAAGTTGTCACAAAAAAGATAGCCAAGTACAATAAAAAAAATTAAATTTCAGTTCTACTTCATTGAAAAATGGGGAAGAAAATTATTGTGAGATAATTAATCTTTTGTAAACAAGCATCTTTTGTAAGATCAATTGTTTAAAATAAATTATTATTATTATTATTATTATTAAAGATCATAATTATATCATATATATTTATAACTCGTTTATTACATCCAAATAAGTTTGTTAACATTATTTTATAGTCGCAAATTGATGAAGAAAGTAGCCGTTATGAAGATATTATTCAAGAAAGATTTATTGATTCTTATAATAATCTAACATTAAAATCGATAATGATGTTGAAGTGGGTGAATTCGCATTGTTTATCACGAATCAAATATCTTATGAAAACCGACGATGACGTATACGTCAATGTACCAAATTTAGTTAAATTATTAAACGCCAGAAAGAATCCTTCCAATATGTTGATCGGCTCGTTAATTTGTGGAGCACAACCAGTTGCCGATACTAAAAGTAAATGGTATGTTCAAGTGATTTGTTATTTTCTAATGACAGTTTTTGATTTTCTGTTCTGATTATATTGTAGGTATTCACCTAAATATATGTATTCCGGTCAAGTATATCCTAATTATTTATCAGGAACAGGATATGTAATGTCAGCAGATGTTGTTTCGAAGTTGTATAAAACAGTATTGAAAACTCCATTATTTCATCTAGAAGACGTTTACATTACAGGTAATTATTTTTATTTCAGTTTCCCATTACTTGAAGTCTAAAGTCGGGAAAGTATGAAAATCTTATGGTCTGTTTTATCAGGAATTTATGTCAATTTTCTGGAAATCTTAAATTTATTTATTACATTTAAATGAAAAGAACGGCATACTTCTTGAATTTTCTATTTAGTTTTTATACTCTATCTTATCTATTAGATCAGTGTTTCTCAAACTTTTTAGTCCGCGACCCCCCTTTTACACTTAATAATTTCAAAGGACCCTCCTGAAGAAGGGTATGTGTAGAAAAACGTAAAAATGTGCAGAAAATTATGTCAATTTTTCTGCGCCTTTTCACCCCCTTAATATTTTTATCAACCCACACTTTGCACATCACTATATTAGATGATATGAAATAGATTAATTTTTTTTTCGGTGACTTATTTTTTATTTACTTCTATCATTTATTTAACCATTTTCTTATTTAACCAAACTAAAATAAAAAATAGCTAAATTTTCGATTCGAAAATTCGCTAAAATGTTCTACGTATTTGGAATTAATAGAATCAAATAGAGAATTAATAGAAAATATGGATAAAGCTGTCAGATTTGTTTGTTAAATTGTATTGTTAGTTGACCAATTTTTTTTTCCTAGGAGAATGAAAATGAAACAAAGAAACATAATATGAACATTATATAATTAGTTAAAAACTATTCGGTTTTAGGGTCTCGTAGTCGCAACCACAAAATTTTTATTATTTTAGACGAGATTGTGGTGCTACCATTACAAATCCGGTCATGTCTGTCATCGCATTAGGTAGTCCACCCGCACTTGAACACATTTTAATAGTCACTGTCGGACCTTCGCAATTTAATAGACAATATCGTTTTTCAAAAACTATCATTTAATTTTTTTAAACTTACATAGAAAATAAAAGGTTCAGATAATTAAATATCATTAACAAATTAAAGACTAATTTTAATATTAAATATAAACAAGAAATATTTTATCCCGATAACTGTGAAAAACTCTAACTACTGAGCTACGAAATCCTGAGTCAGTGCGTGTCTTGCGCTCGAGGAATTTTTTATATATCCATCCGTTCATTCAAGATCATGTTTTCCAGAAATAAACTTTGTTGATTTCATTTTGGTCATATTATTAAGTAAAAATGAATTCCTTCTGGAAAATTTCTTTTTAGAGCTTTTACACTATTTTATTTGATATTTACATGATCCTTTAATATTTTTCTCTCTAAAATTATAGGCATATGTGCCCATAAAGCACAAATTCAACCACGTTCAAATCCAGCATTCGGTTATGTGCAGCGCAAATTTGATCCATGTGTATATAAGGACATTGTACTCTCACATCGTGTCCCACCGGAAAATTTATATAAAATGTACACAATGTTAAAAAATAAAACAGAATTAGAAAATCGATGTCAGCTTCAAAAACAAGCTGAACTTGCATCAATAACTACGCCATTGTTATCAGCACGCGTAATGGAAAAATTAACACAAAAAATGCGAAATTCAAAACGAAAAAAATTTGGCGTGCATTGTCCAGAAAATTAGGATTTAATCAATTTTTTTTTAATTTATCTAAAGTTTGTAGACGTGAAAAGTTGTGAGGCATGTGTTTTTCAAATTGTGGAATTTGCTTCAGTTTTCAAATAAAATAAAGTTACTATACTATTAGTGAGATAATAATAGCATAGATAAAATATTTGAAACATTATATGTCTCTAAATTTTTCGTTATTTATCACGCTCTAGTTCCCCTGTGATCTGTCGCATTAATATTTGCTTTTTATTGCCATTTTGTAAAATGTTTTAATCGACGAAATATCGTAAGTTATGTTCCTTTTTATCGCTTTAATGATGTAATTAATTTTTTTTAATGAATTAACCAAAATCAAGTCAGTGACTTACGTATGCTTACGTACTCTTAAAATACTAATTATTTTAGTAAGATTGTAAAGATGTCATAATATCTTCCTATTTTTATTAAAGGCCTTTACACACTATGCTTGATACATTCTAACGATACTGCTTAAACGGATCGTAGTAACAAAGCGAGACGTTCAGATGATCTCTTAACTCAGTATTCTAGTCTAGAAATGAGGATTTCGGCCATTTTTTCAGACTAGATAATTTTTTTTCAGTATCCATTTTTCACGGTTTATTTATTAATGTTTTGAGAATATATATAAAAAAAAAAAAATTGTGAGCTAGTCGAAATTATTTCAGCCCCTTCATACACCTGAAACAAAAGTAATACAGTTTCTTGCTAAGAACTAATGTCGTTATGGTCAGAACCAAAGAAAGGAAAAAAATCATAAAATGGTGACTGTCTGAACAAAAAATCAATTTTTTACTCTTTTTTGAAATTGTTTAATTTTTTCCCCAAAGTATAAAAATATTTCGAATAATTAAAGTTTACTCAAAAATAAGCTGAGCGCACGTGATCTTTGTTTTTTGTAACAAATTCGAATCTGATGAATGAACTATCTCAGACTGCGTGGAATCTAACCACTACAGAGATCGTTTGCGTTCTAAGATTGTATTGTTGGAATAAATCAGATGCGATGGGTAAAGGCCGTATACTAGTACCACATTTATAAATGCGAATTACTGACTAAAAGCAGAAGGAATGAGAAAGGGGATAATGTGGTTTTTTAAATATGCAGACAATGACATTTTAACATACGGAATGTATAGTATTTACTGATTCAAATCAATTTTTATTTCCCTTTTTAATAAAAAGTGCAAAATGCCTTGATATTTAAAAAAAAATATATATTTTACGTGTTTAAGCGATAAGCTCTTTTTCATTATGAATTTTTAAAGACTGTAGATGAAAATAAGCTATTTTATAATACAAAAAGTATATATATAAATATGTATAAAAACTAATTTAAAGTGAGAAAACAGAGTGTTTAATGGGGAAAAAGTATATATTTATTATATATAAAAATAATCATATGATATAAATACGTTATGAATTCTGTTTGCTTAAGTAAAGGATAACACTCTGATTCCATCCAAAATTATGTAAATTAATTCATTCTGACAGTCATTAATAATTAAATAAATTTCATTTGAAGAAAAGTTAAAAACAGCCATTTATTGTTAAAACTAGCTACGGCTAGTTTTAACAATAAATGGCTACGTATATCTACCCGATGAATTTACCATCGGTAACATTTCAGGATGCCAATTAGTGTTAAAGATTTATTAAATAAAATATTATTTATTTTAATAGTTTTAATAGTAACATATTTTTATGTATCTCTAACTTCAAAAATGAGGAATTTCCATAAAAATTTTCATTCCCTATTTAACCCACTTAGAGGACGAATTTTCAAAAATATTTTCATAGGAGTTCCCTATGTAACCTCCGTTACATAGAGAACTCCTGTGCAATATTTCATTCTTCTAAACCCAATGGTTTAGGCTGTGGGTTGTCTGTCAGTCAGTCAGTCAATGTTAGAGATTTATTATATAAAGATATGTTTGTAATTGTCTTTTTGAGTATTAAGCTATATTTGTGTCGGTTTTTAATTGTTAACACAGCCTTTCGCTAAAGGATATGTAGCATAAAGTCCCAATACTACATAAATAGGGTCGGGATATGACGGCCATTTTTCATCAAATAAATGTCAAAATTAATTATCACATGTTTGAGTACATAATTATTGTTACTAATTGTAAGTTATATATTAATGAACAATTAGAAACTTTTAATTAAATTATTCTTTCTAGGTTGAATTAATTGATTTTTTTAAAATATTTAATTCATTTCCAATTTATTTTAAGCGAACCTTTGATGAAAAATGGTGGACTACCAAAACTCTATTTTAATCTAGGGACTCTAATGTAACAACGAAGGCAGCGTTTTCTTGTGATTAAAATTGAAATTAGTCAAAATGGGCCAGTAGTCATATGATTACTAATTAAACTTATAATATTCAATTTTATTCTTAGTTGTTATTTCTACAAATTAAATTGATTATTATAAAAAAAAAATTCCTAAAATATCGAGAGAAAGGTTTTTTCTAAAAACAAAAAAAGTAAAAAATTTGATTTTGACTGCTGACAACAATATAACTCATTTTTTACCACCAGATAGCATAGCAGTTTCAGCTGCTATAAAGCTAAATTTTAAGAAACAGTTTAGTTTTACTTACTGGCAAAATTTGTATCGGAAAAAGATATTGAATTTTCTTTTTACTTTCGAATTTACCAATATAGCTGAAGCCTTGTAATCACTTTTGAGTGATGGAAAGTTTTTTCTTTCCAGAATCAAAATTTGCATTCGTATTTCACGTTTTACAGCTTCCAGAATAATTTTGGCACCGTGTTTATCTGTCGATCTATCTATTTGTTTCCATAAAACCTTCCAACATACTTGGATAGGTTCTTAGATCCTGCTTTGTAAATTTTATCACAAATGTGAAATCGATTAAACGCCAAAATCTAAGGACAACGTAGTGCTAGGTTATACATAATCCCATATAAATTTCATTACAATCCGAGCAATAGTCGCTATTGCGCATGCTAAACGTAAAATATATTAAGCGCTGAAATCTATATGTTACACTTCTTGGTAGTTGTTTTTCTTTTTTCGATAACAAAATTAGCTTCTGTTTGCAATTTTAGTAAAAAAAAGTAATCGAAATACCTTAAAACATGATAAACAAATAGAAATTTTTAATTGTATACGTTTGATATAACTATAAAATCACCACCGAAAAAAAAATAGCTCAGAAAAAACCACTCAATTTGTTATTTAACACGTTGGTGGATATAAGTAATTATAACAAAAAGCCCAATTGATTCACTACTTTGAGCACTAATACTCTTTACATATAATATGAAACTGTTGACGCTGTACAGTAATCCATAACGTGTTAATAAAATCTGGCATTATTTGTCTAAAATAATTTTAATGGCTGTCAGACTATGTGAAAACCTATTTTGAACTTAAAATTTTATTGAAATGTTGTTAATAATTATTGAAGAAAATTTAAAATAACGTTATAAATAAGGTATTTAAAAAAAAAAAAAATCAGTCAGGATCGGTTAAGCAAAATTGAGGATTTTGAAAGGTCTATAATATTTTTACACCTATAATTTTTGAATTTTATTTAAGTATAATTTATTAAATAAATTATATCAGAATGGTGTAGGTTTCGAAGTCTCAGTTAAAGGTGTTTAAAAAAGGAACTGTGATATTGGTACTATGTATTAAAAATCTGTACGTAATTTTATTTGTTGATTTTTATAATTTAAATTTTTTGGGGGAAAATCAATAATTTGCCTATAAAAATGAAATGTATCGTAAGAAATTGTTTGAAAAGGGTGCCTTTATGAAAATAAATGTGTGTATAAATAAGAAAAACAGAAAAAAAAACGGGTTTCTAGGGTAAGGAAGTTTTGTGTGTTTAAAATAAAGAAAATTTTAAAATTATATTTTACATAATCAAATTGAATAAAGAAAGAGAAATAATGAAAATTATATTTTCATTACAAATAATATAAAAATTGTGCAACGTTTAAATTTATCGCAATAAAATGTTTCAATAATGAAATTTTAAATATCAAAGACTACTGAAGTGATGTTAGTGGCAGAGAAAGATTAAAAAAAAAAATTATTATTAGAACATACATATGAATATGTTATTTTCAAAAATGTTCCAAAAAAACTAAAAAAAAAAAAATTAATCACAATAACCTCAATAATAATGTGCGCAATATGTATCTGTCAGTGAACAACACATTTTTAAATTACTCCTGTCGATTCCAAGTATATTTCCATCCCATAAGACGTCACAAATGGATTAACCAATAATGATATAGTTCATCCTTATGTTCATTTAATTTCCACATATAAATAATAGAATATATCGCTACCTTTCTGTCTCAACCTCATATATGGCTTTTTGACTGTTTTGAATTAGGAAGTCATACATGTACATAATTCACTCTCCCATATGATGTACGAAGGTATACATAATTCACTCTCCCATATGATGTACGAAGACATATTGCAAAATAGTTAATGGAAAAATAATTATTCAGTTAAATGTAATCTCATATGAGATAAACTAAATTTAGTTTTCTGATAAAACACAATGCGAGTTTCTATGTAATGAAATGATAACGTTTTTATCAGCATACCTCGTATTTAACTATCTGACACTAGAGTCCACCTACGCTGGATGTTCAAATTCAGCATTTTATTATAGGCTATATGTACATAACTTTTATTTGATCAAGATAGTAAGATACAATTTTCGTACGCTAGAGTCTGTCAACGCTGATCTATATCAAAGTCAGTAAAATCTATTTTGCCGATCTTGAATTTAAATCATTTTGTGTATTTAATACATAACCTCCTACCGTAATAATTCTGTACAAAAAAAGTGGATTGTAATCTCATATTTAAAATATTTAAATGTCTGCTTCATGTCCACATAGATAGCAAACATCAAAAAGTGTAACATACATAAATCTTAAATTCATAGTGATGAAAATACAGTATATAATATGTTTTTTGTGTTTCCTGAAAACTGTAGTTTTTGAGATACGAGGTTGAGACAAAAAAGTAACGATATAAAAATAATATTTACTTTTATTTGAATATATTATGCATTTATTTTCTATTTTGTAATGTCTAAAATTGCGTACTAATGTTTGAGATAGGCTACATAATAAGAAAATAATAATAATTAAGACTAGCAACACTCTCTTTTAATAAAAAATAATTTCATACTTGTTCGTACTATTCTTATTAGATATTTTATCCTATAATTATTTAAATATTTTTTATTTTCATCTTTCTCTGCTACATCATGTTTATTTCCGTAGTCGATAGTCAATTAAATTAAATTTTAATAAAAAGTGATAAATTATTATAAAAAAATATATTTTCTCTTACTTTCTCTTATCTCGCTTAAAATGAATTTAGAATAAATACTAACAAATAACACTTGTACAAGTGCTATTCCCCGATTTTCTTAAAACTTATATACATGTAATGTATCGAGAAGCATCAGGCACGTATATTTTTATTTTTTTCAGATGAATGCTCAGGTATGTACATTGAGGTAAAAATCGAAAATTTTACATGTAGATTCGCTAGTGTTTCACTGGATCTCTAAAAATTGATATTGACATTCTGTATTGTCAAATTATTCAAAAATATTAGTAAATAATGCGGCGTGATCCTAGTTAGCGATGCCAGTGTATAGATAATTAACATAAAACTACATATTTGTATGTAGACTCGACAGAAAATCAAGTGAGATAAGCGCAGAAATACATTTTAAAAGTTATTAGTCTATCATTTTTAAAGTAAGGGCGATATCTCACAATCCAGTCAGTTATTTTATTCATTCCACCTGCGCAAACGAAGGAAGCTATTCCACTTTAAAAAAAAGTTTGGCAGTGGAACGATCTTGAAACTATCTGATTCGACTGAGTTACATATCAGTAGAAAGCTTTCGAAAAATAAAATGTTGCGTTAATTTCTAATTTGCGTTTTTTTCTGTTAGTTTTCGAGCAATCAAGCAATACAGTAGAACGTCTGTTAATCGGACAGCAGTGTCACCCAAAAATTTGTCCGACCAACAAAGATGTCCGCTTGGCAGGAACAAAGTAAATAATAGCATTAAATATGTATGTAAATATACTGTGTTTGTTTTTTTTTTTTAAAAACTATTACAGTGGGGTTAGTACACAGATTATAAATATATAGTGAAAACAACGACAACTGAAAATGACTCATTCACATAAATTTATGTATCAGACAAACTCGTAATATAGCTATCACAAGATCTACTATCTAATATATTGAAATAGGATAGTAGAAATTATAATAACTTTTATATGTTACAAAATTTTATTTTTAAAATGAGTCACATCCAGTTCTTATAAATAAGATTATAATAATTAATACATGAAACATTACACAATAAATACCAATAGCCATTAAATAATGTAGTATTCAAAATTTTTTTTAATTTTGTAATTAAAATCAATTTTATGAACGAATTTAGATACTTATGCAAAAATATAACGTTTACAATTGCATCGTCACATTAGAATAATTGTTTTTAAACATGAACAGTTATACCTAACTCATATAGGTAGGTATACACACGCACTAGACGTACTCGCCTTCAGTTAATGGAGGTAATAATGTACTAAATAATATGTCTAAAAGAATGCTGAATGCATTGGTTTTAGTCAGAGAACAAAGAGAACGAACATTACTATGTCTATACTAGGGAAACGAGCGTAACCACAAAGGACAGAAAATAAACCCCCACTATGTTATATATGTGCACGCAGAGTTGTGTGTGTTAGTCCGTTGGATCTTGTGTGTATTAGTGTCTTGCATACATACATATAATAATATGTACGTGGTGGTGGTAAGTATGATGTACGTATACCACGTACATATACCGTGTTAATACGAGAGGTAACAATATAACAACAATTGAAACATACCCATTGAGTGCTGGCGAATGAATGAGGACTAAGCAGCCTAAGATGCACATAAAAGCACATAAGTGATTGCAGAAAAGAGATAGATGTATTCGTTCTATTTGTTCTGTGGTTTTAGTATAGCATGCTACCGTCATAAAAAATTTGTTCGGTTATAGAAGTGGTCCGGTTAAGAGAGGTGTCCGTAATTCAAAAGTTCTACTGTATTTAAATTTTACCCTAATTTTAAAGAGGGCGATTTGTACTCTTAAATACGTTTCAAGTAAAAATAAAAAGAACGTGTCTAATGTTTTTCGGTATACTACATGTATATCAAGCTCCAAGAATATCGGTGAGTAGCACTTGTATAATGTTACTTGTAGGATATATTAATTGAATTTTAAAATTAAGAATGGTGGTAAATACATAAAGCAGACAGTAGATATTTTATGATAATCAACATGAGTGCCATTCATAGTAATTTTTCTCAGATTTGTACACTGACGCAACAAATTTGTAGTTTTCAAAGTGTAGTTTGACAATTCTTCCTTTAAATTAAGTACAGCTATATAAATCTAACTTGGCCGGTGAAGATTGTACATGCAGTGTTTAAACTTCCACTTGGTAATATTTTTGTATATAACTAGTATATTTTGTTTATTTATTCTTAAAAACATCTACTCTTTCAATTGTTCGACATCACCAGCCGCGTTAACTTTGGTGAGCTGTACTCTGTTATAAAAATTATACTGGTATCGTTTTGTAAACTTTGAAAACTATGATACTAAAATACAGTAAAGTAAATTGTAATTGATTAGTTAGTTGATAATCATTTTATACTCGATTTTTTTACCACTTATACGTAAACTTCATATTTCGATAATTTAATGGCATTCAAGTATTTAAATTATTGACCATAGAATACGTTTAAGACTGTAATTGACTTAGTTTTTTTTCAAATCGAAACGTTTTTGTAGTTATACGTGTATATAACTTTCCTTCTAATTGTAAACCTACAATTTTGTATTTATAATTTAAATGAAATTAAATTCGTAATTAAAAAATATTTGTTAACATTAAGGTGCTAAAATACCCGAATATATAGTATCATTACAAAATTCATATTGGTTTTTAAAATTTAGGATTTAATTTTATATATTAAAATAAAACAATAAAATAAATTATATATAAATTATTTTAAAATGGAATCTAAAAACTTTTATTAATGTTAGTTTTATAGTTATTTAGAAAATTTTTTTATTAATTTTTCTTACTGGAAATTTGTTACTATAATAAACGGTATTTGCTATCACTTTTCTAACATTTAATATGTAAGTGGCATTATAATCATTTTTTTATCTGTAAATCCTTTAAAATCATTTTAGAATACGGTACTTGATTGTATTTAAAGTTTGTGTCAAATGTTAAATAATTCTATGCATTATCATTACATATCGCTCATTTGCGAGAAGCTTGACATAACTCAACAAGAGCTGTTTTTCAGTACGATGGTTTAAAGTCTTAAAAATAAAAAGAGTACTTATGGCAGTAAATTGGAAAAGTGCGTTAGAGTATAGTCATAACCTCTCTCGTTCTCTCATTTATGTATCTAGCGTGTTGTCGTTTTGTTAGCAAAAAGAATGACATTTTCCGTGACCGCCTGTACCGTTAACTCAATAAGGGTGATTTTTGAGTTATGTCACGCTTCTCGCAAATGAGTGATATGTCCAATTTTAATGATGAAACATAAAAAATTTGATAACTATTTAGAAATTTTATTTTGAAAATCGCCATTTTTCAACAAATATTCAAATTATTGAAAACACGCCATTTCTTGAAAATGACGTAACATTCTGTAGCTAGATATGTCGATTTTGATAATTTTCATCGGTGAGGTGAAATTGCGTTTTCTTTGGAATATTTCTATTTGTATATATATATATATTTCGTATATATATATATAATATTTCTATTTATATATATATATATATATATATATATATATATATATATATATATATGTATGTATATATATATATATATATATATATATATATATATATATATGTATGTATATATATATATATATATATATATATATATATATATATATATATATATATATATATATATATATATATATATATATATATATATATATATATATATATATATATATATATATAGTAATAATAATCGACCAGAATTCAAATAAATACTTGCTTTTACTTTGACATTTTATGAATATAATCAAAGTTTTGAGGTTATAAATATTGACTTTAACGTTTAGTTGCTTCAAACTGTGACGTCACTATAGTGAGGTGTTTTTCCTGCCTTTTTCTCATTTAAAATTGTAGGGTTATTTTTTTGATGATTTTTTACAGAATCTGTCGAAAATTAAAAAAAAATCACTTAACTGATATGGAAAGACAATGCTTTTAGAATATTTTTGTAACTTCAGTCAAGTACCTTATTTGAGTTACTTCATGTAATCAAAAGTATTGCTCATAAAATCTACATGTAAAAAAAAAATTATATTACTTTTTCATAAAATTCTGAATTTTAAAATAATTCTGATAATATAAAAAGATCGAAAAAAGTTAGAAAAAGTTACCTAGTTAATGAGCATTTTTAATTAAGTAGTTCAGTTTTTTATTTAGTATATTTTTTGTATAAACTGTTAGTTTTGATTCGAACGAATTTGTAACGAGGAAAGTGCACTTATTTTTAAAGTTAGTGACTATCAAAGTCAGTTGCATATGTATGTACACTATTGAGTTTGACAGTTACTTGTGTAGGTACTTGTTTATTCGTCCCACTCGAGCTACTTGAACGAAGAGCTGCTTCTCATTTAAAACTCGTTCGAATTCAGCAGTAATCTCACAAGTCATCTCATATACTTTAACATAATGTATAAATATGTAACAGAAATACTAAGAAAATGTAGATCCTTACAATATTTGGTACATATTTATAAAATAATTAATACGAACAAACTGAATCTTTATATTAAATAATCTAACTCTAAGACTGGATTTTGCTCGATATAATTAAAATTAAATGTAAAAATTATAATAATTTAGGAAGGTTGCGCCATATGTATTTTGTTAATAATAATTGCTCAAGAATCAAGTAAATAAGGGACAAATAATAAGAATATTAAAATTTTTAATTTAGTAATTCATTTTTTGCTTTGCAAAACTTGTATAATGTCACATAATAATATGCAATGGTATACATATTGTTTAATTGAGGTTGTAAGTTGCATATTACAAGGCTGCGAGTGTGTAATATGTTTTATAACCGAGTTACATACTATACTTTATCTACGACTAATATGAAATTTACAATAAATAATATATATTTTATACAAATACAATACAAAATTGTGAAACTTTAAATATATTAAAAACAAATTATTTAAATAAATACCTCCAATAATATAGGTTAAATCAACTAAAAATAGTCTGACATCACCGAACAAATAAAGCAAAATTAGACGAACCTAGTTTTCTATCTCTTTTCCTATTTGTTATTTTTATATTAGAAAAATTAGTCACTTAATGCTGTACGTCTAATTTTGCTTTATTTGTTAATGACGTCAGACCATTTTTAGTTCTTTTAGCATGAGCCTATATAAATTTTGTACAGATTTTAAATACAATATAAAGAAGAAAGTGTAGTAATTTGTGATTCTTTACACACGACCGTCTTACCTAGATAGTATTTTGTACAATAAATAACAATTTTATAGTAGTCGTAAATAAAATAATTTTTTGTATTTTTTTAAACATTTTAAAAATTTGTAGTTTTAAAAAAATTAAACGCATGCGCAACAATGCGTTACCAACTGCTTTTGCAAAAGTGAGCAAATTGTATGAATGATCTACATATTAACGTGCTATTATTATTATTATTATTATTTTAAATTTCTCGGTAATTAATTTATGGAATTTGACTTTGTATGGCTCAATCTTAGATTTCAATTAAATTTAAACAAAAACTAAATAAATAAATAAATAAAACGAACAATAATACTGTAATCATTATATCTTATTTTTAATCAATTTCCTTTTATAATGGTGGGATATGTTCATTACGCAAAACATTGAAGGCCAAGCGAAATTTTTAGTATGTTTTTTGAATAGTATAAATCATTTTTTAGTCAGTATGTAGAACGTATCTCGCCTTCTTACCTATTTATAAGGACTAGTAGAAATTTAGTTGAATTACGCTTGTTTAGTATTTAGTAGCTTCCAATTATTGCAGTGTGATAACTGATAGATAGTAATTTTTAACTAATTACTTATTTGTTCCACTTATTAGACGAAAAAATTTGAACTTTTATTTTTACAATTTATACATCGCACCCTCGCAGCAGAAAACTGTTTTTCTGGTTTGCTGGAAACAGTTTTTTTGCTGTTTCTGGAAAATATGCTTTTTCGACTTACGTCACTTTTGAAGCAAGGGTGTGACGTATGTAATTGCATTAACTAGTTAACTTAAAAGGCATTTTTAAGTTTTTTTATTTTATTAATTGTACTTTTTATTTATTGTTTATAATTGATTTTTTTTAAATAAAACTTTCTTTTAAGCATATTTTTAAATATAATTTACAGATAGTTTTGAAAATAAATATGTACCACCAATAAATAGTAAATAATTTCAAGTGTTATTGTAAAAATTTTGGAATTAATGTAAAATGAATTTTAAAAGAAAATTGAACTTGTTATTGTATTCATAATTTTAGATATGTTTCTCATAAAAAAGACATGTTAGAAATTGCTGTGATGTAAGGTTTTATTTAGATAATTTATTAAATATATTTCTTTAAAATAACTGTTTTCAAATTTTATTTTACCTTTGTCATCTTTAACTTTTATATACTATATCAAGTTGCTGGATCCAATTTTTTTCCAACGGATTCCATTTAAGCCTTTTAATCCTTTATTGTTCCGGGTCGTTCTCAACACCTTTTTAACATGAATATGTTTATAGGCTGGGATAGAGTTGAGAAAAATGTAGGTATCAAAAAATGTGGCGGTCTACGTATAATCTATATACAGGTAGTCGAAAACTACGTACAATCAAGTACCACTGCACTATAAAAATTGAACTACATAAAGGTTTGGTATAGGTCGAACTAATTAAACTTAGTCTGACGTCATTAACCTTCCAGTTAAATGACGAGTATAGCTCGTCATCGACTTTTTGTACCATACGACACAATGACGAGCTATACTCGTCATACGACTCAAGTTACTGTATAATATACTCAAGTTACTATATAATAATTCACCGACAACTGAATTATCGTATCAACGACAACGTGAAAAGAACGACAACTGAAAATGACTCATTCACATAAATTTATGTTTTAGTCAAACTCGTAATATAGCTGTCTTTACAAGATCTACTATCTACATAATATATTGAAAAAGGATAGTAGAAATTATAATAACTTTTATATGTGACAAAATTTTATTTTTGAAGTAAGTCATTTTCAGTTCTTAAAAATAAGATTCTAACTAATTTAATTTAAAATTTCTAATGTACTGAATGTGACAACACTTTTATGACTTGTACAGCTATTATAAATCTTTTTTTATGCGGTCTTTTGTTGTGCGATATTTTTATGCGTTTTTTAAAAAAATGGCCATTAAACATAATATGAATCAAAATCAAGAGACAGTAAGAAACTTAAGCATTTACTATAATAACTTTCTTTGATAAGAATACTTTTTAACGGGTTTTAAGCATTTAATCAATACATTGCATAAGAACAAGTTATTGCATCATTTAATTTTTTACAGATGTATTTTCAAAATTTTCATAATATAAAAACGCCGTGAGCAGCGGGGCCCCATCACGGAAGTCGAATTTTTCCTTTCATCTTCGATATTGAATGTCTACAAGCGAAATGTAATTGAAACTTTACAAGCGATTTGTCATTTTGGTGGTTTCAAAACTGATGATGAGTGTACGATTAATCGGGGCTTTAAAAAAAGGTTTTAAGTTTTTAAGGGCTGAATCTCAGTAAATTTCATTTATGTGACGATAGCAGTTAGCAGGAAAAAAACCAACACAATTCGTACGAGGGCATTCCTACCCATGCTTATCCGCCAATTGCCTTTGTGTTTATTTTTAAATATTAAAAAAGGAACTTAAATAGTAAACTGCAAGGCCTTGAAGATATTTTTTCTTTCCAAAAAAATCCAAAATTTCTATTTTATAAATAATAAAAATTCAAAATTCCTACTTTATAAATAAACAGTGACTTTAATAACATTTTTAAATTACTTAATATTTATGTGTTGCATTTATTATAAAACTAAATTCAATTTTTTTTTTAAAATTACTATTCGCCTACTTTATATTAAAATGGGAGAGGTGGGGGGAAAAGTAAAGTGGAATCCCTAAAAGGCACCAGCTGGATACTAACTCAATACACGTACAAAATTTCAGCCCTCTAGGTCTCCTTAGAGAGTCTCTAGACGTATTAGGAAAATACCCTTGTCACAGCATCTGCATAACATAGCGAATTTCCAGACATTGGGCACTGGCGGATCTCATCTAAGACCTGTACTTATTTAAAATAGTTTAGCTTTCCAAGAGTAAAAGAATTTTTAAAATCGGCTGGGTAATTAGTTTAGTATTTTTGGGGGCCCAAGAATCCGAACGGATTTTGTGCAGCATAGTCGTATCCATCTAAAATAATTTAGTTCTCTAGCAGTGAGAAATTTTTTAGAATCGGTTCGGTAGCTTATTACTGCCGCTTTCGGATCTGCAAGATCCCGGTGGACCTCATTAAAAAAATCAGCTCGACCGTATATTCTAGGCGGACTTTATGTATATATATATATATATATATATATATATATATATATATATATATATATATATATATATATATATATATATATATATGTTTTATCAAAATATCTATTCGTTTTTATTTACATTAATCACATCAAGTGCGATATACCTGCATACACAGAACACGAATGCTGTTTGATGCGAAAAATGTCCGATACCTAACAATAGTACTCGTATATTTATTTACATCTACTATACTACTTCTTGCTACTTTAGACCCTCAAAATTATAATTTCCGGTCCGAGTCGCCAAAAGTCCGTCTAGGAAGTAACTTCTTATACGGATTTCGGAACTCCAGCCCAAATTTTTGTTAGACAAACCCAAATTTATTCGAATACAAACCTCTCGTGTAATAATAAGTAGTAAACATCAAAATATTGTGTATTCATGTATTCATTTTCTGATGAATCACGGAGTTTTTCACTGTTTACACAGTTGCATGCACGCGCAATTTAACTAATGAGCAAGTGTTGGCTATGTAAACATGCAACCAATGCAACTGAAGTCAACAAAAAGATGCAGACTAGTACAATGAACAACATGCGTAGCACAGTCATAGGCAATCATAATATACCGTAGTTATATTTTATCTGCGGGTAGGCCTACAGAATATATATATATATATATATATATATATATATATATATATATATATATATATATATATATATATATATATATATATATATATATATATATATATATATATATATAATTAGTGAAATAAAAGAGAAACCATTGCCAGAACGTTTTTTACGATAATATAAATGAAGCTTCCTCTTTCGTATATGGTCTCACAGTTAATTAAATAACATTCCATCCAATGACGTATCTGAATTTTAACTATGTAGATACCAGAAAACAATTATTACATTTACATAATATTTATTTTGAATTAATTATACATATAAAATAATTTTAATATAAATTTATTTTATTTTGTATGTAGATATATTTTATTTTCTTCTCTTTTTAGATTTTTTGGGTTTTAAATCTGATGATGTGGATTCCCTCTTCTTTTTCTTTTCATTAGGGCTTTGCTGTTCGTGTTGTCCATTTTCTGTAGCTTTTGATGTTGCTTCTTCGGTTTTTCTTCGTTTATTTTCTGCTTTCTCAGCAGATGGACTCTCTTCAGTTAGATTTCTTTTTCGTCTAGTAGTCTCCTTTTCTTTATCCTTATTAACACGTGATTTTATACGCTGTTTTGAGTCATCGATGAATTTCTTTTTTTTAGTTATTTGGGCATTTGGTGGCAGATCAGATACTTCTATATTTTCATTTGGATTTTTGGGTTTTTCAGACAGATCTTTTTCATTCATTTTTGATAAAAATTCCAATTCTTGAGCGTGTAAACGAGTTAATTTACCATTTAAATTTAAACCATGTCTGGCTCCTCTAAACAAAAATAAATAAAACCTTTTTCAAAAATTTGTTATTTAAAAAAAAATGACAATAAAATAAACAATGTAATTAATTTTCATAGTTACACAATTTTAAAAACATGCCTTTGTTTTTATTATTAATTAATTATTAATTGTTCTTTTAAATAATTGGTAATAGTACGGGAGGTAGCGTTGTATTTTCATTAGTGATTTTAGGCCGAATAAATTCTACTTTAAATATTAGATTAGTACCTAATACAGTAGCCGTCCAAGATAGTCACACAAATGTTCCTCTAGTGACTATCTTGGAAGTCATAGACGTTCGTCAGGTGGGGTAAACGCTTACACCAGGAATCCAATGGTACGTAGTGGTCGGTGCAAATTTAAGGGGAAGTACGTTAAATTGGAAGATCAGGAGCGTGGGCTAAATTTTATGCGGGGGGTTGGTAAATATTATTTATCTGAATTTATTTAAAACAAAACTATTCTAAGAAACAATTTACACCTAAAATTCAGTTCTGTAGATAAACGGAATTGAATGTTATATTAATGAATATAAGTGCGACTTTTAGAAAACTAGCAAAGATGTCGAAAAACCAACTTCACTATCGGATTCATCAGCGTAAAAGACGCCAAATAGCCGAAGCTAACAAAAATTCTAGAATATTCTACTCGTCAACTAACAGAGATATCAAAAAACAGACTTCACTTTTGATTTAGTTACTAAAAATTAGATTAAGCAGCGCAATTTGACAAAAATTCTAGAATGTTCTATTCGTCAACTAACAAAGATATCGAAAAACCGGTTGTACCATTTAATTGGTCATAAAAAAGACGAAATATCTCATTTTGATAAATGTTTTAGAATATTCTATTTTGGCTGACGAACAGATCATTCTAGAATGTTGGCCAAAATGGAACATTTAGTTTATATTAGTTTAATTTTGGTTGGACAGTCAAATGGTGCAATCAATTTTTCAATATCTTTGCTACTTGACAATTAGAATATTCTAGAACATTTACCAAAATGTGCTATTTGGTCTCTTTTTAGGTGACCAATTCAATGGCGACGTCTATGTTTGGATATCTTTGCTAGTTTACGAATAGAATATTCCAGAACATTTATCAAGATAGGCTGTTTGGTCTCTTTTTCAATGACGAATTAAATGCTGTAATTGATTTTTCGATATCTTTGCTAGTTAACAAATAGAACATTCTAGAATTTTTATCAAATTGTGCTGCTTAATCTCATTTTTAGTGACCAATTCAATAGTGAAGTTTGTTTTTTGATATCTCTGCTAGTTGACGATTAGAATATTCTAGAATTTTACGTTATTCATTTTGCATTTGCATTTTGCATATTACGTATGCAGAATATGTGCATATATATGTATGCAATAAAATTTAAAAATTTTTAGTCTACGAGACCCTTGTAGTGTGTAGACGTAGTGTGTGCTAGAGCCCACTATAAAAAAATTGGTCATCATGTTTGTACGGACCAATGTCTTCACTCTAGAAGTCTACATAGACTAATATATGTACATATGTATCACATACGACACACATCACACACATTACACGGTAGCTACCTCACAAGGTACCACACGGCAGGTACACGGAGTATGTAATGTACTGAGTAAGCAAATATTACATGTGACGCATATGTGCGTATAGACAAGAGCAAACATAGTATGTGGATGACGTATGTGTATGTCTATTTCACTCGAAATGTGACTATCTTGGACGGCTACTGTAATCATCAAAACGGGCGTCAGCAGTCGCACCCGCGGTGGACCTAAAAGAGGTAGCGGGTTTAATTTTACGCTACTTTTTGACATTTAGAACTGTCAAATATTTTCCACTGATTTTACATTACAAAAAAAATTGTTATAAATTTTTAATTTCCATAGTTATGTTTGATTAGAGATTTATTTAACTTGCTATGATCGAAATTAATTTTAAAAAAAAATTTTTTAGCTATATTTTGATCGATTATTCTACTTTAATCAAACATAACTATGGAAATAAAAAAATATAATAACAATTTTTTGTAATGTAAAATTAGTGGACAATATTTGACAGTTTTAAATGTTAAAAACTAGCGTAAAATTAAACCCGCTGCCTCTTTTAGGTTCACCGCGGGTGCGACGGCTGATGCCCATTTTGATGATTATTAGGTACTGATCTAATATTTAAAATAGAATTCCTTCAGCCTAAAATCGCTAATGAAAATACAACGCTACCTCCCGTATACATATAAGTATTAGACATACATAACAACCAAATAGATATTCAGAGGATAAAATTCTGACCAAACGTTTTCTTTATTAACAATTATTTAACGTGTTGTGAATCAATTTTGAAATTTTTCTTCTACATTAAAAATCGCGTACCCCCTTTTAAGGAAAGAAAATGGATAAAAAAAAAAGACAGTGTTTCGCCAATTTAATATTTGTTTGATTTTGACCTTCTAAATTTTCGGAAAAATATGACAGATATAATATAAAACTTCATATATTAATGTTGAAGGAAATTAAGTCAAGGCGAAACTCTAGATGTTAAAGAAAGAGGAACAGTCAATCAGCTTAGTTTTAGAGAATCTAGTAGAGGGAAGAAAAACAGTAAAAACGATAACCTCCAAATTTTTAATGTGTAACTGATTTATTATCAAAATAATGAATAAACTCTCGGCACACTTGCCACTAAAATAACGATAATGAATATTTGTAGCATTTTTTAATGATTAAATAATTCTAATTCTACTCAACTTTCTTACTCACTCATAAGATCATTTTACGAAGAAATATTAACCTGTCGGAAAATAACTACAAAACCTTTTCTGCAGTTTTATAAATTTTAATCTTGTACTGAACCATTTTTTTCGTAGAACTGAAAAAAAAACCAACAAATTGGCCAGTAACAAATTTTTCATTTCTTCTCTCTCCTTAAAGAAATACGCAGCACTCGTCAAAAGGGAAAAATTTACTAAATTTTTTTTGTTTTAAAAAAATATTTTGGTCGGAATTTTTTCCATTTAAAAATACTTGGCATCTGCCTGGTCTACATTACCAACAATTAATAATAATAAATAAAAACGACTTCCTGCAAAAGAAATTAAACAAATCTATAGATAAAACAACAAAAGATGAAAGATCTAGATGTCAAAATTAAACGAAAAAAAAAACAATGGCCCGCCACACACGTACAGTTTCAACTGACAGTTTGAACTGAACAGTTTAAACTGTCAGGTAAAACTGTACAGTGTAGAAGCACACACACGTACAGTTCAATTCTTCAGTTTTTACAATGGATTGGAAACAGCAGGACAATTTCACCTAGCAACATCTTTGATTCCGCGGAAATTATATTGCTAAAAACAAAAATTAAACGCTCTTGCTCCTGACCACAGACCAAAGAACATACATATTCTGTATATCCTATAGACTCACTCTATCAATTTATAAATGAAGCAGCCAGATACGGCCAGTATACGACTTAATAGTATTCTGTAATGTAGTAATCAATGCGATAACCTGTGGTATTTGTAGCAACGTTTTCAAATAATTATTGTCAAAATATAATATTGATAATAAAATTTTACTTTCTTGAGAAAAAACTGCAAAATTTTGAAAGAAAAAGAGTGGTATTCGTTTTAATTATAGTTCCATTTGCGGAAAAGTGGACAATATATTATATTCCTTAAATCTCACCCCTCTCTCCCCGTTTACCTGCCACAAGAAAAATGCCTACAAACTGGCTTTACGCTTTGTCTAGTAGTATAATAATAATAATAGTGTTCATTGGTCTGTGCTCCTGACACAAATTGAACTGAGAACTGTACAGTTGAATCCCCACACACGCAACAATCAGTTGAACCTTTCAGTTTAAAAAATTGAAATTTCAATCGTCTCAGTTTAACTGTACAGTTGCGTTGAACTGAGACTGAAATACCCACACATGTAGAGTTTAAACTGTATAGTTGAACTGTTCAGTTCAAACTGTCAGTTGAAACTGTACGTGTGTGGCGGGCCAATCAGCGATCCAATGTCAATCTAACATGTTTCGGTCAAAGGATTGACCATCTTCAGAGATTTTGGCAAAAACAATATATCGTGGAAAACAACAATGTTTAGAGAAGAATTGAAAAAATCATGGAATTATGAAAATTCATATCAAAGCGGTACAAAACTACACACAATGGAGGTATGGAGTAATCCATGCAGTAAAAACAGTTCGACGGAATCACGACATAAAGAATTTTGTAGATTTCAAATAGAAAAAATTCCAAACAAAAGGGTAGCAAAGATATACGGTCAAATAAACGCAATATTTTAAGAAACAAAAGACGAAACACGTATATGTTACACTATAATTTATAAACTTGTAGATAAATTCTTTTAAGAAAGTTAAAATATTTTAATATAATTAACAAACTGAAACCAAGAAACCACTGATGAAAAGTTTAAGAATTTATTTACAAGTTTAAAAATTATAGTGAACAATTTATGTGTTTCGTGGTTTGTTTTTTAAAATACTGTTTTTATTTGACCGTATCTTGGTCACCCTTTTGTTTGGAATTTTTTCTATTTAAAATCTATAAAATTCTTTGTGTCGTGATTCCGTCGAACTGTTTTTACTGCATGGATTACTCCATATCTCCATGTTGTGTAGTTTTGTACCGCTTTAGTATGAATTTTCATAATTCCATGATTTTTTCAATTCTTTTCTAAACATTGTTGTTTTCCACAACATATTGTTTTTGCCAAAATCTCTGAAGATCTTTGACCGAAACATGTTAGACTGACATTGGATCGCTAATTTTTTTTTTCTTGTTTAATTTTGACATCTAGATCTTTGATCTTTTGTTGTTTATCTATAGATTTGTTTACTTTCTTTTGCAGGAAGTAATTTTTATGTATTATTATTAATATTACCTGCAGTTGGAGCATTCCAAAATTGTATTACCAACAATTAAATTTTGTGATAGATTTTTCACTAATTGCAAATCAATTGACTTGGCTTAAATTTAGCATACTAGTGTAAACTGTGCAAATCGGCTGACGATACAATATTCTGAAGTTTTTTGAGAATCTGATGGTGACTAGGGCGCGAGATTACAGAAAAGCTACTTCAATACATCCCCACAGGCGAAGACGAACTCAGATAGCATTTCTATTCGGTAAACGCGTAGAAATTCAGTTTCAGTACATCCCAAAAGGTGATTTACTGCAGTAGAATTTCTAAGCTATTACACAGGTAAATGTACAATAGACAATAAAATATAATAACGAAAGGTTTTTGAAATTTTTGAGTTATTATGTCCACCGCGCTACTGGAATACAACTGTAGTTCTACTATTCTTAAATAATTTTCTATGGAAAAAATTTAACAAATATTCCAAAACATGTACTAATCAATGTTGTTAACAGTTTTTAATTAAATATTTTTCTTGTTGTTGAAAAAAATCAAGAAAATGTCGTCATTTTACCCCGTATGAAGATCATTTGATTGATTAGTATATTATACTATATAGGTTACCCAGTTTCGCTAGATTTTTGGTTCCAATTTTTAAATACATATATAGCTCAGTGGCGTAGAATCTAATCATTAAAAAATTGCAAACTAAATGGGTTTATATGATATACGTACGTATAAAAGAAAAAGGTTTACAAACGTGTGCTTTCGGAAATCGAAAATAACTAACTTCGTCTTGATGAAGGTGGATTGGCGAATATTTACTTACTTTAAATACAAAATCTGCTTTCCATTTTTAAACTATACTTTTTACCTAGTTGAACATCACTGGTAAAAAATATGAAAATTATAGAATTTTTGTGTAATTGTGGTATTTACTATGGTAATTAAAAGTTTGTTTACTCTTGTAACTACGGAGATGGCTTGTCCGTAGTAAGATGTAGTAAGAAAATTGGGTATATAGTCTAAGATCCCGCAGCTGACTTCTGCAGGTATCTGTTTTTTTAATGAAACTTAATTTAAATGAATCTTTAATGGCAATGTAATAGATTGCTCCCAGGTTGCCTATCGAAAATTAGCCGTAAGTACCTTTAATTGTCGTCATTAAGCGAATAATCGAAAAGACATTTTTTGACGTTTTAAAGTGTCAAATATTTTCAAAGATTTTTAAAATTTCTCATAGTAACAAGAAAAGTAATTTTTTCCTAGTTACAAATACAAAAATAAGCCAAGAGCCATTTGATTTGATTTTTTAATTTTTTTTATTTATCTATATCTACAATATGTGTATATTGCTTTATAAAATGATTAAAACATCAGTTTTTAATAAAAAAAATTACTAAAATCTGGGGCAGTGCCCCCGCCAAGACGAGGCAAAACCAAACAAACAGAGCACTGCTGTATCTTTTCTCGAAGCAATTCAGCCTGTTTTTGGACCCTGATAACTTCGGTCTGGATAATACTTAAGAGCTCAAATTGTGCTCAAAAGAGCACAATCTTTTTCGTTTTGACCGCTACCCAAAGCGGTCAAAACGAAAAAGAAAATTATTCTTCAACCCAAAAAAGAAAAATCATAATTAATTTTTTAAAATAGGCGCTGTTATTAAGTTCAGACGACGTAAAAATATTCGATTTCTGGCTAACAATATAAATGAAACAAAATATTAAAAAACGTAAATAATTTTCAATGAATTAATAAATATGGGTCAAATTATTAAAATAGTGGTTAGTTTAAATATGATAATCTTTCAAATTTACTTACTATGTTACAAAGAAAATCAAAACCATTTAAGTTGAAGTGTGATATCTATGGGCCGATTCGTATCGACGTAAGCCCAAGCTGCTTGCGCTCATTTTGAATCAATTTGTGCTTGTTTTGAAGCACATTTGGCTTGCTTTTGATATGTTTGTATATTCCTGTCTCACTTTCCATGTTCTAGAATCTAGAGAGAAAAGTGAGGGTATGTATACAATGTATATCGAACGCTAATATGTACTTGACCCTTGTCTTTAAAACATGGAAAATGAGTCAGGAATAAACAAACATATCAAAAGCAAGCCAAATGCGCTTCAAAATAAACACAAATTGATTCAAGATGAGCGCAAGCGGCTTGAGCTAACGCTCATTTTGAATCAATTTGTACTTGTTTTGAAACACATTTGGCTTGCTTTTGATATGTTTGTATATTCCTGTCTCACTTTCTATGTTCTAGACCTATAGAGAGAAGGGGCAAGTATTAGGGTCACATCGTATACATAACCCTCACCCTAATACTTGACCCTTCTTCTCTCTCGAAAATAAGCAAGCGGCTTGGGCTTATGTCGATACGAATCGGCCCTATCTATTGTGTTATCTATTAACTGCTGGTTCGTTACTTGGATTAAAAAAAATAAAACTACCCGACTGAACCTAGCTTATACACATACGGATTTATATGCAAAAAAAAATTAATAAATTTAAGAAAAATTTTAAAAATAAACTTGGGAAATAATTTTTGTATACCCTGTTATTGAAAAATAATCCAAAACAATCCATTCATGCTCGCACCCACAGGAAGTTTTTCGTCTTAGCATCAACAGTTGCAGAAAGGTAAAAAACATTCTGCTTTGGGGGTGACAGATAAATTTAATGAAGACGAATAGGATAGAAGTTTGCAGTGGATTTAACTTGTAACTTAGTAATTCTATTGCAGTACGCCATCGTCTGAGGCAAACTGAGGTAGCATTTTTACGTGTTTGTCGTCTGAAAATGCTACTTCAATGTGTCTTCACCTGAGGGCATATACTGAAGTAGCTTTTAGTAGTATACACGGTCAGGACCGTTATCATTAGCAATGAATCTCCATTCAACTAATGACAACTGGATGGAAATTTATCACAAGCGAACTCAGGCCAGAAAGAAAAATTCTACATTTAATGTTCTGATCAGATTTTGCAGGTAATGATTACGCTTTAGTTTCTAAAGCTTTGTCCAGACTAAGACGAACATGTTAGCTAACAAGTTTCGCGAAAATGTAACATTTACAAATAATCTGTGTAAATATTTTACAGAATTGTCCGCCAGTATTATCTGTAATCCAGTTAGTATCAGTAAACTTTAAAAAGCAAATAACATTTGTGGGAACATTTCTTGTTCATTTTAATTTAAATAATATAATAATGAAATTTTAACAATGAAGTGGTCAAAAGACTTAACTTTCTATTTAATTTATGAAATTTTTTTTATATTGTTTAGATGCACCACAACTAAGGTGATATGCATCGTTTGGTATATGTTGTACTATTGCTTTTGGTGTTGATGTGCTATAGATGATTGGTGCGGTATGGTAGGATTTATGAAATTAAAAAAAGCACAAGAGTGTTTAAGTAGGGTTGCCATCCGTCCGGATTTCCCCGGATTTGTCTTCTTTTTGAGGTCGTCCGGGGAGCGTCCGGACAGGGTTTTTAATACGGTTCGGCTTTTAATTCTATCAAAATTATATAAATATTAAATTATTGCAATTACACACTGTTATGTTACTTTAACTTTAATAACTCATAACTGTAATTAGCAAACGTTGTCAGTTTTCACCCTGAGTGTATATATTACCCACGATTCCTATACATGCCGCCTTTATTTCGAATTATTTAACTCTTTGCACTCAAGCAAAAAAAAGTGAGTTTTAAATAGGCTGGTAAGACATGTAGCACATGACAACGACCGACGTTCTTTTTTTGACGGATTCTTTTGACGTTCTAACCTTGTTTCCCCAAAATTGAATACTAAATGCGCTAAATACGTCCTCAATGCTGTTTTTATTAGTTTTTAATTTTAAAAAGATAATTCAACTTGATTTTGTATTATTTTATTTACAATTTTCCTAATAAATGAATGTGTTTGCAGTTATTAAATAAAATATTCATGTAATGTGAAGTATGAGCAGTCATTACAGTTCAACATTCAGTGTGTCATGTGGTACATGTCTTATGATCCAACAGACAAAACACCTTTAAATATGGTAGAGTTAATGGACAAACCACCTTGTCATGCTGTACATGTCTTATAAGCGCAAAGGGTTAATAATAAAAAAAAAATTAAGAGACCGAAAGGATGTGGAGAACTGGAGATACTGGTAATTGAACAGGTATGTGGGGAAGGTAATTTTAAAGTTTGTGGAACAATTTGGTTACTTTAAAAATTAGAGAGCGACATACACTTTTTAACCGTTCATTAATTATGCCTGTCGAAAACGTAAGGATCAACTGCTAACTCATAATTTAACCTTTTTAGCATGGACAGAACTGAAACTTGGTAATTTTGGATTAGCAATGGATATGCTTCCAAAATTGAAATAGTAGAATTATAAAAATCAACAAAAAGGGCTTTTTTGTGATGTTTTATTTATTTTTTTTTTTCATTTATATATATATATATATATATATATATATATATATATATATATATATATATATATATATATATATATATATATATATATATATATATATTGCTTGTCAACTGTATTTTTTGGAAAAAAATCCAAATTTTTTTGTTCTGCTTTGGCACATTCACGTGTCGTTCACAACTGAAATCATACAATGATTACAATTAAAAGGGACTTTTTTTTTAAATTTTACTTATCAACTGTATTTTTGCAGAAATATTTTTGTTTTGGCGCCTTCACATCGCAACTGCCCAGGGGTTTCTCAAAGATAAATCCGACCTCGTTTTTAACGTTTTATTTTATAAATAAGTAAGCATTTTTCGGTTGAAAGTTGGATAAAAGAAAAATATATTATTTCTAACAAAAAAAAAAATTGGTATTTGAAAAAATGTCCGGGTTTCATGTATAACAATCCGGGTTTCATGTGTAACCAAAATTAAATTTGGATGTAAAGGTAGTTGAAAAAAATGAAATCAGTTTTAGCAGCATATTGATGTGCAAAGAAAATCTTAAAAATTATTATATTTAACTACGGACTGTCCCGAAAAGTGTTGCACAGTCCTGTCCGAAATAGAAACAATGTGATCATTTTTTTTAAATTTTTTTTTATTAAAATGTTATACCTTAAACTTGCAAATTTTGTACTTAATCTATTTTAATTAACTTTTTTCTACTGAATAACCGTACTTTACTGTTCACGGATCTCATTAAATTTTGCACTATTTCAACGCAGTCCGTAATTTTCTGAATTGTTTTAATGTTTCTACTGTTTGTCCACCTTGCCGTAATATGCGTTTCACTATAGTTCAGTATTCTTCTATAAGGTGCAGTTCTGTGACATTTGGCCATTTCGTGTTTTTTTGCAGGAACTGCAAATTATTGGCTTTATACCACTTTTGAAGTCGCTTTTGCGTAATAAGAAGCGGCTAGATCTAGCTAAAACAATGTTTCTCCTACATACGATCTTATAGATGGCAATGAACGATTTTACAAACATTCTTTGATATACTTAGCCGCTTCTAATTACGCAAAAGCGACTCTGAAGTGGTATAAAGCCAATAATGTACAGTTCGTGCAAAAAAGCCTGAATCGATCAAATATTCCAGAACTGCAAATTATAGAAAGATACTGGGCTACAGTGATACGCATATTACGACAAGGTGAACAAACAGCAGAAACATCAAAATAATTCACAATCTAACCATTGGACTGAATTATGGACTGCAGCAAGCAATAAAGGCTATTGGCGGATAAGCATGGGTAGAAATGCCCCCGCACGAATTGTGTTGGTTTTTTTCTGCTAACTGCTTTCGATATAAGATTAAAATTACTGAGTTTCAACCCTTAAAAACTCACCCTTTTGGGGTAAAAAATTATTTTTTGAAAATTTAAAAAAATTTATAACTTTTTAGTGGCTTGACGGATTTGGCTGGAATTTTTATATGTTTTAGATCAACTTGTAGCTATGATACAATCACCAAATTTTTTTTGCAGGCTTCCTACTATGACCGATACAACATATAATTTTTTCAGATTTTTTCTCCGGGTGCGTCATAGTTAAAAAAAAATAAAATGTCCAAAAAAATTTTTTTTCGAGGTTATGTTCGTTGTACAATTACCAAAATATTTCTACAGGCTCCTCACTATGATTGATAGAACATATAATTTTTCCAGAATTTTTTTCCGGGTGCATCATAGTTAAAAAAATTAAATGTCCGAGAATATTTTTTTAGAGATAGGTATAGGCTTCCGGTTACTCAATCGATTGGAAATCGTTTGCAAATTTTGAATATGTTCATAAAAACATTTGTGATCGCTTAATTTTCGAAAAAAAGAAAATGGTCGACTCAAATCTTCAAATTCCTCAATCAGCCAAACACTTATCCTGATTTTTTGAAATTACCAAAATGGTTATTGCAAATGAGACTGAGAAATATTTTTTTAGTGATTACGTTCGCGGTATATTCACAAAAATATTTTTACATGTCTTTGATTCTATTTGATGCAACATGTTATAACATATTATGGCAAGTTACATTTGATAGAACATATGATACAATATTATAGCTACATATAACAGTAAGTTTTTATTCGACAACCAAGATTAATAGCGGGTTTACATTTGCAATGATTTGCTGGCGCCACTTTTAAGTTTGCATGTATGTAAAGTTTACACTACTTGCACGTCCGTTTACACATGATTTGCATGGTATATAATTTGGTAAGTACTGCGCAGGTCACAAATGGCTGAACTGGATAAATAACTATCATATATAGTTTTTATTTGTATCTAAATGTAGAGCAAACAATGAATTAGAAGAAAAAAAACATAATAGATACTTAGAAATGATATTCAGACCTGAATAAATGCGTAAAAATGATATTCAATTATTTTTAAAATAATACTGGCGCCAATACAAGTTTACATTTGCATGTTTTAATTTTAGTAGCGCATGAATCATTACTGGCGCCAGAAAAGTTAGAAGGTTGCTAACTTTTTTCATCCGTGCATGCACTGATCTACCTTGCACGCCAGTAGATGTTTACACGTTCATTTTGCTGTTACTGGCGCGCCACTTTGTGTTGGCGCCAGCAAATCATTGTAAATGTAAACCCCGTATAAGATACTACGTACATAGAAGTTTACCCAAGTTTAGTAAAAAAAAGTATCTGTCGATATATTAAATATTATTCTTTATTAGTCTCATTTGCAGTAGATAATTGTTATTTTGATGGTTTCAAAGATTGATGATAAGTGTTCGGCTGATCGAGGAATTTTAAGATTTGAGTTGACCATTTTCTTTTTTTTTCGAAAACTACGGAACCACAAACGTTCTTATGAACATATTCAAAATTTGCAAACGATTTCCAATCGATTGAGTACCCGGAAGCCTATGATTATCTCTAAAAAATATTCTCGTACATTCGATTTTTTTAACTATGATGCACCCGGAAAAAAATTCTGGAAAAATTATATGTTCTATCAATCATAGTGAGGAGCATGTAGAAATATTTTGGTGATTGTACAACGAACATAACCTCGAAAAAAAAATCTTTTGGACATTTTATTTTTTTTAACTATGACGCACCCGGAGAAAAAAATCTGAAAAAATTATATGTTGTATCGGTCATAGTAGGAAGTCTGCAAAAAAAATTTGGTGATTGTACCATAGCTATAAGTTGATGAAAAAAAATATTGAAAAATTAAACTTTTTTTTTTGGGGGGGGGGGGTTATAATTTTTTTTGAAGCTGATAATTTTTTCTAAGATACACTATAGAGGTATCTAAAACATATAAAAATTCCAGCCAAATCCGTCAAGCCACTAAAAAATTATAAATTTTTTTTAATTTTCAAAAAATAATTTTTTACCCCCAAAGGGTGAGTTTTTAAGGGTTGAAACTCAGTAAATTTTAATCTTATATCGAAAGCAGTTAGCAGAAAAAAACCATCAAAATTCGTGCGGGGGCATTTCTAGCCATGCTTATCCGCCAATAGCCTTTACGGATAAAACAGTGCAAAATTTAATGAGACCCGTGAACAGTAAAGTACGGTTATTCAGTAGATAAAAATTAATTAAAATAGAGTAAGTACAAAGTTTGTAAGTTAAAGGTGTTTTAACAAAAAAAATTTAAAAAAAATGATCACATTGTTTCTATTTCGGACAGGAAACAAAACTGTGCAACACTTTTCGGGACAGTCCTTATATCCAAGAACTTACTTATGTGCTGTTCTTTTACCACAAGCTTCAAATAGTTCTTCATCAGTAAGCAAACTGATACCACTATTTATTTCAGTTTTCTCTTTTCCTGTATCTTCATCAGTTTCATCTTCATCATTTGCATTGAAATGAATTACACCGTCTTGCGTTAGTTTTGATTTCTTTAAAAAGGTACCATATTCTAAATTATATATATTATTATGTTTCAACTTTTTCTTGGTTGTAATATTTATCGAATCTTTGGATTTGACGATAACTTCAACTGTATTTTTATTTTTCTTTACCTATAAAAAAGAATAAAAAATTTAATAAAAAAATTCCTTGTTAAAATATTCACTAGTTACTTTAATATTATTTGATGCTTCATTATATATTCGATCCCACCAATTATTCGTAAAAACGTCTCCTTCGTTGTGCCCAATTCCATGGTTATCAAATTTTAGCTTTGGTTTTATTGCTGACTCAATACCGGTTTCATTTTTACCCAATCCTTTTCCTAATAAAGAAAAATAAACTTAGGAAGGAAATTTTTATACAATAACGGCTACATTTATCACAAACCTTCTGTCCATCCGTACTTTTCTAATTGCCTCCGTGCAAAATCCATTTTCAATATTTTTATAAAATTTGAAAACACGTGGTTCGTATCAACTACATAACCTTAAAATACCCCTGTCGCAGCATCTGCATAACATAGCGAATTTCCAAATCTTGGGCACTGGCGGATCTCATCTAAGACCTGTACCTATTTAAAATAGTTTAGCTTTCTAAGAGTAAAAGAATTTTTAAAATCGGCTGGGTAATTAGTTTTGGTATTTTTGGGGACCCAAGAACCCGAACGAATTTTGTGCAGCATAGTTGTATCCATCTAAAATAATTTAGTTCTCTAGCAGTGAGAAATTTTTTAGCATCTTTTCGATAGCTTATTACTGGCGTTTTCGGATCTGCAAGATCCCGGTGGACCTCATTAAAAAATCAGCTCGACCGTATATTCTAGGTGGACTTTATGTAATATATATATATATATATATATATATATATATATATATATATATATATATATATATATATATATATATATATGTATATATATATGTATATATATATACATATATATATATATATATATATATATATATATATATATATATATATATATATATATATATATATATATATATATATATATATTCAAAACCCGTTGTGTAGCATTCTACGCCGCATTTGCATCCGCAGGACAGTTGTGGATCTCAGATAACACAACCTGTACCTATCTAAAATAGTTTACCTCGGTAATAGTAAAAAGGTTTCAAAATCGGTCAGTTATTTTATTTTTGACACTTTTAGGTCCTACTGACACTTCAGACCTTACATAACGTAATCTATATGTATCTAAAATAGCTTAGCTCCCCAACAGTGAAAAAATTTTCAAAATCGGTCGGCTAGTTTATTTTTGACGCTTTTGGATCCGATGGACCCTGGCAGACTTTACATAACGTAATCTATATTTATCTAAAATAGTTTAGCTCTGTAACAGTGAAAAAATTTTCAAAATCGGTCGGTTAGTTTATTTTTACCACTTTTGGGTCCCATGGACCCTGGCGGACCCTAAATAACGTAATGTATGTCTATCTAAAATAGTTAGTTCCCCAACAGTGAAAAAATTTTCAAAATCGGTCGGTTAGTTTATTTTTGACACTTTTGGATCCCATGGACCCTGGCAGACCTTACATAACGTAATCTATATTTATCTAAAATAGTTTAGCTCTGTAACAGTGAAAAAATTTTCAAAATCGGTCAGTTAGTTTATTTTTGACACTTCTGGATCCTATGGACCCTGGCAGACCTTACATAACGTAATCTATACTTATCTAAAATAGTTTAGCTCTGTAACAGTGAAAAAATTTTCAAAATCGGTCAGTTAGTTTATTTTTGACACTTTTGGGTTCTATGGACCTTGGTGGACCTTACATAACGTAATTTATATTTATCTAAAATAGTTTAGCTCTGTAACAGTGAAAAAATTTTCAAAATCGGTCAGTTAGTTTATTTTTGACACTTCTGGATCCTATGGACCCTGGCAGACCTTACATAACGGAATCTATATTTATCTAAAATAGTTTAGCTCTGTAACAGTGAAAAAATTTTCAAAATCGATCAGGCAGTTTATTTTTGACACTTTTGGGTCCTATGGACCCAGGCGGACCTTACATAACGTAATCGATATTTATCTAAAATAGTTTAGCTCTGTAACTGAAAAAATTTTCAAAATCGGTCAGTTAGTTTATTTTTGACACTTTTGGGTCCTGTGGACCCTGACGGACCTTACATAATGTATTCTAAATCTATCTAAAATAGTTTAGCTCTGTAACAGTGAAGAAATTTTTAAAATTGATCGTTTAGTTTATTTTTTACAATTATGGGATCAGTAAATCCTGGCGAAACTCATACAAATCTAGTACTCTAACAGTAAGAAAAGGGTTCTAAGGATCTCATATAACTTATGGCAGTCCGTAAGCTTCTTGCGGACATCATTTAATTAATTAATTCAAATACTTTAACTTACTAACTGTGAAAAAATTTTTAAAATCGATTGGTTAATTAATTTCTGGCCTTTTTAGGTCCCGAAAACCTTGACCTCACATAAAATACCTTAAATCCATTTGAAATGGTTTAATTTTTTAACATTATTAATTATTAGTGGAAAAATTTTCAAAATCGATTCAAAATATTTTTCCGTACATACATATGTACATTGTACATATTTTGTTTTGTTTTATATTTAATATTTATATCATAACATAATCTTCAATTTCTTGTTTACTTAAAAATTCAATAAAAAAAAAAAAATTCTTCATTACATTAGCTTAGAAAATCTGTTTAATTTACATTTTTTAACATGGGATAGAACCATGCTAATTATAATGCAATAAATGAGAAACAAAACTCTATACATGTATGTGTGTTATTACACATATATGTGAATAGTTTTCACTTGTTCTCACAAAATTCTTTAATAAAAAAGTGAAATATTTTTATACTTTATAAAGAACTGAGATATAAATATAAATTACTTATTAGACTAACAAAGAAAGAATAAAAGTGAAAATTTACATTTTCTCGAAAAATACTTAAAATAGAAAGAAAATTATAATATTTTCTTCATAATTTTTTTTTTCCTTTTCAACGATGTAAAAATCGAACTGCCTTATGATAGGATCGAATGATAAAAAATGGCCAGAAAACCTACTTCTGGGCATCCGACGTGTCTGGCTAACGAACTTAGCCAAGCCAATTCAGAATCCAGTCCGCACACAAAATTTCATAAGCGTTAGACGTTTCATTCGAGAGTTATCGCGCGGATACATATATATATATATATATATATATATATATATATATATATATATATATATATATATATATATATAAATTTTAGTGAATATCATTTTCGTATTCTAGGGACCTCAAAACATATTTCTGATATGGTCCCGGGCTTAGGTCGCAGCATGACACCTGGCGTAAAAGCTGAATTTCCAGTTTTGGAAATTCGCTAAAAACTAATCGACAAATTGTAGATGTAATAGTGATAACCATAATAACTACGATATTATTTGTATAAAAATACACTAATAAAAACAGTATAATTACATATTCCAAGTTAAATACTTATTATTTATTAATTATTTAACGTGTATTGAAAATTGGCATAATGGAGATTTAACTCATATGAGAATGAGAGGAATTGACAAAACTGGTCAGGAAAATGGTAAATATAAGGGCTTTCTTTTTTTACCACTGGCGGCGTTAATAATCTCAAAATACTGATGTGAATATAGCGAATATAGTAACATAAAACGGATAAAACAGAATGTAACTACCACAGAGGACAGAAACCCCGCAACTATCTCTTTTCTGAAATCACGAGTGTGTACTTCTGTGCTCATTAGGCTTCTTAGTTGTCAGTTTGTCAGTAGCAGTCGATGATTGAAGATTAACTACACGATAATGGACTTGATTGTTGTTGGTATTGTTACATCCCCTAGTATGTACATGCGTATGCTGTCATAGCTATGTATGCAATAACTGAGCCACGTGACCGCCCCTCTGTAAATGTTTATATTTTTTATAGTTCTTTATATTACCGTAACTTGGGATAAGATTGGCCCATTTTTTGCGTTTTTTTATGTAAACTGCCTTATATTTCTGATATATATTTAGGTAACTTCCTCTTACTATTAGCTATTGAACTCTGCATATTTCAAAGTATTGCAAAGTATACATTGACTAGTTATTAGAGCTTAGAACTTATTTAGTTTCTATTTTAAGATGTTCTGAAAATTTGGGACAATCTTGCCTTTATTTGGGGTAACATTGTCCCAAATACAAAATGTCATAGTAATTAATGCCAAATATTATTTGGAACAATGTTCGACATTTTTAATTGTGGTTGTACGTAAGTAGATAGTGTACAATATGTTAGGGACAGGGCCCGCTCCAAGGGCGGGCAACCCGGGCATTTGCCTGGGGCGGCAAATTTTAAGGGCGGTAATTTTGGAATTTTTTTTTATTTAATTCCTGATTTTTCATTTAATAAATATTTCATAATTATTCCTATATGTAGAAACCACCAACAAAATAATTTAAACTTTTTTTTAATTCAAAAAAAGACAAACACTCAATAATATTATTTTAAAAAGGAATAAAAAATAGTAATAATAATGGAAAAAAGTATGTGAAATTCGTAATAAAAAATAGTATATGCAACTCGTGCAGGATTGTCGATTGTCCACTTGAGCGAATGAGCGCACTCACTACGATCGTGCGCTCAACTTCGCTCTCGTGGGCAATCGACAATTTCCCGCACTTATTGCATAATATACTGTTCTGTTAATGGAAATTTAAAAAAAAAAAAAAACAGGGTCGGCCAAAGTTACCCCAGCTTACAAAATCACATTTTACAAACAAACAAAGTAAGTATCAGAAAAAACAAACTTAAAATATTTTGAATATATATTAAATGAAAGCTGTTATACACTTACCAATCAAAAATCGAAAGTAGTTCTGGATGTGTAAGCAAAAGTTGGTTTGCATCAAAACATTTACAAGAAGTAACGGTGAAGTTGGAGCAGCACTGAGCAATGGAAAAAGATGGAATTAAATCAATCTTAGCATTCGAGTATAGTCAGTGCTGCTACCTGTCATTTACCACAAGAACCAAGTTGATAGCTGTATTTGCTAACTAATACTAAATCAAACTGTCTTTTTCCAAGACTTGGGCCAATCTTACCCCAAGTTGAGGTACTTGATGTTTAAATAACTCAAAAAAAATTTTACTAGCGAGCCTAACTTTGTTTTAAAGCTCGTACAAAAACTTGTGATTTTTTCTTAATATCATAAACTGGAGATGACCATTTTTGAAAATAGGCTCCTGATATGTATTATACCAATATTGCTATCAATTTGCAATTTTGGTCGCAAACATTAGAGTGCAGACGATATCACTCTCTCTTTCTATTATGATACCTATTTTCATTGTCCGCATGCGCTGGCAATTTCAACAATGCCTCCATTTTAGTCACTTAGGTTGTCATTATCAAGTACGAGTATAAATTATAAAGTAAATTTTATTTAATAAGCAGTAAATGTGTTTATTTATTATTTGGATAAATAAAATTGTCATTCCTGAGTCAAAAATTCAAACAATAAAATATTAAAAATATGAATGAATTCATTTATTACTTTTCATGTAAACCGCTAGACATGCGCAGAATAGATGTGGTACACTATTTTTGTATTGTCTGTCTCTCTTTGTTGGCTACCAATTCCTCTCATAGGCTAGATACGTTGCTAGCAATATATGTATACTACATATATGTTAGAGTCCCTATAATATATTTATATAGAGTCGTGACATCCATTTTCTGTCCAAAACAGAGCGGGAAGCTTCAAAATTAATTATCACATATTTGGGTAAATATTTTTGAAAACATAATTATTGTTAATAAGTTATGGATTAATGAACAATTAAAAAGTTTTAATTTAATTATTATTTCTAGGTTAATCTAAATGGTTTTTTTAATATTTAATTTATTTCCAATGTATTTTACGCAAACTTTGGACAGAAAATTCCGGAACCCATCAGCGTTCAGCACACATGTCACGACTCTTTATTATAGGGACTCTGTTTAAATTATCGGTGCCGCGACTAAATAACTGTGGACAAAATAACCGCTACAAAACAACCGCGACAAAATAACCGTGGACAAAATAACCGAACGACCAAATGACCGCACGACAAAATAACTGTACGACAGAATAACCGAACAACAAAATAAACATCGTTAATTATTCTTTTGAGTTAGGGTACATGCGACTGTGATATGATTAAGATTTTTTTTTGTTCCCAATATAAAAATAATAGCTACAATAGACGTTAGATGCTGGTATTTAAACTATTGCATTTAAAAACGAACGTTAATGGGTGAAAACTATTGTATTTAAAAAGTTAAGCTTGGGAAACATTATTTTGAAAAACCAAATAGTAGATGATATAAAAACTAGGTAGTAAGATTATAAATTAGTTAGGTTAAGGTTATAAGTTTTTTTTCAAATTTTAGGTAGATGATATAAAAACTAGGTGATGAGGTTAATTTAGTTAGTTTTGACAATATACTTCGACTTCGATATAAGAACTAATTAGGTTACAGTTATAGGTGGTGAGGCTAGTTAAGGTTAGGTTAGTTTAGTTAGTTTTGACAATATACTTCGATTTTGACATAAAAACTAGGTGGTGAGGTTAGTTAAGGTTACCCTTTGCCCGAAGGTTAGGTTAGTTTTGACAATATACTTCGACTTTTATATAAAAACTAGGTAGTGAGGTTAGTTAAGGTCACCTAAATTGCCCGAAATATAGGTTAGTTTTGAGAATATACTTTGTGATTAAATATAACGTAGAACAAAAACATAAGTATTTACAAGATATTGGTACATTTTATCTTTGTAATTTAGATTTAATATTTTAACAAAATAATAAATAAATAAACTTTAAGGTTATTTTGTCGTTCAGTTATTTTGTCTACGGTTATTTTGTCGTGCGATTATTTTGTCATTCGGTTACTGTGTCCACGGTTATTTTGTCGCGGTTATTTTGTCCGCGATTATTTCGTGGCGGAACCAAATTATCTTTAGCCTTATCCAATAATGTAAATTACTACTAGTAAAATTATCTACTAAAATTCTCCTAATTGGATTTTATTTTGATCAGTTTTTCAAGCTTAAAACTCATACAATAATTATAAACCCATATATTTGTTTAAAAACTAAAGTAAATTTATTTTTATTCAAAATTATGCATTAATCAAATATTTCGTAAATGAATATCACTATCACTGATTCTAATTTCTGTGTGCTCCTATTTTTCTGCAACAGATAAAATGTATTCCAATTTTCTAATTAATTTACTGTTATAATAAAATAAGTAATAATTATTTTCAAATAAAAATAAACTAATAAATGTTAATTATACATACCTCCAATAAGTAAAATTATTAAATTTAATATTGAACTCAAAAAAATAGACGAATTTCTCATAAATAATTCGAAAAAAATTAAAATTTCCTGATAGAATCTCTTGTAATTGTTACTATAGAAATGTTACAAATTATAAGTTTCTAAAATAATAGAATTCGTTCTATGAACAGTAAATTCGACGGATATTAGAGTCCCTATATTAAACAGAGTCGTGACCACAGACCAATAAACACTATTATATTATTCTGATTATACTACTAGACAAAGCGTAAAGCCAGTTTCTAGGTATTTTTCTTGAAGCAGGTGACAAGGGTGAGACGGGTGAAATTTAATGAAATAATATAATGTCAATTTTTGAGCAAATGCGATTATAATTATTGCAGGACATAATTTGTATACGTACGTATTTTGACAATAAAGCGAATATCACTTTTTTTTTTTCAAAATTTTGCAGTTTCTTCTCCAAAAAGTAAAATTTTATTATCAATATTATATTTTGACACTAATTATTTGAAAGTGTAACTACGGATACGAATCAATTACTATATAACAGAATACTATTGAGGTCGGAACTTAGTCGTAACTGATTGCTTCAGTTATACATTTATATTATATGTCTCTATAATATAAAATATAAAATTTTCACTGGTCTGTGGTCGTGACATGTGTGCTGAACGCTGATTGGTTCCGGCATTTTCTATCCACAGTTTACATAAAATACACTAGAAGTAAATTAAATATTAACAAAAATCATTTAGATTAACCTAGAAAGAATAATTAAATTAAAAATTTTTAATTGTTCATTAATTCATAACTTATTAACAATAATTATGTGCTCAAAAATATTTACTCAAACATGTGATAATTAATTTTGAAGCTTCCCGCTCTGTTTTGGATAGAAAATTGATGACATGTCAGGACTTTATTTATTATAGGGACTCTAACAGATATCAGCTAGTAACACAGTCTACAATTAGCTACGCGACAATATATATATATATATATATATATATATATATATATATATATATATATATATATATATATATATATATATATATATATATAAATTTTAGTGAATATCATTTTCGTATTCTAGGGACCTCAAAACATATTTCTACACATTTCTGCCATAGTTCCAGGCTCAGATTGCGTCATGACTCATGAGACCTACTGTCATAGCTGAATTTCGAGTTTTCGAAATTCGATAAAATGGTAATAGTAGAAGCTAAGTGAAGCTAGCGCCTCGAAGTTTTTTTTGTTTTTTGATGTTTTTAATTCTTTACTCTTTAACTATATAATTAAATCAAAAAAGAATTTGGCGCTTCGATGGGGCAAATTTAAAAGTATTAGGAAAAAATATTTTGATGAAAAAAAAAAACTTTTTTTATTGTTTTAATGCTAATTTATATGTCAAAATGTTTAAATAATATATATAATGATAACTATTGCTAAAAGATACAGCTAAGCAATTTTATATTCGAAAAGGGCATTTAAAGGGCAATTTTTTAAGCTATCACCCAGCAAGCAATAGGACGTCTTAAAACTCTAAAAGTAGTCTTTTTTAAGACCTCTTCACGAATTATGAATATGATGTCTTCATTACGTCATTTTTAAGAACTCTTGATTTAAAAAATCTTTAAGAATTTTTTTTTTCTGACTTCGTAAGAACTCTTAATTAAGAGCTCTTTTAAGAAATCTTTTTTCCGAACTATAAACGAATTAGATTTGACACATGCGTTTAAAAATCAATACCGTAGACAGAGATCAATAGGGACAAATTCAGACTTCACACCGTATTTTTTTGTATTTATTTTATGAGTATCTAATCTTTAATATATTAAAAATTTACGCGAGGATGGTCACTTTATCACAGTATCCAAAAAATTTTTAAAATATCGGTGGTTTTTGAAAAAATAACAAAAATCGTATAATTTCTTCTCTATGAAAAATTGCGGTCAAAAGAGACGATAAAAGAGTGAATGGGGATAACTCGTAGGGTCGACCAAAATTGAAATTCTAATATAAAATAATTTCGAATTTTTTGGATTTATATATTCAAAAAAGAAACAATACTTGATGATTTTCTGTAGAAATAAACGTAGAATCTAAAATAAAGTTTATAAAGTATCGAAATGTTATGCTGAATGTGTCTATAAAAATACCGAATGACTTGATAACCTTGAAAATGGTTCCAGTACATGCTTCATTCGTCCCTAATCACCCCACATTCGTCCCTTTATACTTTTATATAATGTCCCTATTAACCTATATACTGCCCCTATTCACACCTTTTCCGTTCCTGTTAACTTCCAGTTTAACCCAAATCTCAAGTCCTCATTATTTCCTCTTAAAATAACAACAACTAAAAGTCTGCAGTATTCTTTTTTCAGATTAGTTCCAAAATAATTAAATTTTCGATTAAACAACAATTTATTCATAAGAGCACCGAAATAAATAATTTTTAAATAAATTTTTAAGGGACAAAAAATAGCACTGTTTGAAGACGTCAATCTAAACTCAATTTTTGATATTTTTTATTCAATTTCAAGCTTAGTTACTATTGTTACCCGAAAGAATAATGATTATACTATAATTTAAGTAAAATATATGTTCGCATTTACATTTAGTATTTTTAAATTAAGTTCATGAATAACATTTTTCGTTTCGTCTTTATTCACCCGTCTGTCCCGATTCATCCCAATCTATGGTATTTTGATTATTTATAAATTATGTATAACCTAGAATTTAATACAGTTGATCATATATATTAAAACTCATTGTCACGTGACCAAAATTGAACGGTAGCCATGTTTGAATTGAAGAGTAGCCATATTTAAAAGAGTGTTTCCATTTAGAAAACACAGACGACAACGTGAATTTTTTTTTTCACAAAAAAACTTTTTTTTTTTAATTTTATTGCAAAACTACCATTTTAGTTGCTTTTAGAAGCAATTAAAAAGTTAGTTTTATAGAGTTAAAGTTTCATTAGATAAAAATTATGCATTTAGCAGTATACAATTTTTACTCGGTGGTATTCGTATGTATGTATTGTACATGTACACATTACAATTTGAAAAAGACATATTGGAAAAATATCTAAGATTGATTGTCACGTGATCTAAATTGAAGAGTGGCCATGTTGGAATTGAAAGGTAACCATTTTTTATAGGGTAGTGTTCCATTTGGAAAACGCAGACGACACTGCGTGAATTTTGAATGTTTTTCAGAGGAAACCAATTTTTCAAAATTTTATTGCAAAACTAACCTTCCTATTTGCTTTTAGAAGTAATTGAAACATTAGTTTGATCATAGTTTTTTGGAGTTAAATTTTAGTTAAATTAAAATTATGGGTTAAGTAGTATACAATTTGTATTCAATGGTAATGTATTATTTAACTATACTATTACTCTTTATTATCGACTTCTAAAATTTAAAAATATTCTTATAGATGTCGCAGTATATTTTATAATTATAATAGTACAACCACAGTACAACTTAATTAAGAATTACGGTAATATACATCTTATTATAATTAATAAACTTATTAAATAAAAAATCTCTTCGATAATTTTTTGGTAAAAAGTACTTATAACAACATTTTGCTTAAAAGTACATATAACAACCTAAAACATTTTTATAATTATTTATAAACATAGGGTTTCGAATTTAATACAATATGTAGTCTATTTTATCAACATATTAGTTGGAAGTTTGGTCAATATAATTCCAAACATTCCAATCAATTCAATAATATGATAAATATTTATAGTGTTATGGTTTTCTTTTGTTACAAACAATAAATTGTATATAGGTAATCTCAATAAAATCTTTAATTCTGTTTGATACACCTAGGGGAATACCATTGCGTAATGTATTACAATGTACAAGGTCGGTACATGGTCGGTACAACTTCAATATAAAGTGAACGTCGGTAATATCAAATTTAAGCAGTCGGTACAAGCTGAACGTAGTACATGATTCAAATACGTACCGATGTCACTACTGAGAATTTCTGTTGTAGTGCTAAATCCAGTCGTTAGATGACATAAGTATGAACTTAAGAATAGAGTCCCTATAATAAATAGAGTCGTGACATGTCATCCATTTTGTATCCAAAACAGAGCGGGAAGCTTTAAAATTAATTATCACATGTTTGAGTAAATATTTTGAGTACATAATAATTGTTAATAAGTTATGAATTAATGAACAATTAAAAATTTTTAATATTTAATTATTCTTTCTAAGTTAAACTGAATGGTTTTTGTTAAGATTTTATTTATTTCCAATGTATTTTACGAAAACTTTGGATACAAAATGCCGGAACCAATCAGCATTCAGCACACATGTCACGACTCTATTTATTATAGGGACTCTACTTAAGAATACTAAACTTAAGAATAGAATCTCAAAATAAATAGAGTCGTGACATGTCATCCATTTTCTGTCCAAAACAGAAAGGGAAGCTTCAAAATTAATTATCACATGTTTGAGTAAATATTTTTGAGTACTTAATTATTGTTAATAAGTTATGAATTAATGAACAATTAAAAATTTTTAATTATTCTTTCTAGATTAAACTAAATGATTTTTGTTAATATTTAATTTATTTCCAATGTATTTTACGCAAACTTTGGACAGAAAATGCCGGAACCAACCAGCGTTCAGCACACATGTCACAACTTTATTTATTATAGGGACACTACAGAAATAGAATATGTAATTTTACTTATCAAAGTAATGCCGGCGTTCACCAGAAAATTTTGTTACCTAACATTACGTATCGGTGCTTGCACTGTTACAAACCTGAGGGCACTGATTGAGAAAACTATATCAAACTAGAGAATTCTGTCTGATTCAAACAAATTAACGCGCGTTAATATCCTTTCATTTGTTTTTTATGGTATAAATTTTTAACTTTTAAAGTACTCTTGCATTTAAAAATTATGAAATAAATAAAAAACGAGGAGTCGATGAGTTAGAAACCATAATTTTAATATTTAATGCGTTTAATTTCTTTTAACTAGACCTCTCTGATTTGTAACGATGCAAGTTTCGTTACATTACATTTTTTTTTGGCAAACTATCCACGGATTTGAGATGACGATTTTCGACAGCAATATCGAAAACTGGAACAATTATTGTTCCAATCCAAAAAAATGAATCAGTTAATTTATAAATTAAATTTATAGTATTTAAAAAAAAAATGCACTGATACAAAATATACCTGTCTTACCAAACGAAACCGATATTATTTTTTTTCAATATCATAATTCACTGATATTTTAATTTTTATTGTTAAAAGTAAATGTACTTGGCAAAAGCTTTGAGCTAAATGATATTTAAAACACGCGAGAGACGCACGTCATCTACATGTTTTTACTATTTTATATTTAAAAGTAAATTTATTTAACAATAGTTTTGATTCAAATAGCATAGGAAAACGCGCGCGCAGCGCGCGTCGCTTAGTTTCTAGTGTTTTTATAAAATTGAAAAAATGCTGCATTGAAATTTGCTCTGTGCATCAGTTTATAAAATATAAATAGGTAAGGTATGTATTGAATAGGTTTACGGAATAAATTTGTAATCATTATATTTTTTATAAATTGAAAATATTTTTAACTAGGATATGTCTTCAAGAAAAAGATTTTGTGAATTATCAAAAAACCAGAAGAATCGGCGTGTAAAACGACATTGTTAAGAAAAAATTTTAAAACCCCCTTCGTGTTTAAAAGAATTAAGTGACAGTGCTTCAGATATAGACGATAATTCAATAATTAATGAATATAATTCAATAAGTTATAATAATTCAATAAGTAATACAACTTAAATCGCCTTCCTAGTATGAAAATCTGGGAAATGTTCGTTTTGAAATATTTGCAATTAAAAGTTGCCAATACATTAGTTCAAGTAGTGATGTTGAGATATTAAGTAATACCCTTCAAAAATTATAAAGCGTGCAAGCTTATAAAATATACTATTCGCTAAGTTACTGAACTATCTATTATTGGGTACCAAAAGGGGAAATTTCCAAATTTCGAAATATATCACTTTCATTCTAGGAAGGCGAAATGTTAAAATATTTGTATTTATCTAAATAAAAATTAATATTAAATTTCTATAAGTTTAATTTTTAGCGAATTTCCAAAACTGGAAATTCAGCTTTTACGCCAGGTGTCATGGTGCGACCTAAGCCCGAGACCATATCAGAAATATGTTTTGAGGTCCCTAGAATACGAAAATGATATTCACTAAAATTTATATATATATATATATATATATATATATATATATATATATATATATATATATATATATATATATATATATATATATATATGTATCCGCGCGATAACTCTCGAACGAAACGTTTAATGCTTATGAAATTTTGTGTGCGAATTCGATTTTCCAAATCGTTGGATGAGTTCGTTAGCCAGACACGTCGGATGCCCAGAAGTAGGTTTTCCGGGCGTTTTTTGTCAACAAAATGAGTTTTTTGCCAGAATTAAGCAATTTTTCAAATTTTTTTTTACACCAAGCCCTAGTAAAAGGTAAAATTCATAAAAAATGTTTTTATACCGTTGCTCTAAATTGCTTACTTTTCGAGAAAAACTAGGAAATATGTCGTTCTCCATTTCACTCGCACTCGCATTCTTTTTTTTTCTGTCTCATTTTTTACGAGCTAAATTCGAAAAAATCCGCTTTTTAAGTAGCATGTCATGATTTTTTTAATTCAATTTAACGATTCGGCTATATTCTTTTTCTTTGTCAGTTAAATGTTTTTATAATGTATCTCTATTCCATTTTTTTTTAGATAAAAGATCACGGCGCAGTTTTTTATGTGATATGATCAGAATTTAGATGATGTTTACACCTTCCTAAAATTAATAAGAGCTTGCTACAATCGCATAAAAATTACGTTAAATCATATTCAAACAATAATATTTTTACGTAATTTTCTATCCAAATGACAATACTACGTTATAATTATATGTATAAACCCATCATTTTAGTGGTAAATAAATTTGCACATTCAGTTTTTTTTTTCTTTTGACAACAAAACAAATAATTTTAAATTTTGACAAGTTGTATCATACATTTTTGAAAATATTAAATATTTATTTTTTTAAGGAAAAAATGTATTAAAGATCTGAAATTTGTTTAACAAAAACCATACATCTGCTCGTTTTACCTTAAAAATCTCGGAAAATAGAATATTTTTCAATAATTAACTCAGAAAAAGCATATATGAGGTAATTTTCATGATATTTTTTTGAAAATTTCAAAATAGTAGGGTTACAATGTTTTTTTTTTTAATTATTTTGTAGAATTTGGTAAACACACATCGTAAAAAGTACTCGCCTTGAAAAAATCAAACAAGTATTTAAAAAAAAAATACTATTTCTTAAAGAAAATATTAAAATTATGTACAAATGCCGTCCTGACCAACTGATATATTGGAACCGATTTTGAGCAGCTGGATTTACTACAGGCAAAAGCTCATAGTGAATATACACATTTTTTAACATCCTTTTGAATTTTGTAATTCAATCATTACAAATAAAATCTAAATAAAAAAAAATCTATATGACCTGTTTTTTCTCAATTTTCTAGCATCAAATCTAGCGATAATTAACTAGCGAGTGATTGTATTGACCACACATTTTAATGTAAAATATATTAATTTTAACCGGCTTCAAAATAACGTTTCGATTTTAACAATAAAAATATTTAAAAAAGTGTTTAAGTTCTGGCAAGATTGTCAAAAAGGGACTGAAATATTTTTAGATATTGATATATAGAAAAAATATTAATGTGTTAAGTACTTACTAGACTTATAAACTTTCATTTTCGTATACGCTTTCGGTTTCGGATATTTAATTATTTCGGATATCGGTAGTTTTAGTTACGGTTACGAATATCCATAACATCCCTAATGTAAATGTTTGTCAATCCAACTTCATCGAGAGAAAGTTAATTAGGTATTTACGATTTTCGGAAGAACACGTATATAAATTTTATAAGTACGTATTATCATATAAACACATTTGGTTTGCAATTTTTTAATAATTAGTTTCTACGCTACTGAAATTATCTATCCATTTGAAAATTGGGATCCAGTGATGTACATTGACACTACAAAAGTGTGGGTGAAAAATTTCATTTTCACTTTTACTGAAATTATGTCATAAATTCATATTTTCAGAATTTATTCATTTGACAGAAAAATTCTAAATTATTAAAAAAGCCAAATAATTAATAACAATTAAAATAAAAAAAAAAAAAAAAACAGAAAACATTTATTTATATTTGCATTTTTATAAAAACATGTAGGTATTATATTTTATATGCACTTTAACTAAAATGTCAAATTTCACACCTTGTTAATTTTCAATTTCACTCATAATGTGCTTAAAAATCAAAACTTAAAGTTTATAACATTCACAATCCGTGTAGAGTGTCCATACGTCTTGGTTTTCCCGGATTTGTCACGGTTCTAGCTCCGTTGCTCCGGTGTCCCGACAGACTTTTTCAAGACGTCGGTCGATTTGTTTCGGTTTTTCAAACTACTAATTTTTCATCATCTAATAAGTACACAATTTTTCATTTTAAATAATGAATAGTTCAGTATCATATTAAAAGATCAACAGTAGATTCATTTACAACCAAACCTAAAAATATTTAAAAAAAATTAATTACTAATTAAATTTTCCAAGTTTTTTCGATTTTACCTTAAACACGAACTTCCAAAAAAACATTTTCTTTTCTTAACTTTCCATCATATATGTATCTACATAAATAAATTGTAATATTATTTTGCTTGCTTTTATGATACTGAAGGTACTGATTCCTGAACAATTAAAAATTAAAATGACTGGAATTTTATTCGAACTTTTAAATAAAGTAGTTAACTAACGCGCTAGATAGATAGCGCCAGAATACAGAAATTGCCAACATTTAAATGTTCATGTTTCACATTAATACAAAATAAAATACATTAATACAAAATAAAATTGTCTAAGAAGCTCACTTTCATAAGAAATTTTATAAAAATTTAAAAAATATATATTTCCTAGAACAGGGGGCGATTTATTTTAAAAAAAAATTAATATTTTAAATAAAGAGCCATTAATAGGTATTCTATACATATAATACAAATGTAACGAGACCGTTTCTGTATAGGGAATATTTTTTAAAAATTGTGCAGATACTGTAAATAGTTATCGATGTAGATATCAAAACAGCGATTTTTTAAATTTTTGTCTGTCTGTCTGTCTGTCTGTCTGTCTGTCTGTCTGTCTGTCTGTCTGTTCGTCTGTTCACGCATCACACAAAAACTACTGGATGGATTTTAATGAAATTTGGTGTGCCGACAACTTATTACCCGGATCAACATCTAAGATACTTTCTACTTCGAGAAAATGTCTCATTCCCACGGGAAAATGGAAAAACCATGTTGAGCATGTGCATACAGTACGCAAAAACTATTGAACGGATTTTGATGCAATTTGGTGTGATGATAACTTATTACCTGAGTCAGCATCTCAGATACTTTTTATTTCGGGAAAGTGGCTCATTCCCACAGGAAAGTAAAAAAACTTTTTGAGCATGTGCACATATTACGCGAAAACTATTGAACGGATTTTTATGAAATCTGGTGTAGTGATAACTTATTACCTGCGTCAACATTTAGGATACTTTTTATTACGGGAAAATATTTCCTTCCTTCAGGAAAATTCAAAAATTATTTTGCTTATGTGCATGTATACTTAAAACTATTGTTCTATGCGAATGCTTTATAATTACTATACTTATATACTTGTCATTTATTAAATTAAATTTACCATAATACAAAATTTCTGGAGACTAACTCTATTTTAAATTAATTTAGAAATTTCGAAAATTTAAGTGCCTATATATCCGAAAAATTCATTTTGGATGAAACTTGTTATATTTATAGGATAGATACTAGTTTGGGATGCAAATATAATAAAACAATAAAACGTTGGAAGTCCAAAAATTTTGTATGAGTTCTCCAGTCAGACACGTCCAATTCCAAAAACCTCAAAAAAATGAGTTTTTTGCAAACAATTTGCCAAAATTTAAAAGTTTTTCCAATTTTTTTTACATTGTGGAAAGAACCAAGAAAGACACAGAAAATACATTTTGAACCATTATTCTAGGTAAGCGGGTTTTCGAAAAAAAGTAACTTTTATGATTGGAAATTCGCTATGTTATGCAGATGCTGCGACAGGGGTATTGTTAATATAAATATCTTTCTGAGAATCCTATAATCTTTATTTAAAAATCTTAAATAAGAAGTATTAAAGAAGTCTTTTTTCTGAATTCATAAAAAAAGTTCTTGAAGAAGTCCAAATTATGAGCTTTTTAAGAACTTTTTCTTTTTTTGAAGTCAGAAATAGGAGATCTTCGGAATTCTTAACGACGTTGCAAACTAATCTTGTAGCGGCGCATTCGACGTCCTCAGAAGGTCTTTGAGACTTCAGTTGGAAAAAAATTAAGACGTCCAAATCGTTAATAAGAACTCTTTAAAAACTTGTAAAGACATCATATAGCTGGCTGGGTAGAAGGATGGCCAAGGCATTGTATCCTTTACGGTCCGTCCACACGGCTCAAGCTTTACCACCGACTTACTTGCACAAACCTGGACCCTTAAAAATGTGAATGTAGCCAATTGAAACTCACTAATTGTAAGAAAGAAGAAAACGGATTGAGTGTCGTTTGCATTTTCTTGTTCATATTTATCTGAGAGCTTGGTTTACAGCCCCTCTTATTATTTCAACTCCTTTCATGATCTCAGGCTACTTCAACAGCTTAGTACTTATGGGAAGATAAATTCTGGACTTTCTAAAATTGCCAACAATAAATTCGAAGGGCACCTATGGTATTTAAGTGAGATCTTGTGGGTCTGGCCTTTTTCGACGAATATGTGTCCATGACTTCAAAAAAGCTATGATTCAATTCATTAATGAAAAGGACGGGGTTGACGAACCTCTTAAGCGTTAAGTAGCAACAGTTTAAGTGAGACGCCGATAGAAGATTTTGTGACAAAAAATACGATCAATTTCTTTTATCGTCTTAATATTCCATTATTCCAAGAGGGTATTTCGAATTTGACCGAGAAGAATGGCATCATAGAAGTAACTACAAGCAAGCAGTGGCGATACTTAATATTTGAGGGTTGTTAATGACAACACTGAAAGACAATATTTATTAGAAGTGGTGGAAAAACATAGGTAAAAAATAACTTTAAAATAATCTTTTTTTAAATAGACATTACAAAAGTTAAACTGATCTCTAATTTTGTTAATTTTTTTGCTTCACTTCTCTAAGAATATCTGCATAACTCTTCTTGTCTTCTTTATTTCTTCTTACTACTATACTCTCCATGTTGCTGTCCGTGGAGCGTTGAATGCTTTTATTTACCATTTTCTTACCCTTCAGTTTCGTAGGAGTGAGATATGAGATATGTAGCTCCTCACGTAGGAACGTGAACTCCAATAGTTTTCTCATAATTTCTTGTTTGATGCCTTCCGTTGTGGCAAAGGCAATCCAGCTTCTTTTATGAGTAACTAAAGTCTCTTTTAATCCTTCTAACGTGTTCACAGTTCTTTCGAGGTTTGCATTATCCGATGGGTCTTCTCGATCCACAATTAGATATGTGTATCTCTCTTTTATTTTCTCCTTACCTTTACTGGTTTTTACACTGTTGTTTTCGACCAAATATTCGATCGTCCCGTTCTCCGGATTAGCGTTTAGGAGTTCATCAACCTCGCTGTGTTTATTTTTAATACGTTTAATCAGGCCTCTTTGGGTCTTCCGGGTTAATCAGAAAGACCACGTCCCTTTCCTCATCCAATGGGTTGCTCTCTTCCGTTTGAACCTTTTGGAACGCCTCTTCAGGCCACTCCTTATCCAGGATTTGCTTGACATCTCCGTATTCCTTCACGTTTACTAGCTTTCCTTTGATATCCTCAGCTGTGGCCAGATCGTCCATGTTGGCCTGTATTCCAATATCGGCTGTTTTTTTGTCTTTGGATTTGTGCGCTCAGGCGGATTTGTGCGCTCAGGCTGATTGTTTCGACTGGGTGCTTTTAGAAGCTGTTGCTACCTTGACTGCCTCTTCCTTCCAGCACTCCTCTTTCGTCATGGCAGCAATTGTTTCTATCAATCGTCTTTGTTGCCGCATAGTGTCATTTATTTCGCACTTAGTGTTCGAGTTTGCAGCAATTAGCCCGACTAGTGCATTATTGCTCTCCTCAAGTTGTTTAATCAGAGCGACGTATTTGTTCATCACATGGGTACCGTCTACGCCAGTCGTGGGTCCTTTATCGCATCTCTTCCTCTTAGAGTTTCTCTCTTGGGGGGGGTAGACTAAGTCGTCAATGTGAATAATTTCTCCCTGTTCCTTTAAATAGGTCTCTTTAGGGCCGGTTACTAATTTACGCTCCTCAGCTAGTTTGTCTTCGCTTGTCTTCTTTTGTTTCTTCGGAGGCGTCCTCGCAAGTGAGCTCCTTCTCACCGAAGACTCGACTTTGGTGTCAAGTACAAACCAATCCGTGTATTCGTCTTTTTTTCCTTCTGCGCGCTTCGTCTGCCCACTACACGATTGGGATCTCGCTCTAGGCTGGGACTCTACCAATCTATCTCGTCTCCCTTCTGCTTTAAACTTGCCGTCTTTCTTGTCCATAATGTATGAGCCAGTAGCTTTCATTATGACGTCAGCCTGGCCTTGAACCGATCGCATTGTTTTTTCAGGGCAGTAGTTGGCTGAAGGTCGAGGGGGGCCTGCTCCCGCACCCACCACATCGAGTTGTACTGGGGATCCGACCCCCTGCACCGTAAGGTTTTTCTTATGTATATCCGTATCATATTATGAAATAGTTATTTCGAGGACATTATAGAGCCACTCGAAGCTCGCAGCCCTGGTTAACTCACGGCCCCCACTCCTGCACCTCGTTCAGTTTTATAGTGTGGTGGTTTGATTTCGGGGTTTCCGTCCCCTAGCCTTTGATGACCCAACATCATACCATGCAAGGCAACATGGGGGATGTATATTTAGTAGCGGCATCAACTCGCCACGTCACAGTCGCTTCACTGAGCCTGTGGCCTTTTAGCCATGACCGACCCCACCACAGGGCCGCCCTGCAATGCTCTCCGCTCCTGCCGTCCATTGTCCGCGACTGCTTATTTGCCAAGGCTTATTCGCAGCTGGCCCCCACATCTGAGGGTCGTTGCACTATCCGCAACCCGGTGGACGCGTCTGGTAAACTGAACCGGGCCCCAGGATGTACAAGTTGCATACAAAGCTTTATGTACGACTGTTAAAATTCCTAGTTATCGATAAAAATCGAATTTATAAATCTCACGTCTATACTTTAAATAAAAAATGTATTTTATTATATATGATTGGCATAGACAAATTTATTGTGTTTAAAGTATGCTTTGGTTATTATCTGTCATCTAAAGCTAATAAAATATTGGAGCATTTTAAAAGAAAATATTTTCAACAAAACTTATTAATATGTATTTAAAAAAGAAAGGAGAAAATGCTCCCTGGAATAAATATTAATAATAGTTCAGATTGTGTAATTAATATTAATTATGCTAACATTTGTAAATATGGTATACAAATAAAGTTAGTGTGTTTTCTGTTTATTGTAAAATTGAAATTAAAATTTATCAAGTAGACTATTCTTTATGGCACTAGTGCTTTTTGCTTTTCATTATGCAACTAGTGCCAAAAAGTAATACTTTTTATATCTCTTAACAATGTAATAAAATAGGATTTTATGATTCAGTCGTACATAAAATACTTTTTATAATAATAATCATAAAAATAAGTCTTGTGTTCGCCAGAAAATTTTGTCACAAATCGTTTCATAACAGAAGTCATGGGCAAAAAATATCGATATAGCAAAGTATCGATATATTTAATTTCATAAAAATATCGATATTTACTGTCGAAATTTAATTTCTATATATCAGAGTATCAATATTTAAATACTGAGTAAACGATTTTTTTTTGAAGGTTTGGAGGTTTGGTTTGGAGTCATTAGTTAAAAAAAAGTAATCAAAAATATAAATTTGGTATAGACCGGGAGCCTCTGACATTAAATCTCTCGTTATCGTGAATTTAAAAAAGTTATGTAACAATATTTGCAGTTTAGAAAAATACAAAAAATTTAGAGAGACAGGTCTACCCACACTGTCAACTTCCCATTGGATGCCCTTAAAGACTATTGCACATGAATAACTTTCTTTTTGATTCAGGGGACTCCTCCCTTGGGTCCCTGATAAAGGCTTTGCTCCTTGCACCACACGGGGGCTTCGCCTTCTGTACGTAAGGGTGGGGGTTCCATCCTTATCAAACAAATGATAACATCATTTGTTCTCGAGATACGCGAGACAAAAAAATATTTCACAAAAAGTTTCGTTTTTCTGTTGTTGTTGTTTTTCTTTTTTTTTTTTTTTTAAATTTTATAATAATTTACTGGCATTTTTAACATCACGGAAGGTTCTTAGGCTATTATATAATAAAGATATGGTAAAAAATCCATATAATCTATGTTATATTAATAAAGTTAATTCCGTTTTTTTACCACAAAAAACAAACCGCTAATCCGAATTTGCTGAAAACTTTATCCGGTCCACAATTTACTTATCACAATTTGGATTTGTGTTAACCCATTACCCGCCATAGTTTTTGAATGCAAACCTAACGCAGACTGAATTTTAGTATACGACGCATGCGCAGACTGAATTTTAGACCACAATTTGATAGATGGGGTACACTACCGCGTCAAAATGTGGGGAATACCCTAACTCGGAGGTGGCCCCAAACTTTTGACACCGTACTGTACTTAAATTTTTGGTACACTGCCATGTCAAAAGTGTGGACCCCCTAACTGAAAAAGGTATCCGACCACTTTTTGAAGCGCACTGTACTTATTTTTTGTGTGTACATGCAAGCCTTAGCCTTTAATCTCACTTAATTGAGTCATCTTAAACGAAAGGTACTATATCACGTCAAAAATGTGGGATTACCCTAACCCAAGAGGTGGCCCCAAACTTTTGACGCCGTACTGTACTTAAATTTTTGGTACACTGCCGTGTCGAAAGTGCGGAACTCCTAACTAAAAAAGGTATCCGATCACTTTTTGAAGCGTATTGTACTTGTTTTTTATGTGTACGTGCAAACCTTCGCCTTTAATCTCACTTAATTGCGTCATCTTAAATTGGGTGCGGTCGCTAACGATAAATTTTGTCGGGGGCGCACTGTACCAAGCGCTAGATTTTAAAATCAGACTCCGGGGTCCAGATTTCTGATCGCTACTGTACTGTAAATCGAGTGTCTACTGTACTTTTCATCAAGTTTAAGCCTGTTTTCAGCAAAGTCAGCACTTTTTTCTTAACAACGCAATAAATTTAATTTAATTTTTAGTAGCCCATCTGATTATAAATTGTTTATTTAAAATTTTTTTTGCGTTGTATAAATTGATTGCGTCGTATTATATAAAAAAATTGTTGAAGTATAAACCTTGACATTTTGACCTCGCATGTGCTAACTAGAATTAACCTTGGAATTTTTAACCTGTTTAAACTTGTTAGTTCTTATTCCAAGAATTGTTATCAGTATAAGTTTGTTTGTTTTAGCTGAATTATGATCATATGACTCATATAAGGAGTTTTTTTTGATAAGAAAGATGACGTCATGGAATATTAATGAGTTAAAAAATTGTTTAGTAAAAAATATCACCCATTGTAGGCCTCAAGCAAGAAATTATTTTTATCAGTTTTAACCCTAGAATCATACGTACACGTCAAAACGACGAACGAACTTCTCTACCTGCTCCAATACTGTGACTTGTCGGTACCTGCTCGCTGCGAAACTTCTGTTATCTAATTTATTTGTTATTATAACACATAAGACATATAAATTTTGTTTATAGCTATTGTCGTTTTTTTTATACTGAAATAGTGTGCGTCAAAAGGACGACGATGTATGATTAACCTATATTTTTTTTTAAAGATTTTGTACTCCACATATAAAAGTTTTCCTAATTTTTCTAAAATTTATTAAAGATATGGATGTTATAATAAATTTATTCAATGATTATGATAATGTGAAAGGTGATTACAGCTGTTTGACTTATAGAGACGACATAATACTGAATTTTGAATATATTGAATCGAAAACTAAAGAATGCGTTTCGAATGACTTAATAAAAGATTAACAATTTATTTTGTGGAAAATATTTTAATTTTTATTATTTTTTGAGATCTTATTCGAAAAATTACTAACAAATTTTAGAAAATTTACAAATGTGCTTAATGGGTAAATAACTACATATCTATAGGAATATTTATGACTGAGAAATTTCACATTCTGTAAAGACACACGTGTCCACTGATTCATAATAGTTCATAAATTAATTATTACAATTTATGTATTTATATATTTTTTAATTTTTATAATGAAAATATGCTTTGATAAAAAGACTAAAAAAATTAATAAATATTTACATTAAGAAATTTTTCCAAATCCAATTTTTTTAAATATTTTGTTCGCTTTTGTAGTATTATTATGTAAAAAAAATGTTTTTTGCAAATAAACTCTAAAACTCCCCGTAAAAAGTCCATTCGTCGAAACGACGCCGATGTATCATTAACTTGACTCGTAGACCAACGTATGATTCTAGGGTTAATACTTTAACATTTAACCTACAGTGACCAATTTTTTAGTTAACTAACAAAAGTTCTTGAAATTTTAACAAGTTACAAAAAATATTACTTCTTATGGTGGACAACATTTTTGAATTTGACTGTAGCACAAAACTGTTTCTATATCACACGAAAATTATCTGAAATAATTCAGTATGTACATATGTATAGACTCTGTATATTGAGAATAAGAAAGAAAATTTGTATATAATTTTAATTTTTATGAATACTAGTAAACGAATTGTATAGCCATTTATGAATAAGTATTAAATCTAAATATAAAATAATCTATCAGTATTGAAACAAACTTGGCTTAGTTTGCAAAAAATTAAATGTTTGTATAACATTTTAATACTGATATATATATATATATATATATATATATATATATATATATATATATATGTATATGTATATATATATATATATATATATATATATATATATATATATATATATATATATATATATATATATATATATAAGAGTATACCAATTATGTGCTTTAACCAGTATAAATATTCAAAATTTTTTGGTTTTAAATTACTATAAACACGTTGCTTAATATAAAAATTACAACAGCTCATTGAGTTGCTAAATTTTTATAGATTAGTGTCTATATTAGAAAATTCACATGAAAAATCAAAAATTTTGAATATATAGATAGCTACCGTAGTATTAACACACATATGTAATATACATATGCATATATAACGGGTGTATATTTAATGTTTTAATGAATGTTTTGATATACAGGGTGTATCATTGTAAATATCATTAGATTTTTTTTTTCAATACTTTTATAAGTTAACGAAAGAAACTTCTTGCTGTAAAAAATAGGGGAATTCAGGGTAACAATTAAATAAAATGCACATAATTTTTTTTTTAAAATTTTATTTATAGAATATGTATACAGAAACTAAATTGCTTAAATCTATATATTACTTAAAATCTATTTATTTTCTATATAAAAATTTTTTAAAAGAATACAATTTTCTAATGAACAAATTTTATCTGAATGAAGCATACAACGTCTTGAATAATATTCATCTCGCAGATTGGAAATCTTCGGTACATCAAATATTTCTTCCAAATTCGAAACCCACGGATGGTTGTCGGTGTCATCAAACAAATTTGAAATCCATTTCTTCTTTTCACTGCCCTTGACGTATATGACATCAAACTTCTTTAATACAGGTTTCAATATGGGATGAAGTTTGTTGTATGGAATAAATCCATACGACCAAGGTATCCCATGGCAATTTCGGTAAAGCCAACGGGCAACTCGTTGAAATTTCTTCGGCAACTCGTTGAAATCAAACGGTGCTTCGAATATGAGATGTAATATGTCATCTGAATTTACCGCAGCAATACCAACTTCTTTAAAATAAAATTCGTTGTTAGCTCCTTGATAGCCTTGTATGTCAAGAAACGCCATTTTTTACCACCACCGTAGAACTGAATTTATTCACACAATCCACAACTTTATATAGAATAATTAAAAGTGGTGGGGATAGTTAGTTAATTTGTGGAATGTATTCGAAAATGGCTACTAATAGCTATTGCTAGTTTACAATCAAATTACAAACTGTTAATAATATTTAGCACATTGGTGAGTACCAAGTTCTTTTCACTTTAAGACCTAGTGATTTAAGGAATGCTAAATTTTCGGGTGAAATGTGTTGTTGCTTAAAAGTTTTACGTTTAATAATCTTAGGTTTCGAAAGTCCTTTGCTAGGTTGTCTAGCGGTGAACTGCGCTGAATTGTAAATTAACATGGTTCCAAAATGTAATTGTTTTACCACGAAAGTATAATTTTCAGCGAAAGAGATGTTAACTCTTTGACAACCACCGGTAAATAGATAATATTTTGTGTAAGTTCAACTATTTTATACCCTTTGACCATGATAAGGTGTATGAGCTGGAGCATAACTCAGCAAATTATATAGCGGTGGTGACGTAACACACAAATGCGGTGGTTGTGTTGCGGTTGTGGCGGTTGTGTGGTAGTGGCGGTGGTATATGTGTGGCGGTGGCGGTGTTTGTGTGGCGGTTGTGATGGTTCTGTGATGGTGGCTGTGGTTGTGTGGCGGTTGTGGTGTTTGTGTGGTGGTGGTGGTGTTTGTGTGGCGGTTGTGTGGTGGTGTTTATGTGGCGGTGGTGTTTGTGTGGTGGTGGCGGAGGTTGTGTGGCGGTTGTGGCGGTGGCGGGGTAGCAGCGGTGTTTGCAGCTGAAGTGAACAACTTTATCATTAATTCAATCGAAGCAACAATTTACTGTAGACAATGAATCGGTGGTGACATCTCGCGGTGTTTGTTGAACGCAATATCTAAATTAATCAATCTGGTGACGTTCCTGTTCCCTGCTCTTATCATGGAAGATTATTGAATATCGATTTTAGATAAAATATTGGAAAATTTCGGTCAAAAAATACTATAAATAGAACTGAATTATTAATCGGATGTCATATGTTGGTTAAGTTTCAGTGGATAAACAACAACAGCAACATGCCGATTTGTGGTATTTGTAAATTTCAACCGTCACAGTGTAAGTGTGCCTTCTACGAGTATTGTGATAGATGTCGAAATGAAAAACGAATTTGCATGTGTTGTAAACGATGTATGATGCCATTTCCAAACTGTGTTTGCAATTATGTAAACTGTCCCACATGTAAAAGTCGTTGCAATTGCAAATAATTTAATAAAATCAGTCACCTGATTGCCACATAATAGGTATTGACCAATTCCACGGTTGCTCAAACCAACATTAGCTTTTATTTATAACGCACTGACCAGGGATTTAATGAGGTATAACGTATATTTTGAGTAATAGTGGAATTGGTCAGTACCTATTAATCAGCGGTATATCTAAAGTTTTAATTGGATACTCAAAGTATGCATTATGCCTCTTTGCATCGCTAGCCATCGCCAACAAATAAATGTTAATGTTTTGTTTGATATTTTCCATTGGTTGTGGTGTATAAACACTAATCATATGAAGGTGTGGTTGCTTCAGAGTAACTTAATTTGTAGCTGTGTGGGAATAAATATATCGGTGGGGTAAAATGAGCAACTCAAATTTTGTAGTTGTGTTGGGGTGGTGGTGGTGGTGGTGGTGATATTTGTAGTGGCAACTCATAAAATATTTAAGCGACGTGCTGAAACAGAAATTGGCAGTGTATTGGCAAAATGTCTGAACAACACGGTGTTGAGTTAAGTATAAGTGATCTGTGGACCACTTTTACTGCCACTGATAAAACACTGGATCCGGTTTTGGAATAGTTGAATAAACTTGGTGCTGGTAAACCATTCAAATCGCTATCTACACTCAAGTCGTATAAAACGTGGAAAATTCTTGACGTACGACGCATGGAAACTCGATATGGGCCAGCGGTTGCGGTGGAACTTGCAGATGCTCAAGTGTTCCTTCCAAAACGATTCGCGGATTTGGATGAGCAGACCATGCAATGTTTACGTACAGGACAATATTTTATTACATATAAAGGAACTGATTCCAGTGGTTTTTTACATATTGTGGAATTTAGCAAATAGCTATCACATAATGATGTTTGGTGTAAGCTTAAGGAAACTGTTAGATGTGAAAAACGTGAACAATTAAAATTATATACAAATTTTCTTTCTTATTCTCAATATACAGGGTGTATACATAAAATATTTTTAATATACAGAGTCTATACATGTGTAGAGTTCATTTCAAATAGCTTGAACCTTTTTCTTATGTAAATTCAATAGTAACAGGGTTCAACCCATTTGAAATGAACTCTACATACTGAATTATTTCAGATAATTTTCGTTTGATATAGAAACAGTTTTGTGCTACAGTCAAAATCAAAAATGTTGTGCACCATAAGAAGTAATATTTTTTGTAACTTGTTAAAATTTCAAGAACTTTTGTTAGTTAACTAAAAAATTGGTCAGTGTAGGTTAAATGTTAAAGTATTAAAACTGATAAAAATAATTTCTTGCTTGAGGCCTACAATGGGTGATATTTTTTACTAAACAATTTTTTAACTCATTAATATTCCATGACGTCATCTTTCTTATACCAAAAAAACTCCTTATATGAGTCATATGATCATAATTCAGCTAAAACAAACAAACTTATACTGATAACAATTCTTGGAATAAGAACTAACAAGTTTAAATAAGTTAAAAATCCCAAGGTTAATTTTAGTTAGCACATGCGAGGTCAAAATGTCAAGATTTATATTTCAACAATTTTTTTTATATAATACGACACAATTAATTTATACAACGCAAAAAAATTTTAAATAAACAATTTATAATCAGATCGGCTACTAAAAATAAAATTAAATTTATTGCGTTGTTAAGAAAAAAGTGCTGACTTTGCTGAAAACAGGCTTAAACTTGTTGAAAAGTACAGTAGACACTCGATTTACAGTACAATAGCGATCAGAAATCTGGACCCCGGAGTCTGATTTTAAAATCTAGCGCTTGGTACAGTGCGCCCCCGACAAAATTTATCGTTAGCGACCGCACCCAATTTAAGATGACGCAATTAAGTGAGATTAAAGGCGAAGGTTTGCACGTACACATAAAAAACAAGTACAGTACGCTTCAAAAAGTGACCGGATGCCTTTTTTAGTTAGGGGGTCCGCACTTTTGACACGGCAGTGTACCAAAAATTTAAGTACAGTACGGCGTCAAAAGTTTGGGGCCACCCCTTGGGTTAGGGTAATCCCACATTTTTGACGTGATAGAGTACCTTTCGTTTAAGATGACTCAATTAAGTGAGATTAAAGGCTAAGGCTTGCATGTACACACAAAAAATAAGTACAGTGCGCTTCAAAAAGTGGTCGGATACCTTTTTCAGTTAGGGGGTCCACACTTTTGACATGGCAGTGTACCAAAAATTTAAGTACAGTACGGTGTCAAAAGTTTGGGGCCACCTCCGAGTTAGGGTATTCCCCACATTTTGACGCGGTAGTGTACCCCATCTATCAAATTGTGGTCTAAAATTCAGTCTGCGCATGCGTCGTATACTAAAATTCAGTCTGCGCATGCGTTAGGTTTGCATTCAAAAACTATGGCGGGTAATGGGTTAACACAAATCCAAATTGTGATAAGTAAATTGTGATGGCGCATAATGGGTTAACTTGAATTAATTTGATTGCGGGTGATGACTCATGTCGTAGGAATTTCAAGGCCACAGTATGAGCGCGTGTGGGGTCAAATGTCAACGACAAATTTTAAATACATGTACTCGGTACGTGCCGGGTCAAAGGTTAAGGTTTGCACATCGATACAGTTTGATTACTCATCAGTTCGGAGTATCTAGTACGGTAAAGTTACACGATTTCAAACATTGACAAAAGGGTTCAAGTTGGTTAGTTTTACGGTGTGCTCGTACCGGCCTAGCCATTCTACTTACATACAAATAAGATATCACTTTGTGACTTTTGTCTAATATAGACGCCACCTAGAATTTATTTTTATCTACAAAAACATCAGTCTACAGAATTCAATTTATTACTTAGGAAAATAATTCAAATATCATTAACAATAAATATCTTAAATGAGTTTAAAAAAATCAAAACGATACTGTTTATTAAATTGCGTAAGATCTGACACTGACTATTTACAAGTGGTCAAGTGGGAGTAAGCTAGTAAATGCAATAACAGATATGATTAATTTATAAGGATTTTCTTGTACTACAAAATCTTAAAAATACGGGAACACGTACTTTTATTTCGTTAATTGTGTCTTATTTTTTTGCACAAAATTTTGAAAATACTTTATTTTCTTAAAAAACGGTGGCAACTCTAGTCATAGATATACCTATAAAAAGTTATACTACTAAAAAAAAAAGAAAAAAGAACCACCCATAAAACCTATAAGTCTGCCAAGTATTTAACACAAAATATTTTTTGTATATATCAACATCTAAAAATATTTCAGTCCCTTTTTGGCAATCCTGGCAAAACTGAAACACTTTTTAAAATTTTTTTATTGTTAAAATCGAAATGTTCTTTCAAAGACGGTTAAAATTACCGTATTCTACATTAAAATGTCCACACAATCACCCGCTAGTTAACTACTCTTAGACTTAAAAAACAGGTTAATTAGATTTTTTTACGCAGATTTTATTTGTTATGATTGAGTTATAAAATTCAAAAGGATATTTTAAAAATATGTATGTATGGCTTTCATTAAATAAATTTCAGTTTTTCAATATATTTTCCATTCATTTTAAAGTAGTAAAATGTCCTGATAAATTGTCAAGTAATCATTTGATACACGTGGCTATACTTCCGGTTCGGAGCGAATTAGACGAAGATTTTCTTCTAAAATCAAATTTAATAATTAATTAAAGAAATAAAAAAAATGGTGAATTACCTTTCAAATACAATCTTTGTTGTATGTAAAAATTTCAAAAAACTGTAAACTGTAAAATTTTCTTTACACATGTGCTAAAATATATAAATGTTTGATTTTAATTTATTAATTTAACTCTTTTTAAATGATTCATCTTAAAATTTTTTAATATTTCTAAAATAGAAATCTATAAAAGAATGTGTCAAAATTTAAAAAAAAATTTTTGGTGACAAAAAAAAATTGAATGGGCAAAATTATCTACGAGTAAGATGCTTTGTTTACAGATTCCAATTATAACTGTATTCTCAATCGGGTAGAAAAATACGTTAAAATATTATTGTTTCAATATGGTTTAACGTAATTCTTATGCGGTTGTAGCAAACTCTTATCTTTTAGTAAAGCGCAAACATAATTTAAATTCTGACCATATGACATAAAACAAATATTCTTGACAATTTTTCTATAAAAACATAGAACAGACAGATTATAAAAACTTATTCAACTGAGAGAAATAAAATATAGCTGAATTGTTAAACTGGATTAAAAAAATCATGACATGGCACTTATAAAGCCTTTTTTTCAAATGTAGCATCGCAAAACATGAGACAGAAGTAATTTGATTGTGAGTGCGAATTTCTTCCAACATATTTTCTAATTTTTCTCAAAAAGTAATTAACTTAGAGCAATGGTCCAAAAACATTTTTTACACATATTGCCTTTTACTTTCGATTGGTGTAAAAAAATATGCCCTCTGGGCATCCGACGTGTGTGTGGCTAACGAACTCATCCAACAATTTGGGAAATCTAATTCGCACACCAAATTTCATAAGTATTATTTATATATATATATATATATATATATATATATATATATATATATATATATATATATATATATATATATATATATATATATATATATATAGTGTTCCTTCTCAATAGTTCCGCAGAATGAAATGAGGGGAATAGATTTTCCAGGAAATGTTGTTGATTTCAGGAGCGTCAAAACAAGTAGGTGGGTCTGAATAATATAATTTAAAAATTCAATTTGAACTAATGTTTTTTATACAACCATTCCATACAATAAAACATGGATAAAACTCTAGTGGTTTATCTTTAATGAAATTACCACATATTACGTATATGTGCGTATAGTATAATGTACCTGTACATACACAGTATTGGATCTGGGTTATAATCTAATGATATCATTTTTATTGTAATCACTAATCACCTATTTATGCATGTGTTAACAAAAATCTATTTCTTAATTATTCAAAATCGAATTAAAAAGTATTGACTATTGTGTAACATTTTTCGTTTGCTGATAAAATAAAATATGTTACTCCTCATAAAATTTTGTAAAACTATACGCTCGCCTCTCTAAATGTTTTTTCATAATTTTTATTTTGTATAAACAAATCAGATTTTTATACCTGCTTAAGATTTACATTTAATTGTTTCCATAATTATAATGAGGGTACCAGTGAATACACTATCAGCGTAAGAAGTGGATCAATATAAGCAATGCTGACTAGTTAGTCGAATAATGATGTTACAAATTTAAGTTGTCTTACTACGTATATATTTATTTAATTGAGATAATTTTTCTTCCACTTAATATAAACAAAACAAACTTTTTGATTTTTAGCTTTGATGAAATAAACAAATAACCTGTGGTAGAGTGGTGGTAACGCTCAAGTCTCAAACTGGGGAAGCGGAACTATTGAGAGCGGAAATATCCAGAATGTGCACTATATATATATGTACTAGCTGACCCGGCCACGCGTTGCTCTGGCTCAGTAGTTATAATTGACTGAATTTATTTCTTGATACACTACACAATTATAACACAAAATCATTGGCATCGTGAACATAAACAAATATGGCGTGAATAGAATATATAATCTAAAAATCGAAACTCAATGCCATCTACCGGGTGTCTACACAACCTAGATGTCAAACGATGTTAGATTAAATTATGGGTAAAATTTATAGGTCAATTCACACATTATATTTCAAAATTCTGTGCAGAATCAATTATTTATAGCACTTGACTCTGCTCGCCCAATGACTCTAAAATAACTATCTTCATATTTGGGCAACCAGGGCCATGGGCAAGCATTTTAACATCACTTTCATCTTTCACAGAGATCTCAACAGTATTTAAGTAAAAATTGTTAAATTTCTTCAGCTCTTTAATTTGCACCCAATTTGGTGTAAATGACGGACAATGTGAACACACGTCCATTTAAATTTGATATTCTGAAATTTTGTACAAAATCAGTTCCTTATGTGCTTCGCTTCGCTTGCTCGACGACTCTAAAGTATTCATATTTTCAAGTCATATTCAAATTTTTGTATCATATCTAATTTTCGTATGTATGGAATTTGCTGAAAACAGCAGTAGTAGTTTTTGGAGAGAACGGGCACCACCTCCCCACCTCCCGATTTTTTGAGTGACCTCGGGAGGTGGTAAAACTGCCGAGGCGGTTCGAGAAGCCTCCGGCGGTGGGTGGAGTAATGTGAACGAAAATTTGGTCTCCAACCTAACGATATCTAGTGAAATATTTTCTAACCTAACAGAACCCAACGGAACTTGATCTCACCTAACAGAACCCAACAAAATTTGGTTTAACCTAACAAAATTTTTCTAACCTAAGAACTGAAAAATTCCCTAACAGATGGCGCCACCACCTTCGAGCTTTGTAAATTCACTGCTAGATGGCTCTCGTAGTTTGGATAATAGTGATCCCTGTTTGTAAGTTTGAAAAATTGTCAATAGATGGTGCTGAAAATCCTTTTTGATAGTTAAACTAGCCATTAAAAGATGACGTTGCTAATCTGAACTACCGCGAACTCTGTACCTAGATTCAAAATTCCATGGAAAGATGGCGTTGCTTTCATAAGCTTATCATATTTTTATCTGAAAACAGGTTTAAACTGTCAGCTGATGTCATTAACAGGAATGCTGATATTAATAGCGAAGATTTCTGTCTAATATGCAAAAATGAATTTTATCATATGATTGTATATTTTTATCCGAAAACAGGTTTTAACCTGCATGGCTACATAAAGTGTGATAGCTGACGTCATCAGGCTATTTTTCTGCTATAAAAGACCGCGACAGATTTTCTTCAATCGCAGTTTTGTTCGAAACTTTAGTGAAAAAACATTAAATCTTATTGTTGTGAATTTTCAATTGTTGTGTGTTAAGAGTTAATTGTTGCCAACAATGGAATCCATTACTGCTGGTGCTTCATCTGGAAACAGAGACTTAATTCAAAAAATGGCTGGAAATTTTGTGGATGAATTGAATCATCTTGGCGCTGTTAAACGATGGATTAAACGTTCTGATATGGAAATTGGAAAAGTATATAAAATAATGGGAGCCAGTCAACTACCATCAAAATTCGATTCATCAAAAATGAAGACAATATTGAAATTAGAAATTGGGTACATATCATTGCCGGCGAGATTTGACAATTTGAACGAGCAGATGCTGGCATGGTTGCAAAGCAATCCAAAACTGGGTATTATGAATAATGGATCCATTGGACTAACTCATAAACTGGAATTCAAAACGCTGGACTTTCTCGAAATCGTTGGGGGTGCTGAATGGCGAATTTTGTAATTTATTCTCTTCAAAACGTATTATTTAATTGTACTATGTATTTTAAAAATTTCAATATTGTACCAATTTTTACATATATTTAATAAAAATTATAAATTCAATTGGTGATCTTTGATTCCTCACAGAGCACTTTCTTGCATATGCACAAATTTTTAATATAATTATAAATTTTACAAGTTAAAAAAGTGATCATTGTGTACCTATTTTTGTTTAAATCTATACTTAATAAAAAAAATTTAAAAAAAAAAAACGATCTTTTGATTTACACCGATCCCTAAAAAGAAATCAAACTAATTTTTGATATTATACTTTAAACTTGATGTATATATAAAAATTCCATTTACAATTATGGTACACCATATATACTTGTAAATTTTACAAAAATGTATCACTCTGTATATTTTTTAATGCTACATATTCTCTGACGAAATTTAATATTACAATTATATTATGCACTCAGCTAAAAAATTGCTACTTACTTATGCTATAAACATCTAAGCATGTATTTTTTTTAAAATATGTACCTTATAAATACCATGATTACTTTACTATATCGGTAGTCACGCGATATCGTGTTATAAAATACATAAGAATTTACTCATTTAATGTAAAAATATTTGATCATCAACAATTAAATAAAAACGAATTTTTTAAAATATATATAGTAATATAATATTTCGCATATATACAGTACTCTGTTAAAAGTACGGGTTTCTACACCGTTAAAAAACATATTTTTTACAATATCAATATATTGTAAAAAAATCATATTTCTTAATATTTTTAAAACTGAATATGTAATATCAAGAATTTAAAACAGTTCTGAAACATTAATTTCTCCTCATAATATTTTTTTAGTCTTAAATTAATAGCACAATGTTCCATATATTTTAAGAAAATTTTCCTTTTAATATTTTATAACTTATCTAAAAAATTTATCGCTATTTTTATCAAAAAATTTATTACTTGCTATTGTTAAAAAATTAGTTAAATATATCTATAGGTATTAAATGACCTCTAGTTTTTGTAAAAGCCGGTAGTAATAGCAATTCATCTTAAATACGAAATTATTTTATCAATGCTAAATAAGCGTTTTTTTTCTCATATTGTCATACTCCAACATATTGTATATTATTATAATTTATAAAAATGTGTTTTATTTATTAAAAAATTTAACAAAATCATAATCTGACTTCACGATATTTCTGATTATATACTACGTCATGTCTATACATATATTAATTAACAAGTTTGCCAAAAAAATGATGATGAAAAAACTTTAAGTCTTAAGACGTTAGTAATTGTTAAAAAATAAGGTTACACTAACAAATGACGATGAACGATTTGGTTCACGGAATCCCAACAATAAACTTAAAACTCTCCCGGGGGTATTCTGAGATAAATAAGAACATTACATATATTGAGTGATTTAGGTAATATATCTACGTAATAAATTTCTAACACTGACTGACTGACTGACAGACAACGCACAGCCTAAACCGTTTAAAAGAATGAAATTTTGTATAGAAGTTCCCTATGTGACGTAGGTGAGCAGCAATACAGAGTCATATTAAAATTTTATCAATCCTAAAAGAAGAAAATAATTAAATTTCCACTAGCACACATAAAATTTTGAAAATTAATGTAAACGAAAATCAAAAACTATTCTTCTTACAAAAAAATATATTATTAATATCTAAATATTTTCTTTCTATGCAGCGAATTGAAAATAATGCGTTAATGCAAAAAAAATCAAACATTCTCTTATGTATGTAAGTTAATATTTTAGGAATAAATACGTATACAGGGTGGGAAGTAAAATAATTGTCGTCGTTTTCAAGAACGGATGAAAACTTTAATTTGGACTATGAAATTGTATTATATTTTTCCGGAATTATGCTGAATTCAATTAATTAACCCTTTCCTGCACAGCAGTCTTAGATCATTATTGTTCGACGATACTTTATTTTTAACAGATCATTAATAACATGGGTAAATACTTATTGGTAAGAATTACAAAGTTTACACATATGTTCTATCGCACCAGAATGTTAATAGGACAATGCAATTTAATTGCCTATATTCAGGAGCAAGTAAAAACATTACCTATTTTAGTAGTTCAAAAAATATACATTACATAGTTCGTTGTAAGAATAATCACTTCGACGATCTTTTTTAACGAATTGTTAAAGAACTGTGGTATGTAAGAAATTATATATTTGGTGTATTTTTGGTGTTATTTGGTGTATTTTTGGTGTCATTTTGGTGTATTTTTGGTGTAATTTTGGTGTAAATTTGGTGTATTTTTGGTGTAATTTTGGTGTTATTTGGTGTATTTTTGTTGTAATTTTGATGTTATTTGGTGTATTTTTGGTGTAATTTTAGTGTAATTTGCTGTATTTTTGGTGTTATTTGGTGTTTTAACAGAGTACTGTATATATGCGAAATATTATATTACTATATATATTTTAAAAAATTCGTTTTTATTTAATTGTTGATGATCAAATATTTTTACATTAAATGAGTAAATTCTTATGTATTTTATAACACGATATCGCGTGACTACCGATATAGTAAAGTAATCATGGTATTTATAAGGTACATATTTAAAAAAAAATACATGCTTAGATGTTTATAGCATAAGTAAGTAGCAATTTTTTAGCTGAGTGCATAATATAATTGTAATATTAAATTTCGTCAGAGAATATGTAGCATTAAAAAATATACAAAGTGATACATTTTTGTAAAATTTACGAGTATATATGGTGTACCATAATTGTAAATGGAATTTTTATATATACATCAAGTTTAAGGTATAATATCAAAAATTAGTTTGATTTCTTTTTAGGAATCGGTGTAAATCAAAAGATCGGTTTTTTTTTCTTTAAATTTTTTTTTATTAAGTATAGTTTTAAACAAAAATAGGTACACAATGATCACTTTTTTAACTTGTAAAATTTATAATTATATTAAAAATTTGTGCATATGCAAGAAAGTGCTGTGTGAGGAATCAAAGATCACCAATTGAATTTATAATTTTTATTAAACATATGTAAAAATTGGTACAATATTGAAATTTTTAAAATACATAGTACAATTAAATAATACATTTTGAAGAGAATAAATTACAAAATTCGCCATTCAGCACCCCCAACGATTTCGAGAAAGTCCAGCGTTTTGAATTCCAGTTTATGAGTTAGTCCAATGGGTCCATTATTCATAATAGGGTAGACCGGGGTTATTTGGGCAATGAAATTTGTAAGAGGTAATTTGAGCAATACTTTATTTAATATGTTATGGAATATGCATAATTTTATTTAAATAAAACGCATCGCTAATGTTTGTTGTACTTTTATTTTTTAAATAAAACGCCGCGACGTTTTTTATTTTTGTTTTTCAGATTTGCAAGTATAAATAAGTTTATTTTTTTTAAATAAAAAGTAGCGACATTTTCAATTTTAAGCGACATTTTATTAATTATATAACTTTTTTTTTGATTTGACTGGTCTTGGTGTTGTATAAATCTTTCTTTTATATACAGAAGTTGTATTAATTTCGATACCATTTTCTCAGTGACCGACACGGTGAACAGTACTGTTCAGTTTTTCATTGTTACTTAAAATTTCCTAGTGTATATTTTCAAAGTTATAATGGCATATAAAATTAATAATTTAAAATTATTAAATGAAGTTGAAAAGCGACCCATTATATGGGACACGCAAAGGATACATAGTGATATATATAACAGAAAATTGGCTTGGAATCAAATCATAAATTGTTTTTCCAACGAAGAAGTAAATTTTAATAACAAAAAAAAATTTGGAGAATTCTTACAGAAACGTTGGAAAAATATTAAGGACAGATATTTTGCAGTAATAAAACAAAAAAAATTAAATCCTGAAAAGAAAAGAAAACCATATAAATATGCAAATCAACTACAATTTTTAATTAAAAAAATGCAAAAATTAAATAAAAACGAAAATTTATTGGAAACGAAAAATAAAACGTTTAATGACGAAAATGAAAAATTTCTGTTATCTTTGTTGCCAACATTAAAAACATTTTCAGAAGATTTAAACAAAAATTTAAAACTCGAAATAATGCAATTGATAGAAAAATATGATATAATTTCGAAAAATGAAAAACAATCGTTATCAGTATCAGAAGATACCGTAGCTGAAAACCGCAGGAAATTTTATTACAATCGCCACCGAATTTTCAATCTAATATTTTACCAACTGAATCATCAGTACAAGTTCATTCACCAACTACAGAGCAACCGGAGTACATGTCTGTTGTTCGAACACCAATTTATAGTTCTACATCAACGGATTCAATTGAATCTTATTTATCCAATTTTTTTGCTACAGAGTATACTGAATTTCCTTAACCCTTAACTGGTCTACTCACTTTTTGAAACATAAGTAGTCTACTGGAGTACAAAAAATATTTTCTTAAATTATTTGTTAATCTGCTTTGAAAATAGAAAAATATTATTAAAAAAAAAATACTATTATTAAAAATTTTCCTGTGATCATAACATATTTTATTTAATCGTTTTCACAAATATTTTTCCTGGAAATATCTAGGAATATGAAATTAGAATTTAAATAGTAATAAAGTAAAAAAAAAAAAAATAGAATCGAAATATTAATTTAAAAATAAAATTGTATTTTTGCATATTTCAGAAAATTAAGTTACTTATATCTGTTTACACATAAATTAAATTTAATTAATTAATTAATTACCTTTAATTTGGTTAATTATTTTAAATAAGATTATCAGTCTACTGGGATACAAAAAAACTAAATCGTTAATAACTGAAATTAAAAGTTTGTAAAGAAAATGTAATCACACATCAAATTGAAGTACTTAATCTCATCTGGGAATACATGGTGGTTACAGTTCAGTAATAGCGATTATAAAAAAATTATTTAGAAAAAAATAAAATAAAATTGCATTTGTAATTCTGTAGACCAATTAAGGGTTAAATTTATCACCGTGTCCGTCATCGATTGAATGGTCAAAATTTGTATCATTTATAAATAAGTAAGTACAATTTTTTTCATTAACAAAACTATGATTAAGATATTCTTTTATTAAATTTTTGTTTTTTATTTCTTTTAGATATGAGAAATTATAAACGCAAAACCGAAAGAGGTCTTATACCTATGGAAAAATTTAATGACGACGCAAGAACAATAATTTTTGGGAACAAAAGTATAAATGCTGCTTCAAAGGAATTTAATATTAAACGTACGACGCTAACGCGTTATTTAACTAAATTGAAAGCATATAAAAATAAGGAAACGCAAGATTTACCGACAATGGGCTATAAAAAACCTCGACAAGTATTTTCTAAGGACCAGGAAATTGCATTAAAAGATTATTTACTACAAATGGCTTCGATATTTTATGGATTGACTCCAAAAGATGTTCGTCAGCTTGCTTATGAGTGTGTTGAAAAATTTAATATTAAAATGCCTGAAACATGGAAACTTAATAAAATAGCTGGCAAAGAGTGGCTTTTTAGTTTTCTAAAAAGGAATCGAGAGTTGTCAATTAGAAAACCCGAACCAACAAGCATCGGACGAGCGACATCGTTTAATATTGAAAATGTAAAACCATTTTTCACTCAATTAGCTGAAGTTATGAATAAATATCAATTTACCGCATCAAACATTTGGAATATAGATGAAACTGGAATTTCCACAGTACTAAAACCTACTAAAATAATTGCTGCGAAAGGTAAAAAAAATGTTGGCTCCATAACTTCTGCTGAACGGGGTACTAATGTGACACTAATATGTGCTGTTTCCGCAAACGGAAATACAGTGCCTCCTATGTTCGTATTTCCACGAAAAAAAATATAAAAATTATTTTATTAATAATGGACCAAAAGGTTGTATTGATGCAGGCAATTCAAGCGGCTGGGTAACAAATGAAGAATTTTTTATGTACATGCAACATTTCATCGCACACGTTAAACCATCTATTAATAATCCAGTATTACTCGTATTAGATAATCATTCCTCACATTTACATGTACCAACCTTAAACTTAGCGAAAGATAATGGGATCGTAATGTTATCATTTCCACCACATTGTAGCCATAAATTACAACCACTTGATGTGGCTGTGTAGGGACCATTTAAGAAATATGCTTCAACTGCACAAGATTTATGGTTGCGAAATAATCCAGGTAAAACGATAACAATATATGTTATCCCAAAAATAGTAGCAGATTCATTACCATTAGCTACAACTAGTACAAATATCATAAAAGGATTTAAAAAGACTGGAATATTTCCATATAATGAAAATATTTTTACTCAAGATGATTTCGCTCCGTCATTCGTAACTGATCCCCCAGAATCGCAAATTTTAACATCATCGATAATGAATACTCAATCAAATTCAACGCCTACAATATTTTTTCCAGAAATAGTTCGACCCTACCCAAGGGCTGCTTCTAAAGAACAGAGTCAAACTAAAAGGAAAAGAAAATCTACTGTTTTAACCGATACAAGAGAAATAAAAACATTAGAGAAAGAACAAAATATAGCAAAAAAGCGTAAAAAAGTTACTAAAAAAATTGATATTTGTATTAATAGTAATTGCTTAATATTATTATCAAGGATTTCTTGCTTAATATGCAATGAACTATTTTCAAAAAGTCGCCCCATAGAACCGTGGATTGAATGTCAGTTATGCAAAAACTGGGCTCATATTAAATGCGTGCTTAATGCTGGTGATACATATATATGTATTAATTGTGAAAATATTGCCATATAAATGTTTAAAAATAATTATTTATAAATGATACAAATGTTTTTTTTTTTTTTTTTTTTTTAATATTGTATAATAAAGTTTTTTATTTATATTATTTTCCAAATAAAAAGTATAAAATTGAAAATAATGTTTTATTATATATTATTTACCCTTTATTCACTAACAAATAACATATTAAGAAATATAAAGCATTATTGTTATATTATTTTACAACATTTAAAACTTCTGAATATAAAGAATATATTGGATGGATAATTAATAGGATAGATTGGTTGTGGAAAGTATATTTAGAGGTAACTATGAAATAAAAAAAAGCTTTTAAGTACAGTAATAAAGTATATTTATTATTAAATCAAATTAGTTTTATACATTATCAATAAAATTTACCTTATCATTAATAAATGGGACAAATTTAACGTGGAAGGTATATCTAAATGTAGCTGTAAAATAAAAAAAAAACCCTTTCAGTGTAGTAATAAAATATATTTATTAATAAATCAAATTAGAATTATACATTATATTTACTAGTATTACTAGTAAAACTATATATTTACAAATATCGTATCCACAATCAGACAACGACCATACCATGTAGAAAACACCGGTTCTCGTTCGATCACCGAAGTTAAGCAACATCGGGCATGGTAAATACTTTCATGGGTGACCAGTTATGGAACGCCATGTGTTGTTGTCAATAATTTTCCTTTTTTTACATCTATAAGTAATTGATTAATGTAATTAATCAGTTTGTGTACGCTGCTTCGGAATTCAATATTCAATATCCAATATTCAATAAATTATAAACAAATCCAAACTAATCAAATCCAACATAAGACCTATCATATAATAATAAGTAAAATTAGCTAACAGGTTAAATTAGTGACACTTATCTTTAAGTAAAATTAATCTACATAAAATACTAGTTAATAGGTTAAATTGGTAACACTTATTGTTAAAAAACATTAATCTACATAAAATACTAGTTAATAGGTTAAATTGGTAACACTTATTGTTAAAAAACATTAATCTACATAAAATACTAGTTAATAGGTTAAATTGGTAACACTTATTGTTAAAAAACATTAATCTACATAAAATACTAGCTAATAGGTTAAATTGGTAACACTTATTGTTAAAAAACATTAATCTACATAAAATACTAGTTAATAGGTTAAATTGGTAACACTTATTGTTAAAAAACATTAATCTACATAAAATACTAGTTAATAGGTTAAATTGGTAACACTTATTGTTAAAAAACATTAATCTACATAAAATACTAGTTAATAGGTTAAATTGGTAACACTTATTGTTAAAAAACATTAATCTACATAAAATACTAGTTAATAGGTTAAACTGGTAACACTTATTGTTAAAAAACATTAATCTACATAAAATACTAGTTAATAGGTTAAATTGGTAACACTTATTGTTAAAAAACATTATTCTACATAAAATACTAGTTAATAGGTTAAATTGGTAACACTTATTGTTAAAAAACATTAATCTACATAAAATACTAGTTAATAGGTTAAATTGGTAACATTTATTGTTAAAAAACATTAATCTACATAAAATACTAGTTAATAGGTTAAATTGGTATTAGCCATTGTTAAATAATAATAATATATAATTATTATTAAATATTTAGTTATTTAAAAAGCCCCTAAAAGTATTTCTAATAATACTTTTAAGGGCTTTATCATATAATTATAATAGATGGAATTAGTTAATAGCTCAAATTAGTATTAGCCATTGTTAAATAATAATAATATATAATTATTATTAAATATTTAGTTATTTAAAAAGCCCTCAAAAGTATTACTAATAATACTTTTAAGGGCTTTAACATATTAATTAGGAGAATAAAAAAAATTTGATAAAAAAAGCCCTCAGTAATTAAACTGAAGGCTAAATATTTTAAAATTTTTGAAATATTAATAAAATGAATAAAATATTATTTTTGAATTGATTTAAAAAAAAAAATAAATAAATAATAAATCTTTTGTTTTGATAATTTTTTTGTTATTTTTAAAGTAAATAATGTTTTTGTGGGGTAATTCTCGTTGTTTTTCATATTTTTAAAATTATATAAAAATTAATATTTTTATTAATTAGAAAAAAATATGAAATATTAACGCATCCCCAAGCCAAGGGCTAAGTCTCAACAGATTGCAGCGTGGAAACTGCTCTACCGAGTACAACACCCTGCCAGGTACGTAAGTCGTCTACAAACGATTCCGAGTCCTCACGTCGAATATATAATAATATATTGACCCATGTTCGACCGTTAATGATAGGAATGAACTTAGCAACATGCTATCTGACCGTCATTCTTTATATCATTTACGGCAAATAAGGGCTCATGCGACAATTTTTTAAAAAAAATTGCCTAATAAATGTAAACACATTGATTTGAGCCTTTCGACTGTACATAAAAGGACTCCTAAAATTATCATTGCCCACTTTGACTAGACAGGATACGGCCTTAGAGGCGTTCAGGCATAATCCCACGGACGGTAGCTTCGCACCACCGGCCGCTCGACCGAGTGCATGAACCAAATATCCGAACCTGCGGTTCCTCTCGTACTGAGCAGGATTACTATCGCAATGACACAGTCATCAGTAGGGTAAAACTAACCTGTCTCACGACGGTCCAAACCCAGCTCACGTTCCCTATTGGCAGGTGAACAATCCGACGCTTGGCGAATTCTGCTTCGCAATGATAGGAAGAGCCGACATCGAAGGATCAAAAAGCGACGTCGTTATGAACGCTTGGTCGCCACAAGCCAGTTATCCCTGTGGTAACTTTTCTGACACCTCTTGCTGAAAACTCTTCAGGCCAAAAGGATCGATAGGCCGCGCTTTCGCAGTCCCTATGCATACTGAACATCGGGATCAAGCCAACATTTGCCCTTTTGCTCTACGCGAGGTTTTTGTCCTCGCTGAGTTGGCCTTAGGACACCTGCGTTATTCTTTGACAGATGTACCGCCCCAGTCAAACTCCCCGCCTGGCAGTGTCCTCGAATCGGATCACGCAGGAGTATATATTTGATATTAAAAACTAAAAATATAACACAATACTCGTTTTTTAAAAAACCACAATATAACATATAATTTCAAAATACAATAAAATAAAAATTACAAATATGAGAATATAGGATATTAAAATAAGAAATAAAAATTACATATATATATATATATATATATATATATATATATATATATATATATATATATATATATATATATATATATATAAAATAAACATCAACTCTAATACGCTTGGCTCAAGAACACCGTAACATGTGCAATGCCATTTTTGTGAATGACAATTGTCACAGTACGCGTTCCGCCTCATCGAGTAAGTAAAGAAACAATGAAAGTAGTGGTATTTCACCAGCGACAAATAAATCCCATAAAAAGTACAATATAAATCTCCCACTTATGCTACACCTCTCATGTCTCCTTACAGTGCCAGACTAGAGTCAAACTCAACAGGGTCTTCTTTCCCCGCTAATTTTTCCAAGCCCGTTCCCTTGGCAGTGGTTTCGCTAGATAGTAGATAGGGACAGAGAGAATCTCGTTAATCCATTCATGCGCGTCACTAATTAGATGACGAGGCATTTGGCTATTCTACTAGACGCAATGCGTCCACTTAGCGTAGGTCGCGACCCATAACAACGGGCTGGTGGGCGTATGCGACCCATATCGCCTTCGCACGCACCAACCCTAACAAATATCATCCAATTACTGACGGCACGAACGGATTACGGGACGGAAGTGCTTCGATCTTGGCCGGCCGTCACCGTTACCGCGCGGAGCCACGTGGAGGGGCCATACACTTCCGTCCAGGCTTGGTGTTTGCATATTCAACCTAGCTGCAATGCCTGTTGACGGACAGGCCTAGGTTCGGGCAGAATATGCAAACAAAGGAACAAAGTCGGTACCGAGTTGTCAACCCAACTAAAACAAAGTTAAAACGTGTTAAAAACTAAAAACTAAAACCAAGACCCACCTGTATAGGGGGTGGGCGACCAATAAAAACAATGAATGAAAGATGAATGGGGCAATGCTATCACAATAGTTTCTGCTAACCTCAATCCGAACAAGTTATAGCGACAGAGGGCTGGGCAATTTGGTCAATGATTAAAAGCCGATGCGGAGTCCGGTGCCACAACGTGCACTATAACTAGTATAGTGACGTGTGGCCCTTATCCTTAAAATATAATGCGATCTATCTACTTCAGACCGAGCCTACCTCTAGGGTAGGAGGCCGAGTGATTTGGTCAGTGATGCTAAAATTTCGGCGAAGGGGCAAAACCTATTAACAAGGTAGTACCCTTTTTAATCTATTACCTCAAACCCGAGTGTCTAACCTGATGAACGGGCAGCTTGGTCAATGGTTTAAAATACATTACCCCGATGATAGAATGAATGGATTAAAATACGATTCAATATGAATCGTAAAGTTAAAAACACGACTAAAAGTACCTCAAGTGAGGTACAGATAAAATGTTGGGTACCGACCGACCTATGGTGGGACCCCTGGCGGTGCCGGGTCCCGGGGAGCGTCGTAATCCATAAAAGCATGCTATATTTCTATTGAGCAACGGAACGCAATTAATGACATGGTTAGGAGGGTCTTTCTGTCCGTAATGCCCAATTGGGAGAGTGCTTTCATGGTAGGCTTGGGCAGGGTTCCCCTAGTCCCAAAGACTAATGGTAAAACTGTCCCTGTTTCTGCACTTAAGAGAGTCATAGTTACTCCCGCCGTTAACCCGCGCTTGAATTTCTTCACGTTGACATTCAGAGCACTGGGCAGAAATCACATTGCGTCAACACCCGTTGGGGCCATCGCAATGCTTTGTTTTAATTAGACAGTCGGATTCTCCTAGTCCGTGCCAGTTCTGAGTTAACTGTTAAATGGCGGCCGAAGAGAACATTTACGCATATATATTTTTCATTTTAATATAATTAAATAAATAAAAATATAAATATAAAAATTATTATGATATATATGTTGAGTAAAGTCTCGCAGCAAGAAAGTTCCGTAGGTGGCCAAGGCACGGGACCGAGTTCGGATCCACAAAACATATACCCAAAACTAATTCATTAATAGCATACAAGTAAATAATAATTTAAAAAATTTTCAATAATTACATAGATATGTAAAGTATTTTTCGAACAAATCAAAAAAACTTTTAATGAAATTATTATAAATAAATCATATTTAGTTTTATTATATAAATAATGCAGCCTTTGTATATAAAAATTTTAGCCATCATTTTACATAAATGATTATTATCAAATATATATTAAATCCCCAAATATTTATTTATTATACACATAATAACTAATTACTTAGAAAATTATGTAATTTATAAATTATTCTTATGGAGTACATATTAATAAAATAACAAAAATAAAAAATCAGGTTTTTATATATCAGTACTGTACCATACAATAATTAAATATAATTACAAATAAAATCGATTTTTCCAATAATTGTTCTATATAATACATAAATACACACATTATATTTATTATTTTAATAAATAAAATTTACAAAACATATATATTGTTATACATATGTTTCGTATGTATTTAATATTTAGTAGGTAATATGGTATCACCTCACCCAGGCCCGGCACGTTAGCCATAACCTACATCCCAATCAAGGCCGACACGCCCCGGTCCTCAGAGCCAATCCTTATCCCGAAGTTACGGATCTAATTTGCCGACTTCCCTTACCTACATTATTCTATCGACTAGAGGCTCTTCACCTTGGAGACCTGCTGCGGATATGGGTACGAACCGGCGCGACACCTCCACGTGGCCCTCACCTGGATTTTCAAGGTCCGAGGGAATGATCCAGACACCGCCGCAACTGCGGTGCTCTTCGCGTTCCAAACCCTATCGCCCTGCTAGAGGATTCCAGGGAACTCGAACGCTCATGCAGAAAAGAAAACTCTTCCTGGATCTTCCGACGGCGTCTCCAGGCCTCTTTGGGTTACCCCGACGAACACTCATATACACATATATAATGTGAATGAGGGCCCGACTTATATACGGTTCCGCTGCCGGGTACCGGAATAGGAACCGGTTTCCCTTTCGCCCAATGGATGTAATTATTTATTATTTATTTATTTATTTTATAATTTTTTTTTATTATTTTAAATAATAATTATTTATAAAAATAATTATATAATTTATTAAAACACATCAACATTAACATCGGTTTTCACCTAGAGCTTAGGATCGACTGACTCGTGTGCAACGGCTGTTCACACGAAACCCTTCTCCACGTCAGTCCTCCAGGGCCTCGCTGGAGTATTTGCTACTACCACCAAGATCTGCACCGATGGCGGCTCCAGACAGCCACACGGCCAATCCTTCCACGCACACCATCGCGACCCTCCTACTCGTCAAGTTTTCATGATATTTAAAAATTTTTATAAAAATAATAAATATCTATAATAACAATTGACGATAGAGTATAAGCACGACGCTTCAGCGCCATCCATTTTCAGGGCTAGTTGCTTCGGCAGGTGAGTTGTTACACACTCCTTAGCGGATTCCCATTTCCATGACCACCGTCCTGCTAGGAAACTTCGGAGGGAACCAGCTACTAGATGGTTCGATTAGTCTTTCGCCCCTTTACCCAGTTCCGACGATCGATTTGCACGTCAGAATCGCTACGGACCTCCATCAGGGTTTCCCCTGACTTCGTCCTGACCAGGCATAGTTCACCATCTTTCGGGTCCCAGCGTGTACGCTCTAGGTGCACCTTTATTCATAATGAAAATTATAAAAAAATTATAAGAATAATATAAGATGCCCTGGGAGTGCGATATTTAATACATAATAAAAATATATCCTCCCTCAAATTTATAATAAAAAAAATAAAATTTTTTTTTTTAAAAAATTATTTTACTTTCATTTCGCCTTTGGGTTTCATAAAATTTATTAATATTTCGATGAAAAATTATTTTATTCCCAATGACTTGCGCACATGCTAGACTCCTTGGTCCGTGTTTCAAGACGGGTCCTGAAAGTACCCAAAGCTATAGCGTCGCTGACAAAAAGATTATTGTTCAAATTAATACCTAAAAACTGACAGTAATATGGTATGATTTATTGGTATAAAAACCAAATAAAATCATACGTTTTATTAAGAAATATAAAAAACCTAATAAAACCCATATATATACTCGTTTTAGGTAATGAACGTGTAAAAAAAAAAATTTTACACTTAATCTTATATTATGAATATTTATACCGTCAAACAATTAATTAGATAATATAGGCATATATTACACAAATAAATAAAAATTTATAATATAATATACAATGCACAAAAATATTTCATAAATCAATATTTAACGGGACGCGACGTCCTACAAGATGAGAAGTGCATACCTCGTTATTATACACAACATATAGTAGTGCAATAATTTTATAAATTATAAATATACCATAAAAAATTATATTTTAATTTGTTATAAAAATGGTAAAAACTATAAAATATATACTTATTAATGAAGTTTTTTAAAGTTTATATTAAAATATAAGAATTTTTTTTATATTTTTTATTTTTTTTCAATTTTTTTGCGTTTTTATATAGATATAGGTAATACTACATACAACCTAGTAGAGTAACAACACATATCGTATGATATTTGTACTTAATATAAAATAGGATGATTGTAACAACATCGCTTAGATACAAAATAAATGTATATTTGAACTTTGAAATATTTTTACACATTAATAATAAATGAAACAAATTCTTTAAAAATTCATCTATTTTAAAACTTTTTTTTCAAAATCGATGAATTTTGTTAAAACAAAGGAATATACATTTGTTTTTTATATGTAAAATTGATAGTTTTGAAGAAAATTTTTATTTTGTTATTTATAATGTACGTTATAAACAACTTTTATCAAAAGTATAAAAAATCAAAAAATATATTCTCATATGCGAAGATTTCAATATTTTTACTTACATTACGTTAAAATATGTACACTAACTTGACTTATGTTTACGTATTTACAAATTTCGTATCCATTTGTATTTTATGTGTACAATATTCATACTATATCAGAAGAACCAAAATCACAAAAATTCATATATTTTAAAACTTTTTTTTAAAACATGATGAATTTTGTTAAAACAAACGAATATACATTTGTTTTTTATATATAAAATTGATAGTTTTGGAGAAAATTTCTATTTTGTTATTTATAATGTACGTTATAAACAACTTTTATCAAAAGTATAAAAAATCAAAAAATACATTCTCATATGCGAAGATTTCAATATTTTTACTTACATTACCTTAAAATATGTACACTAACTTGACTTACGTTTACGTATTTACAAATTTCGTATCCATTTGTATTTTATGTGTACAATATTTATACTATATCAGAAGAACCAAAATCACAAAAAATTCATATATTTTAAGACTTTTTTTTTTAAAACATGATGACTTTTGTTAAAACAAACGAATATACATTTGTTTTTTATATATAAAATTGATAGTTTTGGAGAAAATTTCTATTTTGTTATTTATAATGTACGTTATAAACAACTTTTATGAAAAGTATAAAAAATCAAAAAATACATTCTCATATGCGAAGATTTCAATATTTTTACTTACATTACGTTAAAATATGTACACTAACTTGACTTACGTATACGTATTTACAAATTTCGTATCCATTTGTATTTTATGTGTACAATATTCATACTATATCAGAAGAATCAAAATCCCAAAAAATTCATATATTTTAAAACTTTTTTTCAAAACATGATGAATTTTGTTAAAACAAACGTATATAGGTTTTTTTTTAGACATAAAATTGATAGTTTTGGAGAAAATTTCTATTTTGTTATTTATAATGTACGTTATAAACAACTTTTATGAAAAGTATAAAAAATCAAAAAATACATTCTCATATGCGAAGATTTCAATATTTTTACTTACATTACGTTAAAATATGTACACTAACTTGACTTACGTATACGTATTTACAAATTTCGTATCCATTTGTATTTTATGTGTACAATATTCATACTATATCAGAAGAATCAAAATCCCAAAAAATTCATATATTTTAAAACTTTTTTTCAAAACATGATGAATTTTGTTAAAACAAACGTATATAGGTTTTTTTTTAGACATAAAATTGATAGTTTTGGAGAAAATTTCTATTTTGTTATTTATAATGTACGTTATAAACAACTTTTATGAAAAGTATAAACAATCAAAAAATACATTCTCATATGCGAAGATTTCAATATTTTTACTTACATTACGTTAAAATATGTACACTAACTTGACTTACGTTTACGGATTTACAAATTTCGTATCCAGTTGTATTTTATGTGTACAATATTCATACTATATCAGAAGAATCAAAATCACAAAAAATTCATATATTTTAAAACTTTTTTTCAAAACATGATGAATTTTGTTAAAACAAACGAATATAGGTTTTTTTTTAGATATAAAATTGATAATTTTGGAGAAAATTTCTATTTTGTTATTTATAATGTACGTTATAAACAACTTTTATGAAAAGTATAAAAAATCAAAAAATACATTGTCATATGCGAAGATTTCAATATTTTTACTTTCATTACGTTAAAATATGTACACTAACTTGACTTACGTTTACGTATTTACAAATTTCGTATCCATTTGTATTTTATGTGTACAATATTCATACGATATCAGAAGAACCAAAATCACATAAAATTCATATATTTTAAAACTTTTTTTTAAAACATAATTAAATTGACAGTTTTGGAGAAAATTTCTATTTTGTTATTTATAATGTACGTTATAAACAACTTTTATGAAAAGTATAAAAAATCAAAAAATACATTCTCATATGGGAAGATTTCAATATTTTTACTTACATTACGTTAAAATATGTACACTAACTTGACTTACCTTTACGTATTTACAAATTTCGTATGCATTTGTATTTTATGTGTACAATATTCATACTATATCAGAAGAATCAAAATCACAAAAAAATCATATATTTTAAAACTTTTTTTCAAAACATGATGAATTTTGTTAAAACAAACGTATATAGGTTTTTTTTTTAGATATAAAATTGATAGTTTTGGAGATAATTTCTATTTTGTTATTTATAATGTACGTTATAAACAACTTTTATGAAAAGTATAAAAAATCAAAAAATACATTCTCATATGCGAAGATTACAATATTTTTACTTACATTACGTTAAAATATGTACACTAACTTGACTTACGTTTACGTATTTACAAATTTCGTATCCATTTGTATTTTATGTGTACAATATTGATACTATATCAGAAGAACCAAAATCACTAAAAATTCATGTATTTTAAAACTTTTTTTAAAACATGATGAATTTTGTTAAAACAAACGAATATACATTTGTTTTTTAGATATAAAATTGATAGTTTTGGAGAAAACTTCTATTTTGTTATTTATAATGTACGTTATAAACAACTTTTATGAAAAGTATAAAAAATCAAAAAATACATTCTCATATACGAAGATTTCAATATTTTTACTTACAGTACGTTAAAATATATACATTCACTCTATTTTCGTTTACGTATTCAAGAATTTTATATCAACTTTTCATATGTAGACATACAATATCATAAGTTACCAAACCACTAAAAATTCATATATATATATATATATATATATATATATATATGTATATATATATATATATATATATATATATATATATATATATATATATATATATATATATATATATATATATATATATAATCTTTTTTTTAAAAAAAGCATTTATTATGCTAAAGAAACACTAATAGATCACTTTTTTATTTGTAAAACTTATACTTTTCGAAAAAATTTCAATTTTGTAAAAATAAGTGTACCTTATTACAACTTTTTATATTAGTTGAAAAATTATCATTCACATAAGCTAACATTTCAACATTTTTACTTAGAGTACGTTAAAATATATACATTCACTCTATTTTCCTTTACGTATTCAAGAATTTCATATCAACTTGTCATATCAACTTTTCATATGTAGACATACAATATCATAAGTTACAAAACCACTAAAAATTCATATATATATAAAATTTTTTTTTAAAAAAAAGTATTTATTATGCTAAAGAAACACAAATAGATCACTTTTTTATTTGTAAAACTTATACTTTTCGAAAAAATTTCAATTTTGTAAAAATATATGTACGTTATTGCATTTTTTGTGTATAGTTGAAAAAGTTATCATTTACATAAGCGGAGATTACTTATAATGTGTTAAAAACATATACATTAACTTTATTTGCGTTTACATATAGAAAGAAATTGACTTTATCTATTGAAAACTTTTATATATACTATATCATAAAGATACAAAACCACTAAAAATTCATGGGTAATTTTTCATGATCAAGTTACCTCTGTAGTGTGTTTAGTTGGAAAAGAGTGACTTATTTAAGTCTTTTGTGTGGGGTAATTTTTACATAATCAACTTACCTCTTTAATGTGTTTAGTTGGAAAAGAGTGACTTATTTAAGTCTTTTATGTGGGGTAATTTTTACATGATCAATTTACCTCTGTAATGTGTTTAGTTGGAAAAATGTGACTTATTTATGTCTTTTGTGTGGGGTAATTTTCTACTAAGTAATTTAATCTACTTATCTCTGTAGTGTGTTTAGTTGGAAAAGTATAGAATAATTAAGTCTGATAATTTGGTCATTTCTATTGAATGGGGTTATTTTTGCATGTTCATTTTACCTCAATATACCTCAATAAAAGTATTAGTTGAACAATAACGGTAAAGATATTTTTTAATTTAAATAATTATTCTTATTATAATATGTTATTGAAGCGATTACTATAAGAATTTTATCTAATATTATCATTTTCCTATTCTTCCTATACTAATTTCAGTTGATGCTATTCAAATTTTCCCAAAAAATTGCCCAACTAACCCCGATCTACCCTACCCAGTTTTGGATTGCTTTGCAACCATGCCAGGGTCTGCTCGTTCAAATTGTCAAATCTCGCCGGCAATGATATGTATCCAATTTCTAATTCCAATATATCTTCATTTTTGATGAATCGAATTTTGATGGTAGTTGACTGGCTCCCATTATTTTATATACTTTTCCAATTTCCATATCAGAAAGTTTAATCCATCGTTTAACAGCGCCAAGTTGATTCAATTCATCCACAAAATTTCCAGCCATTTTTTGAATTAAGTCTCTGTTTCCAAATGAAGCACCAGCAGTAATGGATTTCATTGTTGGCAACAATTAACTCTTAACACACAACAATTGAAAATTCACAACAATAAGATTTAATGTTTTTTCACTAAATTTTCGAACAAAATTGCGATTGAAGAAAATCTGTCGCGGTCTTTTATAGCAGAAAAATTGCCTGATGACGTCAGTTATCACACTTTATGTAGCCATGCAGGTTAAAACCTGTTTTCAGATAAAAATATACAATCATATGATAAAATTAATTTTTGCATATTAGACAGAAATCTTCGCTATTAATATCAGCATTCCTGTTAATGGCCTCAGCTGACAGTTTAAACCTGTTTTCAGATAAAAATATGATAAACTTATGAAAGCAACGCCATCTTTTCATGTAATTTTGAATCTAAGTACAGAGTTCGCGGTAGTTCAGATTAGCAACGTCATCTTTTAATGGCTAGTTTAACTATCAAAAAGGATTTTCAGCACCATCTATTGACAATTTTTCAAACTTACACACAGGGATCACTATTATCCAAACTACGAGAGCCATCTAGCAGTGAATTTACAAAGCTCGAAGGTGGTGGCGCCATCTGTTAGGGAATTTTTCAGTTCTTAGGTTAGAAAAATTTTCTTAGGTTAAACCAAATTTTGTTGGGTTCTGTTAGGTGAGATCAAGTTCCGTTGGGTTCTGTTAGGTTAGAAAATATTTCACTAGATATCGTTAGGTTGGAGCCCAAATTTTCATTCACATTACTCCACCCACCGCCGGAGGCTTCTAGAACCGCCTCGGTAGTTTTACCACCTCCCGAGGTCACTCAAAAAATCGGGAGGTGGGGAGGTGGTGCCCGTTCTCTCCAAAAACTACTACTAACAGCAGAAGTGACAATTAATGATAACTGGACAATCCAGTTGTTTATTTCTTTATAGGATACAAATAGTATTTTACACAGTAGATAAGTAATTTCATAGTAGTCGCAGGTAAAAATATTATTGGTGGTATCTATAGAAATACTCATTAACACTTACAAAAATTCCAAAATTATTTTTCTCCCAATGCTTAGCAACAAATTAATTTGCATGATTTTTTCATAAATTTTTCCACAGATATCTGTATACAGTAATAAAAAATTGATATTTTGCGGTTTTTTGTAAATTTCTACGGTTAGACTAAAAATTTTGCAATAAAAACTATCCTATATTTTAAGTTGGACCAAATTACAGATAGTTACCAAATTTGATCAATATATATAGTTAAATTATCGAGATGATAATTTGAGTTTTTAAAAAATTGTATTATCCCAAATTAAAGTACAATATGCTTTTGTACCAACACGGAGTGATCCAATATCTTTAAATTTACGCAACAAGACTAATTTCTATTGTGAAATTCCTCTATTTATATCTTTTTATGATTGTTCTAGAATAATCACTCAGAGTTGGTGGTTCCAGGAAAGAAACATGATATTTTAAATTATTATAATGTATCAAAATTATAATTAAAACAATGACATTAAAGATTATGCAAAATTAGCGTTTTATAAGATAACAATTAAAATATAGATATAAATTAGCAAAATAAGCAATAATTTTATATATAGGGTGTCCATATTGTACAGGATGTTACTCCTCCGTCCTAAGATTGAAGTGGTGGCCATAGAAGTTTCACTTCTCTGGACGGCACTGTGGGTTCATAGGTTACTTGAATTACCGGATCCTCTTCTTTATTCTTCTTAATGTAATAGATTATTAATCCAATGATGATTGCGATAGTTACTAAAACCATGAAGTAAGTTGTTGGTGTATGAACGTTATTATGATATTGCAGTAATTCAATTTTCTGCCGATTTTCCAAATGAAAGTTTCTTAATTTGGTTAAGTCCAATTTTTCTTGAATGTTCGAAGTATTGACTGGAAGATTGTATGTAGGCAGTAGATATAATTTTTCGGTGTTTTGTATTATTCTATTTTCGTATGCTACTCCATTAATGGTAACGGAACAATTTTCGAAATAGATCAGGATAGTTCCCATAATTTTTCGATTGGTGATACCGCACGTTGAACTGATGTTCGTGTCGAATAAATTTTTAATAATGATATGATTGTTGTAAATTTGTTTAATTTCTGTGATATTGTTGAAGTCCTCGTAGTCGCATGTTGATGGCTGGTTAAGTAGCAGTCTTCCCAGGCACTTTGAATTTTTCAACTTGGTTCCCTTGTTCTTGAACTGGCATATGTAGATGTTCTCTGTTCTGGGACACTCTGTGTCAATCTCGTACAATTCATACTCATTGGAAACCGTATAGGGTTTAAGGAATTTTATGGATTTTAAGTTTTTATTTGGTAAGGATTCTAAGTAGTTTAACCGATAGGTATCAGGATAGAAATTTGGTATTTTTATATTGAAAATTATGTTAGTGTCATTGTAGTAAGCTTGTAATTTAAGGAATTCATAGACTTGTTATAGGATTTTATAGGTATTCCCTGTTTGGTTAAGGATTTATATGCATATTTTAGTTCCTTTGGGAGTAGAATTGGTCCTGCTATTAAGTTTTGCCAAATTTACTGCTTGTATTATTTCTTTAATATGCTCGTTAAGTATTCCCATATTAAAATTTATTCTATATATATATTGTACAAATTTGAAATCATATTTTCCTTTTGAATCGATATTCTTCGATAATGATTGCAGATAATTATTAATTGTAATTTGTTGATTATTTATGTGTTTTGTAATGTTTTCAAATCGTGCGATCATCGGTGAACTTATGCTAACTTGTGTGTTTAATTGAATAACTATATTATTTTGATTTAATTTTAATGTTTCGATGTGTTTATTTATTTCTAAGGCGTCGTTGTGGTCCATGTTGCCTGTAATTTGTTTAATAAGCGTTCCCACTGCATCGATCAAGCTCCTCTTTACTATTTTTCTTGGTAGAAGGACCTGAAGATTTTTATTTAATTCTTGGAATTTTAAACGGAGTACATCCTCAGATTCTTTATTGGAGAATTTTGTGAAATAATATTAATTGATTTCTTTATGTTACTTAAATTTTCTTTATAATTCTCTAAGTTAATGATATGAATGTAGTGGCCGAAGTTATTGATAACTCGGACCTGGCCTAGGGTCATTATCAAGATTCCTGGGTTGTTCGTCTGGTCTAGGATCTCTATTTTCGCTATCGTCATCGTTAACATCGTCCTGTAATTTGAGTGGTCGTTTTAATTTTTGTTTATTTAATTTCCTATTTTTATTGTCTAAAATTGTAACCCTGTTATCTTTACTTACTTTAATTTGTTTAAAGAATGAATTTTGTTATTATGTGGATTTTCAGTGAGATAAGCGTTAGTACCGGATGTGTAAGCTAATGGTTCGTCTCTATTAATGTTTAATTTTATTATTTTTTCGCGTTTCTTCTTTTGTACATGGTCGTAAACTTTGTCAAATTTTCCAGATTTATGAATAATTTATGAATAATTGTATTCCTCGAGTTTGAGACGCCATCTGACTAACTTGCTATTCGGATCTTTAAGTGACATTAACCAAGTAAGGGCTTTATGGTCAGTTATTATTTTAAATTTTCGACCGAAAAGGTATGGACGGAAATATTTAGTAACCCAAACAATAGCTAAAAGTTCCTTCTCAATCGTGCTATAATTTTGTTCACTTTTAGTGAGCGTACGGCTAGCATAACATATCGGTCTATCTTTTCCAATGGGTCCCTGTGGTAATATTGCGCCAATTGCAATGTTACTTGCGTCAGTAGTCAAGTTAAATTCTTTTTCAAAATCGGGATAAGCTAGTACAGGTTCGTCAGTCAATAATTTTTTGCATGTTTCAAATGTCTGAATGTATTTGCGGTAATATCCGAGAAGTCCAAGAAAGCTCTTGATTTCTTTAGGTGTTTTTGGTAGAGGAAAATTTAGAATTGTTTTTATTTTATCCGGATTTGGTTTTACTCCTTCCGAGGATACTATATGACCAAGGAATGCGACTTCCTTGTGTAGAAATTCGCTTTTGTCAAGTTGAATTTTGAGGTCTACGAAGTTTGTCAAATACTTTTTGTAAATTAGTAATGTGTTCATCTAATAAGGTTGAAAAGACAGTAATATCGTCCATGTATACGAGACAGACTGTCCCTTGTAAATCGCGCAAAACGTTATCCATTACTCTTTGGAACGTGGACGGAGCATTTTTTAACCCAAATGGCATTCTAAGGTACTCATATTGTCCATTGTCAACAGAAAATGCGGTCTTAGGGATGTCTTTAGAATGAACTTCAATTTGGTGAAATCCACTTGCCAGATCTAAAGTAGTAAAATACATACAACGTCCTAATTTATCTAAAATGTCTGTAATATTTGGTAGGGGGTATTTGTCGTCAATAGTTTTTTCATTTAACCGTCTATAGTCAACTACAAGTCACCATTTCTTTTTGCCACTAGCGTCGGTCTTTTTAGGAACGATCCATATTGGTGAAGACCAAGGTGAGTAACTCGGTCTAATTATTCCTTGCTTTAATAGACTGTCAATTTGCTTTTGTATCTCCTCTTTATGGATTTGAGGGTATCGATAAGATTTGGTATATATGGGAATGTCATCTTTCGTGTTTATGTGGTGTTTATGTTGCGAACCGGTGTTTTATTATTATTATGGTAAAGTGTTTTGTTTATTATGTTAATAATAAATAATAACAGAACGCATATTTTATGATAAACATAAACACATCGTATTGGCAAGCGCTGATTCGTATGTTTGTAAAACCGCTGACGCAGCGAACGCAGCGAGTTAAAATTCACTATAAATGAACAGCTGTTTGACAGTACGATCATCAAATAGTCACACGACCGTTTGATCGAAGGAAGTTCGCAAGGGCACGATCAACTATGGGTAAGGCTTCCTAACGCTAAATTACATTTGTAGCTAGTAATAAGAATAGATTAGTAAGTTAGTTATACTGTCAACAATCATCACTTTTAATTTAATAAATTGTTACTATATTATTTTTTAATCCTTCAATGTTTTAATTGTTTACTTCTTCACCACCCGCCACAGCCATCACGGTTCCCTCAGAACCAGGACTGCGAACCCAGCCGCTCGGGTTCTAGCCTTCGCTACTAAGATTCCAGCATTTAGGCCTGTGGTAGCTGCGGTGCGATGATGGCTCAGTGGTAGTGCATGAAGGATAAGGAAAGGTAAACGGGTTCTTTATTTTCTTTTATTAACTGGGGAACCATTTTATAGTATAGTTGGGGCTAATCTTCATTGTTTGGGAATAAGTATAGGCATAGGTTTAGTCTTATTTTTATGATAATTCTATCATAAATAAATTACACATGTGAAAAAATAACTTACTGTTGAGAGGTTTACTTTGTGAAATTTCATTTTAAATATTAAAAATATTTAAAGTTTTAATTACTTTGTCAATTTCACTAGAATTGAGTAGAATTTACTAAACGCGTTTTCAATCTGAAAATGACGGGTTTCAATAAATGACGGGTTTTTCCCAAATTCATTTTTAAGAGTATTTATTACACTCCCACATACATTCCTTCAATTACTCTGATGATGATCGCGAGATTGAAAACGCGTTTAGTAAATTCTACTCAATTCTAGTGAAATTGACAAAGTAATTAAAACTTTAAATATTTTTAATATTGAAAAAATAACATTTGCTGCATAAGGAAATATTTTTCAATGTCGTACAAATAGAATACATATTCACGCGATTATACATTTATATTAAAAACATACATATAGAGGTATCATGTTACATTTTATTTTATTATCTTAACAATTAAAACATTTAGAAACGATTAAATACGTTTAAAAATACAAGGAAATACTCATATAGGAATATAAACATAGAGAAATTTAGGATATTATAATGGCAACACAAGAAAATATGCCGGTCGTTACTGTAGAGGTACCTCGGGTTAGTTTGACCTCTATTATAAACACTATTGACAACTTCTCAGGGAAGGGCGACGTTAATGTTAAAGAATGGTTTGAACGATTAGAGAATAGAGCTGAATTAGAACAACTAACGGGTAGTCAGTTACTAGCTATAGTCAAGTGTAAATTAGTAACGGAAGCCTATAGATATTACAAAAGCGAAGCAGGCCTACAGTCACCCAATATAACTTATAGGGAACTTAAAGCTAAATTCATTGCACGATTTTCACCAAGACGCATACCAGGGGCAGCACAATATCGGTTAGCCCAAACAGTTCAAAAAACTACGGAATCAGTCAGCCAGTATGTCACACGGCTGAAACTCAGCGCTCAAGAGTGCCTGGAGGAAGACCTTCAAAATGCTCGTCCCGAAGAAATTTCGGGTATCGAAAGAAAAAATAAGGAATTGGTGTTAGCACAATTTAGGCAGGGCCTAAAATGGGAACTCCTGCGTGTAATTGGTATACACCTCGTACGGGAACCGGACCTAACTATAGACAAAGCTGCGGAATTAGCGGAACAGGAGGAGATCAATCAAACCATAATAAACGGGGGTCGACAAGTTTTGGGCACCTTTATCAGCAAGGATAGGGAAAGCCACAGCCAGCAGACTACATGGAGAACAAGGAACCACGGTCGAGGACAAAATAAAACTTATCAGAGCCAACGCCCCCAGAATACAGCGAATACTCGGGAAACAGGAACCTGTTTGAACTGTTATAAACAGGGTCACCACACGTACCAATGTAGATCCGAAGTAGTATGCCGTAACTGCCATAGACCAGGACATATGGGATATGAATGCAGAAAAAACACTACAAAGGGACCTAAAGCTAGGAATTCGAGGTCACGCAGGAACCAAAATTTTTTAGGAAGGGGGCAGCACCCACAAGAGTGCGTGAGTCCCGAGGAAAACAACCAATAATTATCTCACACACGTCTTCTGGAAAGGACAACCCCAATATCGTCTCTCTCTGCATCAAGGGGCGCCAACAAGAATTAATCATAGACACGGGAAGCGCCGTTTCACTCGTCAAAAAGGACGTACTCGGCAAACATCGTCTGAAAAGGGATCAAGGGGACAGTCCAATAATTATTGGAATTACGGGAAATATGATACCACACGAAGGATACAGCAAAATAACATTTAGCATCGGGGAGCAAGAATTCACATGCACCCCGTTAATCTGTGAATCTCTACCAATCGACGCCGCGGGATTATTAGGTAGGGACTTTCTGGTAACTAACGACGCCATCTTAAACTATCGGAACAATACTATTATGCTGAACGGGATTACTGTTCCAATGGATTCGGGGACTCCAATTGGAACGCTGTCGGTCGTAACAAAAGAAAATACATACATGGTTCAAAAGGAAAGGGATCAACACGACAGACGAAATGGATCGTCAAATCTACCAACCCCAGGAACCACTAGAGCTACAGACGAAGGAGTAAGATCAAGATCGTCACCAATTCGGGCAAAATTGAACGGCGATCAGGAACAATCGGTTGCCCGCCGTGTTGTTTCGCTCAAGGAGGGTATAACCATACCCGCCCGATCCGAAGCTATTGGTGTAGCACATGTGGACCTCGATGGTGGACCAGTTCTGGTTGAACCCTCGGAAATATGCATACATGGTATACGGGCAGCTAGCGTGGTCGACAACGTTAGCTCCAAAAGGGAGGTTCGGGTGAACCTCATCAACGTCACGGAGGTGGAATTAAAGGTACCCTCCAAGACGGCCATAGGGTATGCGGAATTATTGCTCCAAGAGGAAAATACCGGGATTATTAACCCGTTGACGGAAAATGCTCCAGCAAAAGGATCAAACGAACACACGCGCGTACTAAAGGAAAATTAAAAGGGAAAATTATAGAAGAATTCAAGGGCGAATTCAATGGAAAATTGGAAAAAGCATTTAAAGGTGAATTCACTGAAAAATTAAATGGGAAAATTCAGGAAAATCATAACAAAGGATCACATGGGAAACCTACGGGTAAACACAGGAAAACCAAGGGAAAACGGAATAAAAAGAAGACCGACAGAAATCCAATAAATAGCGGAAAATCCTGTTATACTATTCATAGTATGGATACTGAAGATTTTCAATCAAAGAGGGCTCGTTTGGCGGAATATATAAATATGGGTCACTTAAGGGATAGTGACAAGGAAAAATTACTCAACTTATTAACCGAATATCGTGATATATTCCTGTTGGAAGGAGATAAATTAGGAGAAGGCGTCAAACATCGGATCATCACGGAAAATGTCCACTCTATCGCCAAAGCACCCTACTGCGTTCCTCAGGCTCAACGCAAAATATTAAAGAAAAATATAGCGGATATGTTAAAAGACGGAATCATCACATACTACACTTCACCGTGGTCTGCACCGGTGGTAATGGTTCCTAAGAAGACACCCAATGGAGAACAAAAGGTCAGGGTCTGTATAGATTTCAGAGGACTGAATCAGGTCACCAAAAGGGACTTCTACCCCTTGCAAAACATACAAGAAACAATCGACAAGTTAGGAAACGCAAATCTATTCTCTACACTCGATCTCGCATCCGGATACTGGCAAATTGGAATCGATGAAGCGGATCTGGAGAATACAGGGTTCTCAACGCCTGATAGGCATTATCATTGCCAAAGAATGGCTTTCGGTCTCCTTAACGCCCCTAGCACTCTCCAACGACTTATGGATACGATTCTATCCGGAATCAAGGGAATAAAATGTCTCGCGTATTTGGACGACATAATTATATTCAACGGAAATGGGATAGAAGAACACCTGGGACGCATACGGGAAGTCTTCGACTGCATACGAAAAGCCAACCTAAAACTAAAACCCGAGAAATGTGCATTCTTACACACCGAGACTAAATACCTCGGACATATAATTTCGAATACAGGAATGCGCCCAGATCCGACCAAGACGGAGGCAGTCAGGAACTATCCACGACCGAAGGATGTTAAAGGAGTAAGGGCATTCATAGGACTCGCAGGCTTTTACCGAAGGTTTATCCCAAAATTCTCACAAATTGCTAAACCATTGACGGAACTAACCAAGAAAGACGTCGCGTTCAAATGGACCAAGGAAACCGAGGAAGCTTTCCAAGCCCTCAAGGAAGCATTATGCACCGAACCTGTACTAAAATATCCGGACTTCTCGAAATTGTTCTATTTGACTACGGATGCATCAGGGACAGCCTTGGGAGCTATATTGGCACAGCGAGATGAAAAGGGGTTGGAAAGGCCAATAGCATACGCAAGCCGCCAACTCAACAAGGCTGAAAGGAACTATTCTGCGACGGAACGCGAATGCTTAGGCGTCGTTTGGGCCATTAAACATTATCGATGCTATCTGTACGGGAGGAAATTTATAGTTATAACGGATCATCGGCCATTAAAATGGGTACTCAGCATCAAGGACCCCAGCTCAAGGCTAGCTCGATGGGCACTGATGCTAGGCGAATACGACTTCGAGGTACAGCACCGACCCGGGAAGAATAATGGGAATGCCGACGCACTTTCACGGATTCCAGTGAATTACGTCGAAGCCACGGATGAGGATGTATACGAACCATACTGGGAGAGGGATTGGATTAAGGCAGAACAAGAACGGGACTCCAGCTTAAGGCCAATTCTCCGGAAGATAGAAACAGACCCGGATTATTACGAGTTCTTCCTCGACAACGATGGTATCTTATGTAAAGCAAGAACCCCCTCGGAACGGCATGATCGACTGGTAATTCCAAAGACGATGGTAAACAGGGTTATCAGGGATTACCATGACACGCCATTTTGTTGTCACGCAGGTCAAGCCAAAACTCTAGGGCTTATCAAAAACAAGCTATACTGGACAAGCATGCGAAGTGATGTCCAGCGGTATATCGAAAGTTGCGGATCATATAATCAAAGGAAAACACCGCCTAATCGAAAACCAGCCCCACTACAAAGGTTACCAGCACTCTCAGAGCCATTCGAGAGAATATCAATGGATATAGTCGGACCTCTAACTAGAACTCTGCGTGGGAATCAGTATATTCTAACTATTCAAGACCATTTCACACGGTATCTGGAAACCATCCCTTTACCCGACCAGCGAGCAGACACGGTCGCCAGGGTCTTTTCTGAAGTAGTCATCACCAGGCATGGAACGCCGAAAATCTTCCTAACGGACCGTGGGACCAATTTCCTCTGCAAGGTCATGAAGGAACTATGTACCACCTTAGGGATTGAGAAAATACAAACTACGGCCTACCATCCACAGTCAAATGGATTAATAGAAAGGAGTCATCGAGTCATAAAGTATATGCTGTCACACTATATAAGAGACGACCAAAGGGATTGGGATGATGATGCTTACCGGAGCACCATTCACAGCGCTACTGGAGAAACACCCTTCTTTCTCTTGCACGGAAGGGATATGAGGATGCCTTATGACGACATCATCCAGCCGAACGCTCCAAAATATGACGCCGCCGATAATTACGTCACGGAACTGATGCAAAGACTATCTGTCGCGTACAAACAAGTACAGGAATCAAACAAGGCAGCCACAGACAGACAGGTCACACAATACAACGAAAAATCAGCTCCCGTATCATATCAACTGGGACAATTGGTGTACGTGTTCAACCCAGCAATAAAACAAGGAAAGAAGCTGCGCAAGCCATGGGAAGGACCCTACAGGATTATTGAAATCAAGGGAGCCGTTACTTATAAAATTAAGGAGACTCACACCGGTAAAACAGACGTTGTGCACGTCAACCGATTAAAACCATATCGAGGACATGACCAGGATCAAGATGAAGGACTCAGCCAGGTAGATAACGCGTCAGAAATAGGACCTAATGTACCCACGGAAGAAACTTCTGAATTACAAGAAGAAATTATAAGGATGCCAGTAGAGATACCCAGAGAGCTTGTTCGAGAACTAACTGCAGATCCTAACGACAACAATGATGAAGGAGGTGAAGGGAATGAAGTGATCATAGCCGACATTCATCCACCACCACCACCTGAAAGACAGATAATGGAGGATCCACCTGAACCAGAACCGCACCCACACCGATTACGTAGTCGCGGTCGTGTTTCAGATCACCCATGGGTACTAGAACATAGGATATAAGAGAAAAGGGAGAAACTTGTCTTCATTAGGTTATATACAATAGGACATATTTATACTACTTTAGTTAAGTAAAGGCAAGGCTTTTTTTTTAACTCATGTATATTCTAGGTGTAGTGTAACAGTTCGGGTCGGTTTTGCTTATATCTAAAATTACTTAAAATTCGCGCCCAACACTGTTACTTGTTGTCCCACGCAGAATTAGCGCTAAATTGGATGCCAAAATTAATAGAAATTCCAAAGGTATCGGGTTCTGTCGAAGAATTACTCTCCGTTGTGTGTTTAGCGTCGAACAATTTGTCGATTACAAAAATAAAATTGTATTAATCGATAGATGTTTAAAAATGGTATTTTGAAATAATAAAAAAGTTTTATTTTAATATTTTATATTTATTTCATATTCTTAGTATTTTATATTTTTTAAATAATTATAAAAATATTTTACAAATTTAATTCAAATATTGTTTTAGATCTTTATTATGACTCACAACAAAATTACGTTTGCACCTATCTAAGGTCACATTGTGAGTGAGTGAGTGATGCGCGAAGCATCAACATACCACTCATTTACCGTTGTTCGTTGGTCGCTATCTCTCTCAAAAATCATTTATTTCGGGTAATCACAAAATCAACCCCTGTTATCAGAAATCAATATGTCGCAATAATGATGGCGGCCTCACATAGTTCACGTTACGGCCGCTAGTTGGCGACATCAACCACGTTACCTGGGGTTTGAGCTCATGATAAGTTCCCAAAAATTAATCAATCTCATAGAGGCAATCAACACTACATTAGTGTAAATTTGATTGCCTAAAGTTCTCGGCTGACACCTACCACCATTACATACCCCCGCCTCAGTTCGCATTTAGAATTGCGTAGCAATTATACATGCGAACTGGACAAAATCAACCTAGAAAAAATCCTACATAAAGTGGAAAATGTTATAACGACCAGCGAAAACGTGATTACAAAAAATTACAAAATTTACATAAGACATATAGTTATATGAAATTACTTTGTTGTTTAAACTCAGAAGAAAAAAAAAAAATTTTTTTTTTTTAATCCATTAATCGCAAAGTTTAATTATTATATATTGTAAAACAAAATTTTCCCTTAAGAATGAAAATTATTGTGTTATTTTAAATCCTTCTTAAAAAAAAATTTCACAAGAAAAAATAATTGCATACTAAATGCATAAATACTAGTGTTAGTTGTGAAAAAACAACTACAATTTAAAAAAGAATTTGCATCAAATCGATGATAATAAAAAAAAATTTGAAAAAGAATAGTAAAGATATATAGCGCATAAACATTATTCATTCAGAATCAAACATTTAATATTTTTATATTTTCATATAAAATCAAACAAATTTCATAATATTACAAGGATGAAAATATTTAGTTATTTAAAAAGAATTTCTGAGAAAAAAAATGGGTTAGTTTGATTCTAAAACAAATAACAAATATTACATAGTTTTACTTAAAATACAAAACATAGGTATATAATACACAAGATTTATATGAGAAAATATATTATAACATTAGCTATATACCAATGGTTAAAAAATACACTGTCAAACAACGTGATATATTCAATGTTTGCCATACACGTGTCAGATAACTATTTGAAACTTGTAAGTCCTGAGAAACTGACATTTAAAAATTTTTTTTTTTTTAAAACAACAAACCACAATGAAATAAGCTTTCTCAGGCCAATTAAATTATTTTTCTGTTTAACTTTATTTTTACGATCGTAAAAATGTCAAGTTTTAAAAATACATAATGCGTTTAAAATAATAAAAAAAAAATATTTGCAGAATGGTAAATAAAAAATATGTCTTAGAAAAAATTCAAAATTATTGATACATACAACGAAATTTGTACCACTTTCCTTCTATTTTAAATATGATTTAGAAAATTAGTTGATACATTGGAAAGAAATTAAAAATATTCCTTTAATAGGTATATGAAACAATATCTCTTTTTCCAGGAATTAAAAAATTCACGAATACAATAGAAAGAAATTGGTATGATAAAACTTTAAAGGTACGAAAAATAAAAATTATTCAATATATATGAAAGAAAAAACTCAAACAAGAAAGGAAAATACAGCATGTTCCAAAGTTTACGTTCTTTTAATTCGAAACGAAAGAAATAATAAAAAAAAAATATAAGTTAAAAGGCTCGTTAATTAACGGAAATATTAATTCAATAGGGTAATTGATGTCCCATTACCTACAAGTTTTTCAGGACAAAACAAAAATAGTCAAAATGATAAAATAAAAAAAAACTTATTCACTAAGATAGAAAAAATGACTCTACAAAAGGGATAATACAAAAATTTTGTACGAAGTGATGCTTTTTAGCTTTCACGACGCACGATGGTTACATGAACCAAAATGTTAGTCTTCTTTTTTTTTTTTAAAGTAATTTGAAACGATTCCAAAAGGCTAAAGTAATAATGAGCCATTATCGTTATAAATGAAAACTAACGCAAATAACATTATAAAGGTAATTTACAAAAGGCTAGAGTAATTATAAGTTATTACAGTTATAAGTGAAAAATGTAATTAAGCCGTATACACTGGCACATACTGTACTTAAACAAAAAAAAATAAAATAAAATATATAATATTTTGTTTTTTGACCGAAGTAGATGTAACACAGGTACATACACGCGTTCTCCGTTCCCTATCAAGGCTGTGTGAAACATTAAAATATTTTGAACAAACAAATACACATACAGGAAATACGCATATATGTACATATTATATGTGGTAATATTTTTATAAAATAATTCGTTAAAATTTTAGGGAATGAAAAATTTCAATTTAGCTGGATAAAAATTTGTAAATTTCGACAAACCAGCAGAAAATAATCTTAAAAATAAAACATTGAGGATGTCTAATAAGTCAATATTTTAGAAAAATTCCACTTTCAATGATAAAAAATTGTCAATCTTTGTAAAAAAAAGTCATTAATGAGAAATATTGTCAACTTTTACTATAAAAAGGACAAAGAATTTGATAATAATCTCGATACATGTATGTAGTTATTCTAAGTATAGTATCGAAATTTTAAATACATAAAATCGTTAAATAGACCGTTATGTTAAGGTTTTGTATACTACGTATCAAAATTTTTTTTTTTTTATACTAGGGCCGAGCATTTTCGCTTCGCGCCAAAAAATTGTAAATATGTTAATATTTAAATTGTAAACTTAAGAACTGGCTGGCGTGTAATATTGCCATAACCGTAACTTGTAAAAAATGATAGAATTTATAAACGCTCTAATAGGCAATTGTAAAATGCAGGGCTAAGGTTACACCGGTTAACATTTGGGACAGAAAAAGAGTGCTTTAACGAGCAATTTTTTCATTTTCATCTAAAATAAACATTTTAAATTGGCGGGCTAATAATTTATGCCACAACCGGAATTTATAAAAATAACAAATACAATAAACGCCCCAATAAGCAACTTATTTAAATATTAAAATTGCCGGGCTAATGATGCTCCAGGCTGTAATTGGAAATAATAAGTGCATTGGATAAGCAGTTTATTCCTTCAAATGGTGAATTCCTTAAAATTGGCGGGCCTCTAGTGAGTGCCTCAAACCGAAATTCACAAAAAATACACAATAAATAATAAATAATGAAAAATGAAAAACGGCTCTTATTAGCAACTCATTTGAATTTTAAATTTACAAATGACCGGGTAAGTAATAACGCTCCTGGCTATGATTGAAAAACAAAAGGTGCCTTGTACATATGAGCAATTTATTTAATTACGTACAGGGTGTTTACCATATTTAACCCTTTTAAGACGGATGGTGATATGGTACAACTTACAAACTAAGTCAAAATAGGTAATAATTTTAAGGTCGAAACCGTGAAAATAAGTCAATGTTGGTAAAAATTAGTGTCAAAATAGGTTACGTAAAGACCGGGAAAATTTTGACATGATCGGGTATTGGGTCAATGTTTAGAAAATTTCCCACGTTATTTGGGAAATAAATGGACGGAAAGGGAATAACCCTTTAACGTCCAATACAAGGGAGGACCCTTTGGGTTCCGATTTGGTTCGGTCTTACGTGCCGCACGCGGCACGTTGTGACTGATGCGGTAATAGAACTGAAAATAACCAAGTTCAAATATATCATTTTCGGATGCATCTAAGACAGACTGTACATAAACAGATGAAGTACTATCGTCTCGGTCAAGTGCAAGTGTTAAATTGGATCCTAAAAGTTTTTCGATGGTGTCAACTAAATTATGGATCACCATGTTGTATAAAAGTTTGCTAATGATATCGGTAATATAGGGTGATTTGGCTGTAACAATTGTCGAAACAACAACCTGTTCACTGCAGAATGTTGATTTAGAATTAGTATTGATAACTAAGGGTGATGTATCACTATTATTAAGATCAATGTAAGGAGCAATATCGTTATTCAAACATAAATTTCCAGTAATCTCGTCAGAAGCATTGACGGACCGACAATTAACTGTGTCAAATAATACAACATTATTAACAAACCTACAATTAATCTCGCAAGGATTATTTATGCAATGCTCGGTTGTAGCCAAAGGGTTAAAATCGTCCGGGGTCAATGAACTAATCGAAGATTCACAATTGCAAATGATTTTATTTTTAGTCAAGATAACTGAAATATCATGTAAATGTGAACAATCATTTTGAGTAACTGATTGTTCCAAGTGATTTTCTAAAACATTAACTTTTTCATTAGGTGAAGAAATTCGCTTATCATGTTTTTCTATTTTCGAGTCAATTGTCGAAAATTTATTTACCGTGTCTTCTGAAAAAGCAATCACTTGATTCTTAATTGACTCATTTTTTGATACACAGCTTATATCATTTAAACGAATTTCCTCCTTCAAGTGAGAATTTACATTATTAAAATTTGAACTTATTTCTATTTTAACGTTATCAATTTTGGAGTTTTGTGCGTTAATTAAACTCAAAGTTTCCTTACGTTCAGTCTCGAAACGAGCGTTAATTTTGGCATTAAACTCGTCAAATTTAGCATCAAACTTCGAATTTAAGGCACTCAACTCCCTATTGTTTTGGTCAAGTTTGGCATTAAAATTATCATTTAGCTCGTTAAATCTAGATAATATGGTTTGTTCCAATGACAAAAACAAACCTGTAATATCAGTAGCTGAGTACATATCTTTTGGGCCACTGCTGGAGTCGGCTGATCGGTCCGAAGTTAAAAGTACGGCACCGGAATCCGCCGATGAAGACCCACTGGTACTCGGCACAGCAATAGCCTCTGGGGAAGACGGCGAAACGCCAACACTTGTTGATGCAGTATCAGGACCCGATTTAGGAGTTTCAGGAACTAGAACTTCCATGGAGTCGATATATGTCGCGTTATCGTCGGAAACAACATTGATTCTTGGTGTTGAAGTTAACAGATTCGCATCCATAAAACTACAATCAGCGAGCGTTAACGGTTTTGGATTATCGGCCGCGTGTGCTTCCATTGTTATGAGCACTTTGTAACCGTTCTACGAAAAAGTAACAATTCAACAGTACAGTCACCAAAAGTTTATTACTAACGAGAAACACCAGTCACTTAAGTTTTTCCAGAATTTTATGTCTTTTCGGTACACGTCACTTAACGCGAAACACACAATTCCCACTGGAATGATATTTGTAACAGTTCGGGTGGTTTTTGTAACAGTTGTCGGCGGTTTGTAACAGTTCGGGACGGTTTTGCTTATATTTAAAATTACTTAAAATTCGCGCCCAATACTGTTACTTGTTGTCCCACGCAGAATTAGCGCTAAATTGGATGCCATAATATTAGAAATTCCAAAGGTATCGGGTTCTGTCGAAGAATTACTCTCCGTTGTGTGTTTAGCGTCGAACAATTTGTCGATTACAAAAATAAAATTGTATTAATCGATAGATGTTTAATTATGGTATTTGAAATAATAAAAAAAGTTTTATTTTAATATTTTATGTTTATTTTATATTTTAAGTATTTTATATTTTTTTAAAAGATTATAAAAATATTTTACAAATTTAATTTAAATATTGTTTTAGATGTTTGTTATGACTCACAACAAAATTACGTCTGCCCCTATCTAAGGTCACATTGTGAGTGAGTGAGTGATGCGCGAAGCATCAACATACCACTCATTTACCGTTGTTCGTTGGTCGCTATCTCTCTCAAAAATCATTTATTTCGGGTAATCACAAAATCAACCCCTGTTATCAGAAATCAATATGTCGCAATAATGATGGCGGCCTCACATAGTTCACGTTACGGCCGCTAGTTGGCGACATCAACCACGTTACCTGGGGTTTGAGCTCATGATAAGTTCCCAAAAATTAATCAATCTCATAGAGGCAATCAACACTACATTAGTGTAAATTTGATTGCCTAAAGTTCTCGGCTGACACCTACCACCATTACAGTAGGTACATAACAAAGGATTGTAAAGGGTTGGGAAGACGCAAACGCCACTTTCGAAAAGGCTGGTTCTTCAAAGGAATAACCATCTTTTTCGCAGAAGGGAGTGTTGTTGCGAACCGGTGTTTTATTATTGTTATGGTAAAGTGTTTTGTTTATTATGTTAATAATAAATAATAACAGAACGCATATTTTATGATAAACATAAACACATCGTATTGGCAAGCGCTGATTCGTATGTTTTTTTTTTTTTTGTTGAAAACTATTTTATTACCAGATCAACATTTACATGTTATACATGGTACAGTGGATATGATACAAAAATAACATCAGTCAAATTATTCAAGTTGTTGACAATGGCAAGACTTATGTAAGCTTATAAGTACAAACGAGTATAGGTGTTATTGCAATGGATACTTAAATATTATAAACTGTAGATACTTAAATATTGCTAATGTGTACAGCGTGTTTCATTAGAATTGCTGTGGCAAGCGTCTCTTCAATCGGCGATTGGGTCTAATTTCGAGTTTTAAATTATTATTAATCAGTTCACAGGAGGGCAGGTTGTTGTAGAAATTTCTTGATAGTTTGGTAATGAATTGTTCAATGGATTCCAGCCCAGTTTCGTCGTAAAGTTGTTTGTTACGGATGTACCACGGTGCCTTCAATATTATTCTTAGGACTTTATTCTGGAATGTTTCGATTTTGCCAATAATTTGTTTTGAAGCATTTCTCCAGATTGGACAGGCGTAAGTCAATACAGATCGAATAAGTGATTTGTATATCAATAGCGAGCACTGAATGTTCAGAGTTGATTTTTTGTTGAGTAGAGGGTAGAGTTTAATTAACTGGATATTTGCTTGCTTCAGTTTATTTTCTATATGGCTATTCCAGTGGAGTCTTTTGTCGAGATAAACGCCCAAATATTTGACTGTTGTTTGATTCCATTGAACTGGAACTCCCTGGATAGTGATATTAGTTGTCGGGGCTTCTCGACGCAAGGTGAATAGTTTGGTTGTGCATTTTTCCGGATTTAGTTTGATTTGCCACTTTTCAAGATAAACTGCGAGAACGTTGATGTAATTTTGTAGATTAGCAACGGTTGTACTAAGGTTTTCGTGCTGACTTATAATAATTGTATCATCGGCAAACATTCCGATTTTTGAGTTAATCGTGGACGGAATGTCATGAGTAAATATGTTAAAAAGCGTGGGACCGAGCACAGAACCTTGGGGTACTCCGGCTGTTATGTTTCGGATTGATGACGTCTCGTTGTTGATGCGGATGGAAAATGTCCTGTCTTTTATGAATGAGGAGATTATATTATATATGTATCCGGGTGTCCCAGCATTCAACAGTTTGTATAGAAGCCCTTCGTGCCAAATTTTGTCAAAGGCTTGCGCTACGTCGAGGAATGCTACTGCAGTATACTGTTTGTCTTCAAAGCCATTTTCGATTGTATTAACCAACTTAAAGAGTTGGTGGTTGGCGGAACAATTTGGTCTAAAACCTAATTGTATTGGGGGTATAATGTTTTTTTCATCGAGGAATGCTCTAAGTCTCCGCAATATTATTATTTCCAGAAGTTTCGACATTGTATTTAGCAGGCTAATAGGTCTGTAAGAGTTGACTTGACTTTTATCTTTCCCTGTTTTATGAAAGAGAAGTACATTGGCGTGTTTCCAAGCGATAGGAAAATAACCAGTTACTAAACATCCATTGAATAAAGTCGCTAGAAATGTTGTTGCTTTTTGTGGAAGATGTTTCAGTAGGTTATTAGAGATGCCATCATTGCCTGGAGCTTTGTTGGTTTTTAAGTTGGTGGCGCATTCTTTGATTTCACTCGGGTTTGTTGCTTCTACTGTGTTTTTATTAATTGAAATATGCATTGGTACCGAGAGAGAATTTATCTTATGAGGACTGAACACTTTTTCGAAGTGGTCGGCAAATACTTCTATTTTTTCTTTATCCTCTGTGTAGATTTGGTTATTGGCATTAATTGGTGGAATTGTAGACTTTTCACGTGTTATTTGGCGTGTAGCTTTCCAGATTTGTTGATTTTCTAGTGTGAGCTCTCCTATGTACTTCTGATATTGTTGGTAACGAAAATTTTCCATTTCTTTATGTACCTTTCTCGTTAGTAAATTTAAATAGTGCTTGATATCAGGATGCCTGGTAGTTTGCCACAATCTTCTGGTCCTGTTCTTTTCTTTGATAATTTGAAGGATATGATTAGGAAGAGTTGTAGTTTGATGTATAGGTACTGTACCCTTTTTTATGGAATTATTTGCAGCTTGTATTATTGTATCGGTGATGTGTTCAACTGCTTGATCAATCGCTTTGGTAGTATATACACATCTTGTTGGTTGTAGCTTTTGTTCAATATTTTCTTCGAATTTGCACCAGTCTATTCTGCCTCGTTGAATTTTTGAGTGGGAATAATTATTTAACAGTAACTGGTTGAATGACATAATTACAGCAGAATGGTCAGAACTCAGATCATGTAGTACATCCTGCTTCAGTAAATATGGAAAATTTCTTTGCAGAGCTATGTCTAATATATCAGGTGTGTGTTGTGTATTGTAGGGAAAATGAGTTGGTTCGTCTGGAGCATTAATTTGTATCAAATGCTTCGTTGCTATTTCATCCAATGTAGAGCCGTTTGTGTTGGTGGTACGACATCCCCATTTGGTGGATATTCGTATGTTTGTAAAACCGCTGACGCAGCGAACGCAGCGAGTTAAAATTCACTATAAATGAACAGCTGTTTGACAGTACGATCATCAAATAGTCACACGACCGTTTGATCGAAGGAAGTTCGCAAGGGCACGATCAACTATGGGTAAGGCTTCCTAACGCTAAATTACATTTGTAGCTAGTAATAAGAATAGATTAGTAAGTTAGTTATATTGTCAACAATCATCACTTTTAATTTAATAAATTGTAACTATATTATTTTTTAATCCTTCAATGTTTTAATTATTTACTTCTTCACCACCCGCCATAGCCATCACGGTTCCCTCAGAACCAGGACTGCGAACCCAGCCGCTCGGGTTCTAGCCTTCGCTACTAAGATTCCAGCATTTAGGCCTCCCATACGTAACATTTAATTTCGTTAGTAAAACTTAAGTCCTGTCTTTCCTGATGGAAAATGTCATCGTATTGTCTACATAAATTAATTATTTTGTGTTTTTTCTCTTTATTAAGGTGATCTACTCGAATTAAATTGTCTATTTTATTATTTGAATTTTGAGAATGCGGACTGATTTGATTTTCTTTAAACTGTATTAACTCGTGATTCAAGATTTCAGCTTTAAGCGGTTGTTCTACGAATAATAATTGTTTTTTGTTAGTTAAATTAATTACTGGACAGACAAAATGCCAATCATTTGCTGAATAAATACCTTCTGGAATTAAAAATTTATTTTCAATGTAAGTATTTTTTAAAATAAATTCGCCTGATTGTATGTCAATAGGTAATTTCACTAAAGTTTTTGAAAAAGGTTCTGTAAGATATTTACCAGACATAAAATTTGGTTTTGATAAAAGTTTTAATTTAAAATTTTTTGTTTTTAATAATTTATTATTAATACCAATGTTAGCATTAATTTTTCGTAAAGTGTCAAGTCCTATTAAACCATCAAAGTATTGGTGAAATTTAAATATTAAAAAGTCTAATGTGTCGTTAGGTTGATTAAATGCTTTAAACACTGGTATAGTTATTTTCTTATCTAAATAGTAAGTGTTAAGAACTGCTTTAATTTCAATCGGTTCAATTGTTGTAGTGTGGTTTAAGTTAACATGTTCCGGACTCAAAAATGAATTTGAGGCGCCAGTATCGACCAAAAACTTTAAATTTTTGCCTGTAGGGGATTTAATATGAATGTAAGGGAGTGTGTTACCATGACTATTAAGATCTAAGTATCCGAATTGTTGTTCCAAACAAGTTGAAAATTTGAATTGTCAATTTCATGTTCAGTAATTAAATTTGTATCGTTTTCGTTATAATCGTCGGAAATAAAATTTTCGTCAGAAATATTTTCAGTAATTTCATATTGATCTAAGTTTTCATAATTTTCGTTATTAAATAATTCTTCACTTGTAAATGTAGGTCGAGATGAGGGTGCAAATGTACGGTTTTGGTTATTATGGGGTTGTGAGGTAGAAGGTTGAGGTCTAACATTCATTCTACTACTTCCAATTTCCATAGGTTCAGGTCTAAATCTTTTTATTTGTTGGGTATTATTTTTTGAATTAGATTGTTGAAATGAATTGTTTACGGGTTTTATCTGAAATGGTCTGTACGGTGTTTGTTGTGTTTGAATTCTATTAAATGGTTGTTGTTGATAACGCGGTCTAAACTGCATCTGTTGTACACCTACGTGGCTTTGATTAGCTTGCGTACGAATGTTATAATTGTAATTGGATTGTGTTTATTGATGTTTGTGTTCTGTATGTTTTGAGATTTAGTGTAATAAATAGTGTTCTTTGATACAGAATGCAAAAGATTCCGTTAATGTATTTGGTTTCATCGCTCTGATTGTTGACCCTAAAGGTTCTTTTAAAAGCCAGATAAGAAAACATTTAAACACATTTCATTATATAAATTAATTTTTGATTGTTTAACGTCATTGTTGTTTTCATGAATTTTAACATGATTTGAAATTGTGGACAGTATTTCAATTACATTGCTATAAAAAGCTTCAACTGTTTGATTACCTTGTTTTAAATTGTGTAAATTTTTAATTAAGCTCGTTTCGTTATGTTTATCAGAATAATGAGTTATTAAATTTGTTTTTATTTGGGTCCAATCGATAGGAGTCCCATACATGTTTAAAATTTCGTTTGCTTGACCAGTTATTTTATTACGTATGGCTCTAAGCAATAATTTTCCATAACTAGTACCATTTACATCGGGAATTAAACATAAAATTTCCTCGACATTATTAATAAAATCGTATAATAATCGTGTATTACCATCAAAATTGGGCAAATCTTTAATTGCGTCGGGAATTCCTAATGCATTAAAAATATCTGTTGGCGTTGCCATTGTATTATTTGAATTATTAACTAAATTAGAATTATTTGTTCCATTTGAAATATTTGAATTAGTTGTACTGTTTCCTAAAGCTAAATTTTCGCTAATATTAGTCGTCGTATTCCCTGACGAATAACTAGCAGAATCAATATTACTTCCGTTTGCAGCGGCGTTAGTAATATCGTGAGAAATGTTGCGTGGATAAGGATCGCTACGTCTAAGGGATAGTTTTGGTTTAGGAAATGTAGGCATTTAATTTCCAATGAATAAAAACTGCAAGAAAATCGACTTACATGAGCCAGAATAGTGCAACCATTGGTCCTCTCGATGATGTGCTTTCACCAAGGAACTGCTGGTGGGCGAAGTCCTCTCGTCCCGTATTCTGGAGTGGTTGGTTGTAGGTTCTGGATTCTCCGCGGACCACCGTAGATTTCGGGAAACCCTCCAAAGCCAAATATTCTTTTCAGCTTCCAAAATGGCACTTTAATATTCTTTTAAAATGCGTTTTCGCGAGTTTAACCACATATACGATTTTTAATACGCGTTAAAAATCCGCACGACTACGCCAGTTAAATTATTGAGATGATAATTTGAGTTTTTAAAAAATTTTATTATCCCAAATTAAAGTACAATATATGCTTTTGTACCAACACGGAGTGATCCAAAATCTTTAAATTTACGCAACAAGACTAATTTCTATTGTGAAGTTCCTCTATTTATATCTTTTTATGATTGTTCTAGAATAATTACTCAGAGTTGATGGTTCCAGGAAAGAAACATGATATTTTAAATTATTACAATGTATCAAAATTATAATTAAAACAATGAAATTAAAGATTATGCAAAATTAGCGTTTTATAAGATAACAATTAGAATATAGATATGAATTAGCAAAATAAGCAATAATTTTATATATAGGGTGTCCATATTGTACAGGATGTTACTATATATATATATATATATATATATATATATATATATATATATATATATATATATATATATATATATATATAAACTTTAGTGAATATCATTTTCGAATTCTAGGAGGGACCTCAAAACATATTTCTCTTATAGGTCCGGGCTCAGGTCGTGCCATGACGACGGCTGGAATAGCTGAATTTCCAGCTTTGGAAATTCGCTAAAAGGAAAGAAATCAACTTCTTAAGGAAAAAATTTAAACAAATAGTGAAGAAAAAAAAATATAAAATAAATTTTATTCAAAAGTTCTAGTATTTAAATAAGTAACAAAATTTTTGAAGTAATTTGAATTTACCATCAGCAACATTTCAGGATGTTAGTCAAAATATGTTAAACATTTATTAAGTAAGGTATTATTTATTTTAAAAGTCATAGTAACAAATTTTATATACATATCTTTGACTTCAAAAATGACGAATTTCCATACAAATCATTCTCTGTTTGACCCACTTAGAGGATAAATTTTCAAGAATTCTTTCTTAGTGCTCACCTACTTTATATAAGGAACTTCTATTCAAAATTTCATGCTTCTAAATTCAACGGTTTAGGCTGTGCGTTGTCTGTCAGTTAGTCAGTTTAACCGAAATCGAAACCGAATTTCGGTTGCTGTCTCAGTTTCGGCCGAAGCCGAAAAGTGTGTATGGAATTTGTTTTACAAAAATTTTAGTAATTAACATTTCAAGATTAGAAAAACATGTATACCATAAATAATATTTTTTTATATACCATGTATACATGGTATATACCATTTATATGTAATATAAACACGTATACCATAAATAATATTTTTTTGGTTATAAAATCACCTGGATTTCTCCGTTGTATAAATTCATATTTGAAGAAATCATAAAAATTGACTTATGATTAATATGTCACTGGATAATCTGTTTAAAGAAGCTACAGAAAATTAGCCGAGAAAGCAACGATAACTGAAAATGACTCATTTATCACAAAATTATGTTTTAGACACACTCGTAATATAGTCATCTCTCACAAGATCTACTATCTAATTAACTGAAAAAGGATGATAGAAATTATAATATATTTTGTAGGTGACAAAACTATATTTTTGAAATGAGTCATTTTCTTTATATATAAATTTGACTTAATATATCTTACAAGTAAAGGTCCCGAGGCCGGACCTATCGATTTTGATGAAACTTAAATATGTTGTAGAACACTAAAAACTAAGGGACACGTATTTTTTTTTATCTGCGGAAAAACGGTTTGAAGGGGTGAAATCGCCCTCCAAAAATTGGGGTAAAAATTTAATTTTTCAAATATCTCGAAAACAGTAAGAGATAGAGCAAAAGTTTAAATTGGCGATATTACTCTTTTTTAAAGAGCTATCTATTGATATGCAATTTGTTCAAATTACATCAACAGGGGTGGTTGGGGGTTAAAATTTGGGGGTTAATTTTGCAAAAAGGGGGTGAAAAATAAACAATATAAAAATTTTGTTTACAGATTTGAAATCTACGTCAAAAAATTTAATTGACCTGTTTTTTCTCAATATCCTAATATTAAGTCTAGGGGTAGTTAACTAGAGGGTGACTATGTCGAATAATCGTACTATTTGGGTATTTCAAGAAGTTCTTCTTCATGGAAAATAGCTTAAGACAATTAGAATAACGTAGAAATGAAATTCCCGAATTCAAAATTGAGTTTGAGCAACATTGGAGAGGGGATGAATCACCCTCTTAAATTACATACTAGTTTACATACACTAATTTTTGCAATTAACACACTGACACGGGGTAATAATGTCACAATAGATGGTTCTGAAGTTAGACTATCGTATGTAAGGTTTTTATTAGGTTTCGTTATTTTAGGTTAGGTTTTGTAATTTTCGGTATCGATAATTTTCGATAAGGAAAACTATATAATATCCATTAAAAAACAAACTTAATAAAGACATTATATATGATAGTCCAACTTCAGAACCACTTATTGTAACATTACTTTACCCACTATCAGTGTGTTAATAGCAAAAATTAGTGTATATAAACTAGTATGTAATTTAAGAGGGTGACTCACCCCCTCTCCAATGTTGCTCAAACTCCATTTTGAATTCAAGAATTTCATTTCTACGTTATTCTAATTGTCTTAAGCTATTTTCCATGAAGAAGAACTTCTTGAAATCCTCAAATTTTACGACTATTCGACATAGTCACCCTCTAGTTAACTACCCCTAGACTTAATATTAGGGCATTGAGCAAAAATAGGTCAATTAGATTTTTTGACGTAGATTTCAAATCTGTAAACAAAATTTTCATATTGTTTATTTTTCACCCCCTTTTTGCAAAATTAACCCTCAAATTTTAACCCCCAACCACCCCTGTTGATGTAATATGAACAAATTGCATATCAATAGATAGCTCTTTAAAAAAGAGCAATATCGCCAATTTAAACTTTTGCTCTATCTCTTACTGTTTTCGAGATATTTGAAAAATTAAATTTTTACCCCAATTTTTGGAGGGCGATTTCACCCCTTCAAACCGTTTTTCCGCAGATAAAAAAAAATACGTGTCCCTTAGTTTTTAGTGTTCTACAATATATTTAAGTTTCATCGAAATCGATAAGTCCGGCCTCGGGACCTTTACTTGTTAGTATATTGTGCAATAGGTGCGAGAAGATGTCAACTGCCCATGAGAGCGAAGTTCGCTTTAGTGGGCAATCAATAACGCCGCACGAGTTGAACATACCTACTTTTTTATTACAATTTTTTATTGCTTTTTAAAATAATATTTTTGAGTGTTTGTGTCTTTTTTTTTAAATTAAATATTGGGCTGGAGTTCCGAAAACCACATACCTCCGATTTAGCTGAAATTTGGTATACATACTAGTTTCCGTTACCATAATAACAGAAATTAAGACAGGTTCTTATAGAGCTTGGTGAGTAGAACAAAAAAGGAAAAACAAAATTTTTTGATATCTTGCTTCGTTTTCGAAATTTGACGTGTTACAATTTTAAAACTTACTACATATACCTACCTACTGAATAAAGAATGTATTATACATATGTATTATATTTTATATAATGGTATACTGTATATCCATACGGTATAAAGTAGGTGTATATATATATATATATATATATATATATATATATATATATATATATATATATATATATATATATATATATATATATATGTATATACCGTGTGAGTTTTTCGAGAGTTGCTATTCAATTTATTCCTAAAATATGCATCTAATCGAAAAAAAGTTTATACAAAAAATATTCAAAATAGAGGGGACCATTAACGAAAAATTGTTCCAGACTTCTAGGACTTACGGTTTTTTTGGAATAGAAAAATGTTTTAATATAAAAATTTTCAAGTATGTATGGTATGTATTTTAACAATACGTCTGAAAAAGATGTATTTTAAAAATATTCATAACCTTAATTTATTTTCCAGTAATCTGACCAGACGATCTGATCATGTTTGGAAGATATTTTAATGATGTACAGGATAAACTTGAGGTGCTCTCGGAATATTGCAAAAAAAGTCACCTGACAGTAAATATAAGCAAATCGAAAATAGTAATTTTTCATAAATCACCAAAATTAAAAGAACATGGGAAATTTACGCTAAATAATGTGGAAATTGAAAAAGTTAAAATGTACAAATATCTAGGTGTACCATTTTCTGCATCGAGTGAAAAACTGTTGCGACCATTTTATTTCAAAAGCACGAATAGCAGCGGGAAAATTAAAATCGATACTGTCAATCTTAAAATCAAACTGTTGGGAAACCAAGAAAACCCTTTTCGACTTCATAGTTCGATCGACATTGCTGTATGCTTGTGAAATATGGTAGAATATGTACAAGTACTGGAAAAAGTACAAACACAGTACTGAAAAAATCTACTACAATTATCAATGACGACACCTTATGTAGTGAGGTCGAAGGTGAACTGTCCACACTTGGCTACATTTATTTTAAAACGTATGTTTATATGGTGGTTTCATTTGCTGAATATGACAGACGAGAGAATCCAGAAAGTATACTGTGCAAAACTAAAGGAACTATCTAATGACCCAACCTACAAAAACTCTTACTGGGTTGTATCTTTAAAATAAAAGTTGACTCAACTTGGTTACGGGAATTTGTGGGAAGCGTAGGACATGTTCAAAACAAAAAGAATGCTGACCGAAATTATTCAAAAATATGAAAACTCATTAAAAGACGCCGATCTAAACCGTTTACAGCAGTCTACTTATACTCCAATGTACAGACGCCTGTTATATGAAGAAAATGGGAATAACTATCTTCACCTCAAGGTTAATTTTTCCAAAATAAGATTAGTTATTCAGTTACGAATGTCAAATAAAATATGTACAAAAATTTTTTTCAAACGCTGTAAACTGACTCTGAAACATGAAGAAATTTGTCAACAGTGTAACGAAATTAACGATCTTACGCACTTTCTTTTCAAATGTAAAAAGTATCCTTTTAAAAGGCAAATGTACTTGAATAAGCATATCAGTGCTGGAGGTGATCCCATGACGGCGTTATTAACCATAAGAGGCCTGGAGCAGCTGAACGACGTATTTTTATATGCGATAGGGGCTCTTAAGCACTGAGCTAGTATTTACCACTTAATGTGTCACAATCGCTAACAATGCTCTGTTCAAAATTTTCACTATATTTTGATCAATCATGTAGCAGTAGATAGTCTTTCTTCTTTTTATTGTTAACGCTACTGGTCTGTTGTTGATTTGTTTGTTAATAAGATTATTATAATAGATTATTATACTTGTTATTGTATATTATGTATGTTTCTGTTTATTATAATTTTTGTAAATAAACTATATTTACGTCAGTTGACAAAATTTTTTGCCGAAAAAATTTCATCAAAAATCAAATTATGACATTTTAAAGAAATTTCACATGTGTTGTTTCTGCAGGTAATTTACGATTGTGGTCACATTAGCCTCACTCATTTTCATAGTGAATACAATACAAGTGATGCACATGTGTTGTTTCTGTTCTAAAGGCAAATTTCAAGATTAGATTTCAACGGGTTGGGTTAATGCTATGTGTGTTTTTTTTGCACCAAACGATGCGTCTTGGTAAAGTATATACAAATCCACCTCTAGTTGAAAATAGCTGAAATTGTTAGATGTTTTGTTTCTGAAATAACTGATTCAATTAATAGTACAACAATCCGAAGATGAAGAAAAAATTAAAAGTGTTCCTACAATTGACTAACTAAGTACTTTGCCAAAAAATTGATTGAAGTTTTATCCTTAAGTTAACGAAATTATAAAAATCAATTTTTTCCAGTCTTCTGGTAAAATCCCCTGACTTTTCCAGAAAGTTTAGAATTCCTTGACATTTCCAGGTTTTCTAGGAATGTGCCACCATACTATGCCGTTTCCAAATGATAAAACCGAATTAAGTTTGAAAACAGTTTTAACACAAACAGTTTATAAAGACAATTGACTTTCGATTGAAAAATTAAGAGGTGATAAACATAGGCTATTCATTATTACACAGGTTCGGAAAACTATGAAAAATTTGAGCTTGTTTCTTATACTTTAACACCCATGTGTTATAACATGAAATATAGAGAATATATAGTTCTATCAGTGGCGGATTTACCTTAAGTGCCGCTCTAGGCTCAGTGAAAAATTCCGCCCCTGAAAAGGTAAAAAAAAATTTTGCCGCCCCTAAAAGTGGTCGCCCTTCTTAAAAAACGTAAGTGACGAGCAAAAAAAAAAAAAAAAAAATAAACAAATTCTACATTTTGTCAAATTATTAAATAATAAAAATAAATATACAATGTAAATTCAAATTACTGTTTTATTAAAAAATCATAATTTCTGTTAATTGTTATACAATTTTACAATAAAATAATTTTCTGTTGATCAGGGCCGGTAGCTATTTAAAATGATTTCATTTTAAATATGTATTTAAAATACAAAATGGCATTTTCCATTTTCCAAAAATAAGTTCGGTCAAACCATTTTAAATTTTGTATTTAAAAAGAAAATTTGAATCCATTTTACATTTAAAATGAAAATGCATGTATACTCAAATTTATGTGCATAAATTATAGAACTCGAACTGAACGATCTGAAGTCTAACAAATTGTAAATTAAATGTAAGTTTATTTAATTGATTCAAATTTTTTATAACTCGAGTTGCAAAGTCACGGGAGTTAAATTTATTACTAGAGTTGTAGTTCTCTTAAATCAAACTTTTCTGACTCAAGTTGTGTACTATTATCTTTAAGACATGGCGATAAAAAATGTTTTGTGTTACAAGTAGATGATTTACATAATTTAGAAGTCGCAGTTGTAGGTTAGTCAAGGTTTGAATCTGTCAAGGCTGAATTAAATTTTACAATATTTTACAATACATAATTTTAAAGTAACAATATTTCAAGAGTTAAATTTCGTTTTCATATCATGTAAACTTTACAAAATTTTCTCAAAAGACTTATAGAATTTAAAGGAAAGCATTTGGTATTAGGGTTTCCGATCTCGATTCGATTTTATCGAAAATCGATTTTTGGAGAGCCGATCTTCGATTTTTCGAATCGATTCTTTGGAGAGTAAATCGATACAGAGATCGTGAAAAATTTACGGGATCGGAATTTTCTTTTCCGAATTTAAATTAGGATTTTTTTAGTAAAAATATGGAATTTTTTGAAAATTATTGTAAAATATATTTTAACTATTTATGTTGTCAAATAATTTTACCACTTTTATGATCGATTTATAGAAAATTGAGTCAAATTTTGGAATTATGTGACACTTTTAGCGCAAACTGGAAACCATTTTATTCATATTAAATTCAGCAGTTCATCTTCAAAGAAAATTAAAAACTGATTTGTGATGACCCAATAAGAAACTTCATTAAAACTTTTATATATCTTTTATTTTCTGCAAGTACAAAAATTGAATCGATTTTCGTCAGATCGATCTTTTGTAAGCCGAATTTCTCCTGCATCGATTTTTGGTTTGACGATTCGAATCGATCCACAAGATCGATTTTTTGGCCAGAGATCGGAAACCTTATTTGGCATTTTATAATCCATTTTAAATAGCTATTTTCCATTTTATACTTTAAATATGTTCAGCAAAACCATTTTCCATTTTCTATTTTAATTCTATGAACCATTTTTCCCAGTCCTGCTGGTAGTTACGTATAACCAGTGGTCAATTTGCACTACGGACACGCGGGGCAGAGGCCCCGGGTGGCAAATTTTTAGGGGCAGTTTCCTCGCGTTAACTTTTCTATTTCTTGAATTTTTTCCACAGAAGTACCATGCTTTGGCAATTTTATATTAACTTCATACTGAACCAAAGCTTTGCAGAATCCTATGAAATAAAAATTTTCGTTACTTACATTGTAAATAATTATTTTGAAATTGTGAAATTACCCTTACCTTTTAAAATAAAAATGAATAGGAACATATTAGAGGTTATGTCATTTCGAAAACTTCCATGAAACTGAATTAAATATGAGAATAAAATCGTTATTATATCTTCAATAAACACAATAATAAGTTATTAGAAATACTCCAATAAAGTACCTAAAACTAAATTACATAAATTATCGAAATATTGTAAATTTTAAAAAAATTGCTTAAAACAAGGTCAGTTTTTTTTACCATTTGATGACGTTCCGCGTTTTCCTAATTCATTTTTTTTTTAATTAGTTACATTCCAAGTAGATAAATTTTAGTTGTAAATCAATATAAATACAAAACATTGAATAAAAATTAATAAAATTTTGGTATTTAAAATGCTGACATTTTGAATTAGTCATTTGTGTTGTATACGGTAAAGCCATCTACAGCCATCTACGTAGCATAAATACAATTATTGTTTAGCTGCACAATTATTTAACGTAAATAACGATGGCTGTTTGAATAAAGCACTCTTAAATTCCACAAAATTAACTTAAATAAATCACTTTTAAGAGCGAAAGTTGAAAAATTTGGAAAAAAAAAAAATAAGATAAAAATTTTTATTTTTTTATTTTTCATTTCTGTTGCTTTATTGAATAACTGTTATCAACAAATAAGTATACTATTCCATTTAAAAAAATGTAAGTTTGTATCATAGCTCGAAAACCATAAGAGCTATAAAGCTCCTGATTATCGCAATTGGTTGCCCCCGTCGATATCTACAACTCTTATTTGAACAATTTTTCGATTAGATCAACGGTTTGGCTGTAATAAACATGGCAACTCTCAAAAAACTCACAGTATATATCTATATCTATCTATCTATCTATTTATATATATATATATATATATATATATATATATATATATATATATATATATATATATATATACAGGGTGAGTTTTTCGGGAGTTGCCATTTTTATTACAGCCAAACCGTTGATTTAATCGAAAAATTGTTCAAATAAGAGTTGTAGATATCAACGGGGGCAACCAATTGCGATAATCAGGAGCTTTATAGCTCTTGTGGTTTTCGAGATACGATACAAACTTACCTTTTTTTAAATGGAATAGTATACTTATTTGTTGATAAAAATTATCCAGTAAAGCAACAATAACCAAAAATAAAAAAATAAAAATTTTTATTTTAAGTTTTTTTTTTTCAAATCTTACAACTTTCACGCTTAAAAGTGATTTATTTAAGTTAATTTTGGTAAGTTTAAGAGCGCCTACTTCAAACAACCCTCAATATTACGGAAAGTAGCAAGCGGTAATTGTATTTATGTCACACAGATGGCCTTACCGTATAGATTTACCTGGAGTCCCTATAATAAATAGAGTCGTGACATGTCATTCATTTTCTTTCCAAAACAGAGCGGGAAGCTTCGAAATTAATTATCACATGTTTGTGTAAATATTTTTGAGTACATAATTATTGTTAATAGGTTATGATGAATTTATGAACAATTAAAAAAATTTAATTTAATTATTCTTTCTAGGTTAAACTAAATGGTTTTTGTTAAATATTTTTTAACTTATTTTCAATTTATTTTACCCAACGTTAGACAGAAAATGCCGGAACCAATCAGTGTTCACCACATGTCAAGGCTCTATTTATTATAGGGACTCTATTTTAACATAAATGCAAAAATGAAATTTAGAATTTCAGCTATTTAACTTGGCAAATTTTATTAATTTTTATTCAATTTTTGGTATTCATATGGATTTATACCTAAAATTCTTCTTGGAATGTAATTAAATCAAGTAAGTACTTCATATTATTTAATTATTAAAAATAAGTATAATTTTTAATTTTAAATGGAAATTATTTTATAGGTTAAATAAAAATGACAAAAGTCAATTACGGAAACAAGAATAAAATTTATTTAGGAATTTAGAAATTTTGAATGCCTGTGGAAAAGCAATGATCACATCGGGTCAATGATCATTAACAAGTCAAATCTAAAATGCGATTTTTACGTTCAATTTATTATCAAGGAAGAAGAAAAATTGAAAAATCTATGAAATCCGGGAATGGCACTGACGGAAAATTGTAGAACACGTCGACATACTGTAATTTCGATGTTTGCCGGAAAAAATAAACAATCTTATTCTATGAAAAATGTATTTTATTTTATATCCTGAAAAATTCTAAATATTAATCAAAACGAAATAATTAACAATAAAATGACAAGTTGTTATCCAATAAAAAAAGTATACCAAGATAATGATCCATAATCATTTAGTTACAAACTAAAGTAAAAAAATTTCGCAGTTGTATAAGATACTAAAATATGTACGCTGCCAATGGGTTGTGGCACACAGCTTTCTCGTACTCGTAAAAGCACCTTGGTAATTTAATGCCCAATATATCTTTGTGTAATTTAATATTGGTACATAAATTAATAAAAATAAATGAACCAAACGATTCATAAAAAATTGAGCGAAATGTGACTAACAGTAAATAAGATATTGACATTTAATGGGATTTCATGGTAGTGCCGTGGATACTATTACTCCGAATGCAATGAAATTTGTAGGGGACCATCTAGGAACCAGACCGCATAATTTCTGATAATTTCATAAAAATGAATTGAATAGTTCCGAAGTTATGCCAGCTGGTGCAATTTTGGAATGACATGGTAGCGGCGTAGCTACTGTTACTTCGATTTCGATTAAATTCATAGGGAACCATCTACGAACTAAACTGTATAATTTTTGAAAATTTCATTAAAAACAATCGAATAGTTCAGAAGTTATGCCACTTGGTGCAAACTGGCGACACTTAGACGGATGGACGGACAGACACCAAACGAAAATAGTTCAGGAAGCTCTAGAATGTGAAATGTACGTAAAAAATTTTACTTTGGAGGGGCAAAAATTTATTATATTTTATTTAGGAAGTGGTTGTAATTAAATAAAATTTGTGTAATTTTATTAAAAACTTTATTAAATACTGTCGTTTTCATTATGGAGAACCGTTTTAACACAGAACGTACGTTTTAAAGATGGTAAAATTGTAATAAAATCAGGATGAATCTTTTTTTCATCACTTTTTGAAATATTTTTTTGAGCTTTTACAGCTTTCTTTGTAGCTTTTTCATTTGCTTTTAGTTTGCTTGCTGAAGATAGTTATTCTCATTTTCTTCATGTATGTAGCTTTTTCATTTGCTTGCTGAAGACAGTTATTCCCATTTTCTTCATTTTGCTATTCGTGCTTTTGAAATAAAATGGTCGCAACAGTTTTTAAAACTACTCGTCACTCGATGCAGAAAATCGTACACCTAGATATGTGCACGTTTTAACTTTTTAAATTTCCACATTATTTAGCGTAAATTTCCCATGTTCTTTTAATTTTGGTGATTTATGAAAAATTACTATTTTCGATTTGCTTATATTTACTGGACAGATTACTGGAAAATAAATTAAGGTTATGAATCTTTTTAGAATACATCTTTTTCAGACGTATTGTTAAAATACATACCATACATACTTGAAAATTTTTATATTAAAAATATTTTTTTGGACATTTTTATTACTTTCGTTTTTTAAAAAAGAATTTAAAAAGTTAAGTTTGACAAACATGACAGCTCTTTGTACATATCTACTACATTCATATCATACATATTGCCTAATCTATGAATCTAGTAATGCCAATTTCACACGTAAGAAATTTTGACTTCTTTAATATGGTGTAAAATTAAATATTACAATCACAGTTGTAATGTGATGGCCTGTTTATTAAATAATAATAATAATAATAATAAATAATAATAAATTTATTTGTATATCGGCCGTAGCCATTACAAAGGTGGCAATTCATACATGAAATTTAATAAACAGTTCAAAAGTTCATAATAAACACAGTAGAGAAAAAAAGAAAAAAGATACATTAATATACATTAAAAAATACATTAATTACACAAGTAGTAACATGCCACAAACACACAGGTATGACCATGATAAATAAATAATTTTAAACAGTATCAATTTACAATTAATTCATTCGAAAAATTTGAAGGAGACAGGTTATTCGTTTATAATGAAGGTTCTTAATAAAACTATGTTATGCAGAAAGTAAAATAGATCATTAAAATTTGCTCCAAATTACAGATATTAAGTAAAATACTAGTAAAATTATTTTCGTTGACAATAGTGCTAGATGGGTTTAAGTATTTGTACAAATAATTTTGGCGAATACTTTCATATATAGGACACTCAATAAATATATGAAATAATGTTTCTAAAGAATGACTGTTACAAATGGTGCAGTTCATGTTAGGGTAGATCTTATACGAAACACCCCTTAGGGTCCGTCCACACGACACAAACTTTACCACCGACTTACTTGCGCAAACCAGTTTGTGCAAGTAAACATGTACGTATGGACGGGAAAAAACGTAGCGACTTACTTGCACAAACCTGGTTTGCGCAGGTAAGTCGGTGGTAAAGCTTGAGCGTGTGGACGGGCCCTTATATAAAAATATATGGAACGACTGTTGGTAGTCCGAAGTTGGTGCATCACACGGAGTTTGGCAAAAGCGGCATGGGAGTACAACAAAACATTTCTGTCCTCTATTACTGACTGGTAAAAGGGACTATATGTTGATTCATGAATTCTTGCATAATCTTCTGAAAAATAGTACTCAGTTAACTTATCAACTAGCCGATTTATATTGAGTTTTATTAAACGTGCATTTTGAGTTTCCCATATATCATCACAATTAATTCGATTGAAAAATTGCCGAAGCTGGGACACCCAATTATATTTAATATCATTATTCACAGAGCCACTAAGAGAATATAATCTGTTGTAACAAATACGTGGTAATCTGTCAGAGTTCATTAATAATATTTTGCATAACCATTTCAGTGCACGTTTGAATACAAATGCTATTAACCTGGGCAAATAAAATTCACTTCGAATCACATAGCCAGGTGTGGACTTGTCTAAAGAAAATAGCGACTTAAAAAACCTCACCTGAGTTTTTTCGACAATATCAGGGTACCTTAAAGCCCATATTTCCGACCCATAAAGCAGAACACTCAAAACAAATGATCTGTATAATTGTAAGCGAGGTTCATGGGCATTCATTTTGGATTTTAACATGACAGTTTTAACTGACGACGACGCAATAGCAGCTTTTGATACCATATTGTTACTAGCTTTCAAAAAGAGTCCAGAGGAGCTAAAATTAATTCCAAGATAGGTGAATTCATTTACTACTTCTAAAGGAGTGCTAGAATATGTAAAATTAGTGGAATTTTCTCTACCACCTCTCCTAAAGACCATAATTTTAGATTTAGGTATATTCACTTCTAAAAGATTAATCTCGCAGTAATGTTCGAGTACATTTAACGCAGGTTGTAGTTTATGAGGGTTATCCGCCACTAAGATTAGATCATCAGCATAAAAAATGGCTGAAATATCAGTATGACCATCCAGACTGACACCCTCAACACCTTTCCGTAGTAAGACGTCATTAAAATCAGAAATGAATAGTGAAAAAAGAAGGAGGCTGAGGGTGTCGCCCTGTAAGACGCCATTACTAACTTTAATGGCATCCGAAGATTGACCATTGACTTGTATTTTAAATTTTGCATTATCATAAAAAGACATTATTATACGAATAAGCTTAGATGATAAACCGATATTATGTAATTTTTCCCATAGTAATAAATGATTAACTCTGTCGAAAGTCGCTTTAAAATCTACGAAAGCACTGAATAGTCTACCATGCTTTAACCTTAAGCGGTTACATATGAGAGATGTTAAAATAAATAAATTATCCGTGCAATCTCGACCGTTTCGGAATCCAGACTGAGTTTCAGGGATTTTGTTATTTGATTCAGCCCAGGTTGTAATTCTTTGACAGATAATCTGCGTAAAAATCTTCGTTAAATTATTAATCAAGGAAATTCCTCTGTAATTAGAAGGGGTGTTGGGGTCCCCTTTTTTAAATAATAGGAAAACTTTAATTTCAGACCAGTAAGGAGGTAATCGTTCTTCATATAAAATTTTATTAAATAATTTTAACAAAATATGCCGAATTTCAACGGAAGAGTATTTATAAAATTCATTGGGCACTCCATCAACCCCAGGAGATTTGCCTCTTTTACAACTATTCAGTGCTTTATCCAATTCTAGAATAGTAATTTCACTGTCCAAATCATAATGCTTAATTTCGTGACTAAAACAGAAATTTGCAGAATTATTTATATCAAACAGAGAACTAAAATACGCCTGCCAAGATTCAACACTGATAGGGTTCATTAAATTTTTTTTATGACCGAACAGCCAGACGGTTTTCCAGAATTCAGTTGGGTTTCTTACATTAACTAGTTTTTCCGATATGTTATTATAATAATCTCTTTTACACGTCTTACAAGTAAAGGTTCCGAGGCCAGACCTATCGATTTTGATGAAACTTAAATATGTTGTAGAACACTAAAAACTAAGGGACACGTATTTTTTTTTATCTGCGGAAAAACGGTTTGAAGGGGTGAAATCGCCCTCCAAAAATTGGGGTAAAAATTTAATTTTTCAAATATCTCGAAAACAGTAAGAGATAGAGCAAAAGTTTAAATTGGCGATATTACTCTTTTTTAAAGAGCTATCTATTGATATGCAATTTGTTCAAATTACATCAACAGGGGTGGTTGGGGGTTAAAATTTGGGGGTTAATTTTGCAAAAAGGGGGTGAAAAATAAACAATATAAAAATTTTGCTTACAGATTTGAAATCTACGTCAAAAAATCTAATTGACCTGTTTTTGCTCAATATCCTAATATTAAGTCTAGGGGTAGTTAACTAGAGGGTGACTATGTCGAATAATCGTACTATTTGGGTATTTCAAGAAGTTCTTCTTCATGGAAAATAGCTTAAGACAATTAGAATAACGTAGAAATGAAATTCTCGAATTCAAAATTGAGTTTGAGCAACATTGGAGAGGGGATGAATCACCCTCTTAAATTACATACTAGTTTACATACACTAACTTTTGCAATTAACACACTGACACGGGGTAATAATGTCACAATAGATGGTTCTGAAGTTAGACTATCGTATGTAAGGTTTTTATTAGGTTTCGTTATTTTAGGTTAGGTTACGTAATTTTCGGTATCGATAATTTTCGATAAGGAAAACTATAATATCCATTAAAAAACAAACTAAATAAAGACATTACATATGATAGTCCAACTTCAGAACCACTTATTGTAACATTACTTTACCCACTATCAGTGTGTTAATAGCAAAAATTAGTGTATATAAACTAGTATGTAATTTAAGAGGGTGACTCACCCCCTCTCCAATGTTGCTCAAACTCAATTTTGAATTCGAGAATTTCATTTCTACGTTATTCTAATTGTCTTAAGCTATTTTCCATGAAGAAGAACTTCTTGAAATCCTCAAATTGTACGACTATTCGACATAGTCACCCTCTAGTTAACTACCCCTAGACTTAATATTAGGGCATTGAGCAAAAATAGGTCAATTAGATTTTTTGACGTAGATTTCAAATCTGTAAACAAAATTTTTATATTGTTTATTTTTCACCCCCTTTTTGCAAAATTAACCCCCAAATTTTAACCCCCAACCACCCCTGTTGATGTAATATGAACAAATTGCATATCAATAGATAGCTCTTTAAAAAAGAGCAGTATCGCCAATTTAAACTTTTGCTCTATCTCTTACTGTTTTCGAGATATTTGAAAAATTAAATTTTTACCCCAATTTTTGGAGGGCGATTTCACCCCTTCAAACCGTTTTTCCGCAGATAAAAAAAAATACGTGTCCCTTAGTTTTTAGTGTTCTACAATATATTTAAGTTTCATCGAAATCGATAGGTCCGGCCTCGGGACCTTTACTTGTTAGTAATTTCTTTATAATGACTTTTACAATCATTATAAAATTTAAGACTGTTTTCACTAAATCCATCTTTACGATAAATTCTAAGTGCAGATCTGACCTCTTTTCTTGCTTTTACACATTGCGAATTAAACCACCGTTTGCTAAGTTTGCCTGACCTAGGAGTATTAAAAATAATTTTATACATATCAAGACTTTCCGCGACCGCGTTTACCGAGCTGATAAAGTGGTTATACAATTCAGAACTGCTTAAGTTATCCGTAATTACAGCATCAAGGGCTGTCAACAGTCGTTCGTTATATAAATCAGACAACTCATCAGTCCAGACGAGTTTTTTGTTGGGAGGACCAGTTGCTTGCTGCATAGTAGTACCCTGAAGTGAATTTATATTTAACACCTCAAATGGCAAGTGATCAGAACCTAAACCCAAATCAGTAGTTCCTGCATCGTAAATTGAATTAACGAGACAATCATTAACCCAAGCTAGATCAATTATGGATTTACCATGATTAGAAATATAGGTGTACTTAGCTGGGCTGTCATTCACAGTACGGCCATTTAAAACTAATAAGCCGACCTCTTCCATGAACTGCACTAAGCTACGTCCTCTAGGATTAACAAATTTATCGTAGGTCAATCTTTCAGATTTTAAAAAAGTATTATTACAAATGACGGGATCTACTTGGTTTAGTTCGCCGATCCGTGCATTAAAATCGCCGGCAAGCATTATATTGTCAGATAGAGAATCTGAAGTAATATGTGTAAGCATCTCCTTCAAAATTTCCAAGCAATATTTAATATCTTTGCATGGGGAGAAGTAAAATATACCTAAAATAAAATCAAAATTAGTACAGTCTATTCGTACAAATAACCATAAATTGTTTCTCTCTATGACTTCAACTCTGAATTTTTCTTTTACAAATAAAGCAATTCCACCACTAGCTCTGCCTCTGGATTTATCTTTTGTTGCTTCACAAGAAAAAACATTATATCCATCTAAACAGGTTGTTAGTGGGTTTACAAGCCAAGTTTCATATAAACAAACGATGTCAAGGTCAAAGAGAGAAGACTGATTACTTTCTAAAAACGAATCTTTAAAGTTATTATAACCTTGGGTGTTCCAGAAAATTAGTTTTACCAAATTATTTATTTTGAAATTTTCTGATTTTTTAATAACTTTAAAGGGACGTCGGTGTTTGCAGTTGGTGGCGTAATGGACGACGTGGTAGGTTGATTTGTTGTAACTGGCTGAGACAAGGATTCTTTAATTTTTTTCATAACCCGGTTCTTGTTACATAAGGCATCGTCAGGAGATTGAGAAGGCAGTCTTTTCCTTTCATTTTTATGGTAGAGAAGTCTTCTTTGCTTCAGTTGGTTCCGCATATTCAACGTTAGATCTTCATTCACAAAGAAATTACTTCCTTTTAGGTTTTTTCTAACTTGGAAAACTGACATTTTGGCTACGTTACTTATGAAACAAACTTTAATGGGTCTGTTTCCGACGGTTTTCCCCAGACGAAAAATATCTTCGATCATTGTGGTGTCCAGTTGTAAATTTAATAATTTATTAAAAGTAGAAATAAACGTGTTGAGTAGAAACTCTTTATTTTCATTTTCGGTGTCACTAAAGCCGTGAATAATCAAATTATTTTTGTTAAGTTGACGGTATAGAGCATTAGATCTTCATTCACAAAGAAATTACTTCCTTTTAGGTTTTTTCTAACTTGGAAAACTGACATTTTGGCTACGTTACTTATGAAACAAACTTTAATGGGTCTGTTTCCGACGGTTTTCCCCAGACGAAAAATTTCTTCGATCATTGTGGTGTCCAGTTGTAAATTTAATAATTTATTAAAAGTAGAAATAAACGTGTTGAGTAGAAACTCTTTATTTTCATTTTCGGTGTCACTAAAGCCGTGAATAATCAAATTATTTTTGTTAAGTTGACGGTATAGAGCATTAACTGTTTGTTGCTGTTCTTGAACAATTAGTTCCATAGACGAATATTTTGCCTCCGTATTCAAATAGACAGCTGTCAGTTCTTGGATTTTTTTGTCAAGATTCAACTCAACCGCATTAATTCTGTTTAAAATTTCATCGAGTTTGGCATCCATTGTTGTTTTTAGATAGCTAACAATAAGTAAGTCACTTTTATTTTTTTTTTTTTTTTTTTTTTTTTTTTTTTTTACAAATCTAAATTTCAATACAAAATGAAATAAATAAGACAGCCGGTCTTGTTTATTAGTACCAATACTATTGTGTTACACCAACGTAACCTTCACAGAACAACACAATTTATTATATTTATATTCACAATAACATTTAAAGTCTTTTATTATTTATTTGTATACATAAATATTTTTAAATTTATTAATTATGGTCGTATTAAAGCCGGTTAACATTATTATTAGCAGATTTCAATATACTTAGATAACAAAAAAAATAGTTAAAACAGGTTAGTCAAACATGTGCTCAACTGTGTAGTTTTATTTTCACTTTTTTTTGTTAGGAAAACAGTAAATACACTAACAATAATTAATTTTAATTAATTTTGATCTTTTCTATTTTTTCTATTCCAATTCCAATTTTTTTCTATTCCAAAAAAACCGTAAGTCCTAGAAGTCTGGAACAATTTTTCCTGAATGGCCCCCTCTATTCTGAATATTTTTTGTATAAACTTTTTTTCGATTAGATGCATATTTTAGGAATAAATCGAATGGCAACTCCTGAAAAACTCATATGGTATATATATATATATATATATATATATATATATATATATATATATATATATATATATATATATATATATATATATATACAGGCTGTTTCAAGCAGCTAAGAACATATACATTTTAACATAGAGAAAATTAGTTATGATCAAAGGGTGCTTTATTTTATTATTATTAAATATTTATCAAAACTTTAAATAATATAGCGTCAAAATCATGTTTAAAATTAATTAAAAGACAATAGCAGTAAATTTATTGAGATAACTATAAATAAATCTTAATCTAATGTTCTAGTATTTCTTAACAAATAATACTGCTTAGTAGAAAATTTGACACCTGTTGTTTTGTTTTCAAATTTATTTTTTTTTTTTTTGCAATGAAAGAAAATTTTAATAACTATGGATACCTATATAAAAAACAAACGTGCTCTGATCGCAACAATTTTTTCTTACGTTAAATTTTATATGTTCTTACTTCGTTGAAACAGACTATATATATATATACATATATATATATATATATATATATATATATATATATATATATATATATATATATATATATATATATATATATATATAAGCTTATTTCAAATAATATTATATTTTAATGATATTTTACGGATTTTAGTGATAGAAGTAAGTGGAAACTGAAATACAACAATACTGAAATCTCATTTTCGGGCAAAGGATAATTTAATAATATAGAGGTAATTACACGGAGGAGCCCCATTTGTAAATAATTATCCTTTACCGGAAAATGAGGTTTCAGTGGTAAGCTAACCAAAATTAGCCTAACCTAACCTTAATTAACCTCACCACCTAGTTTTTATATCAAAGTCCAAGTATATTGTCAAAACTAACTAAACTAATCTAACCTTAACTAACCTTAATTACTATCTAGTTTTTATATCAAAGTCGAAGTATACTGTCAAAATCAACTAAACTAATCTAACCTTAACTAACCTCACCACTTAGTTTTGCGTTAAAAATTACATTTCGAGTAAATTCATTCAGAAAATACTTTTTAATTTATGAAAAATATATTTAAAAAAATTTTGTTCAATTGGAGATATCCAATAGTATATATTTATTTACATCTACTATACTACTTCTTGCTATTTTAAACGCTTAAAAGTACAACTTCCGGTCCGCATCACCAAGAATCCGGTTAGGAGGTAATATCTTAAGCTAAAAATAGTATGTATACCGAATTTCAGCTCAATCGGAGGTATACGATTATACTACTTTTTGCTACTTTAGACCCTCAAAAGTATAACTTCCGGTTCGAGTCGCCAAAAATCCGTCTAGGATGTAACTTCTTAAGCCAAAAATAGGCCTACCAAATTTGAGCTCAGTTAGAGGCATGCGATTTTCGGAACTCCAGCCAACTGTTAGTTTAGAACTTTTACAGCAATAAATAATACAATTTTTAATAATGAATTTCATGTTCTTGTAATTTAACATATTTAACACTTTGATCCCAAACTTTTGATGCAAGTTTCCGATTACGGGCAGCCGGAGAACACCAATGTACTCGACAATCTTCGAAGTATTTTCCAGTAATACCTTCTACTTTTTCACACACCGCACAATGAATTGTTGTTTGGGCTCCCTCTTTGCTACTCTGTATAACAAACAAATAAATATTTGCAACTGAAATCAAACAATTAGACATTTAAATTTTGTTAATAAATTGAATCAATTTATTTATGTTGTTGTTGTATTTTCATCTCTTTTCAACTACCTACATATTTACACTAATGCTTTGATTCAATGAACGGCAACTGCGTATGTACGGATGTAAAAAAAAATTACAAAATATTTTTAAACAAACCGTTATATTAATATACCGGTCCAGAATTATGTACCGTAATTGCGAGAGATAAAGTAGAGGCGTGGAACGAAACTGACTTCTTTTTTTCTTAAAATTTTTAGGTGCTTTTGAATAATGGATTCATAGTTTAGGGGTGCGTATGAATATCAGGATAATTAAATTTATGGTACCCATTATTCCACCACTTGTGATTAGGGGATAATTTGCAAATAGGTACTTCTAAATAATAAACAAATATTTTACTTCGCAAAAATACTTCTTTTATTTTGAAACTGTGACAACATTGTTTCGAACCGTCATCGTCAATTTATTTTCAAATAGAGTAAAAATTACATTTGGTGCATGCCTTATATACTAATTTAACTACCTAGACTTATGAAGGGGAAGTTGTATGTGATGTGGAAGTGAAAAGGGTGGGAGTAGTAGGGGAAACCGAAAATCAAGAAAAACAAGATTACATTACATGTGTTAATATTAGATACTTCTACTTTAAATTACTCGAAAATGATATTATTTATCGAAATGTAACAAGTATACCTTTTTTGTGTGGAATTGCCTAAGGAATCATATTATTAAGAATTTTGTTTAAATAACTGTAAATTAAAATAGACGTGGTAACTCAGACCTACCACCCAAAACCACAGCTTGATCATAAGTGTTAACATTAATCAATTTAACAAATCAACCAACTGCGGGGAAAGTTATAATTATAAAGAACAAAAAGTTCAAAAATGTCGACGAACCTGCAACATTATAAGTGATAAAAATCACCACATGATAAATTCAAAAATCCAAAAAAAAAAATAAAATTGAAAATAAAATGCAAGTCAAGTTTAACTAGTTTCCACCTTTTAAAAGGTCATTTTCAAAAACAACAGACCCAAATCGTAGTCAAAAATCATAACGTTTAAGAAAAGGTTTAAAAACTGTAAAAAAAAATTGTTTATACCCCTACAAATTCACTTTTCCCCACAGATGGTTGATTTGCTAAATTCATGTTCTTTTAGGTATAAAAATAGTGGGGGTAAGGGTTAAAAGCTGAGACTCCCAAAAGGCAGCCTCTTGATACTAACTCAATCCGAGTACAAAATTTCAGCCCTCTAGGTTTATTTGGTTGACCTGTGCGAGTGGTACAAACTTCGAAAAGTCAAAAAAGCATGAAATTGTAGCTTAAAAATGGTGGGGGTGGGGGTAAAATATTAAAATCTCCAAAAAGCACAACCTATGTACGAACTTTATCAACACATCAAATTTCAAGCCTCTACGTTAATTCTGGGGGGCTGTGGGTATGTTAGATCCAGTCAAAATACTTTTTTCTCCCTCTACTCCCTCCAAATCATCCTAGGAAGCTGAATTTTGGATATGTTGTAGATAATTGACCGAAACATTATTACCAACCGGTTTGGAAAAGTTCTATTGTATTGTTGCCCCCCACCACCCGTTGAAAGATTGGGTCGGATCCAAAAGTTGCCCAAAATTTGACCCCACTTTGATAGTATTGTTGTAGATCGGAATGAGCCCCACTTACCAAATTTCCATAGGGGGCCTTACACATGTCAAAAGATAGCAGGAATATATATATATATATATATATATATATATATATATATATATATAAATTGGTAAGTGGGGCTTATTCATATGTATATATATATGTATTCATATGTATATATATATATATATATATATATATATATATATATATATATATATATATATATATATATGTATATATATACATATATATATATATATATACATATACATATATATATATATATATATATATATATATATATATATATATATATATATATATATATATATATATATATATATATAAGAAACATCAAAAGCAAACAAGTAGTCATCACCGACGATTTTCCAGCAGAAGTTAGAGCAAAAAGAAAAAGCTTAATCCCTAAAATGCTTCAGTATCGTAGTGAAGGGAAAAAAGCATATATAAGATACGATAAGTTAATAGTCGAAGAAGAAACAATTATGTTAAACCAACCACCACCTAGTAACTCAAAAAAGCGTATCCAGAGCAATGAAGAAGATGAAATCGTAAATCATCCCAAGAGACAAGATAAAAATAAAAATTTGGCGAACAAGTCTACAGGTATGATGGATTTTTTTCAACGTCAGAGATCTGGCTCCCTATCACAATAACGAAATTGGTACGGAACTAACATTATCAGCAAAAAAATTCTTCAATAATAATAGAACTAAAAATTGTAATAATCATATCAACTATCTGGAAGAAAATAATCTACACTGTTTTTATTGGAACTGTCACGGGTACCGCAATTTTATGGATCTAGATGCATCTCAACAAAAGTATATTCAGAATTTTGAAATAACTGCACTATCCGAAACATGGCTCTTTGAAAAAAATTATGTTCCACCTAAATTTCTTAGCCAATATAAATGTCTTAAACAAGATGCAGTTAAAGAAAAAAGCGTCTGCCGTGGAAGCGGGCGAATGCTTTTATTCGTACACCAAAAGTTAAATTATCATCTAATAGAAAAAAATAATATGTGGTGTATTATAAAACTAACACACTGTAACGTGGATACATTAATATTAGTGTTTGTTTACATAAAACCTGATATTGAAAATATTTATGTAATTGAACAGTTAAATGACATGTTTTTAATTATTGTAAATATGTGCATTAACCCAAAAATTTATATTATAGGAGATATGAATGGAAGAATTGGACAGTTAAATAATAATTATGGTTCTGAAATCTTTGATAATATGTACTTATATACTGAAAGAAAATCATTAGACATTGAATGTAATACTAGAGGTAAATTATTAACAATTTTTTTTGAGGATCATGGTTTTGTTGTGGTTAATGGTAGAACGTTGAGTGACAATCCAGGTCAGTACACATATTGTAGAAAAAATTCAAAAAGTACAATTGATCTAGTTTGGACGAATGCTATTAGTGACGTTAGCGATTTACTGATTTCCGACCGTTTCTTAACATCAGATCATTTTCCAGTGATTTTATATATGAACTACCCTATTAAAATTAAAAAAACTATTGAACTTCCTGATTGTTCATCTATGAAACGATTTAAATGGGATGAAATGAAAAAACATGATTATATTGATATTTTGGAAAATACAAACATTACTGAAAATGGTCTGAATAGCAGTGAATCTATTTATGAAGTTATGCTTAACGTAATTGCCAGAGCTGCAGAAGAATTAAACTTAAGTGTTAAAATACAAAATACTAGTACGTGGATGTTTTTAAAAAATAAACCCTGGTTTAACGAAGTGTGTAGAAACAAAAAGGTAGAAATGAGAAATTGCTTTAAGGATTGTAAAAAAAATAACTTTGACGTTAGGTTTTTGAATTTATATATAGAAAGTAAAAAATGCTATAAAAATGCCATTAAAGAATCTAAAAGGAATTACTATGATAACATCAAAATTAAACTCCTGAATACAAAAGACTCCAACATTTTCTGGAAAACTATTGGAAGTTTAAAATACAAGCCAAAATTAAAGCAAAATCCAGTTGATATAGAAAAATGGGTCGATTACTTTTTAGCTTTAAATCCTTTTTTTGTGTAAGTGATAAAATTTATTTTTTAGATGCTAAACACCCATGGCTCGATAGGGAACTAACGAGTGCAGAATTAGATTATGCTCCTATAAAGTGTAAAACAGGAAAAGCTGCCGGCCCTGACGGTTTACCGTCTGATTTTATTAAACACATCTCTGCCAAAGTAAAGGAATTATGCTCAATATGTTCACAAAAGTATTGGACAGAAAATCCACCAAGTACCTGGTCAGAAGCGGAAATATCTCTAATTCATAAAAAAGGTAATTTAACAGATCTTGATAACTATCGTCCTATATCACTTTTAAATACCACAACAAAAATATTTACAACGATAATTAGCAATCGTTTACTTACCTGGGCAGAAGATGCAAACATAATACCAGAGATTCAAGCAGGCTTCCGAAAGGGTAGAGGGTGTGCTGATAATCTGTTTGTGCTAATGGCATGCTTGCAAGCGAACGTGCGACTTAAACCCCGGAAAGTTTTTGCCATTTTCGTGGACTTTAAAAAAGCTTTCGATAGTATAGACCATCATATTCTTTGGCAAAGGTTATTTGAGATTGGAGTTAGTAGAAAATTAATTACTATTATTTCAAACCTTTATAAAAACGCTACATTTAAGATAAAAATAAATAACAATAAGAGTCAACAAATCAATTTAACAAAAGGTCTTATGCAAGGTGACTCGTTGAGCCCTCTGTTGTTCAACCTGTTCATTGCCGATTTTGATGATTTCTTAATAAAAAGTAATATAAGAGGTTTAAATATTGACGGCCGTACAGAGATAAGATGTTTGTTCTATGCAGACGACTTAGTACTTTTTAGTGATTCACCTGGAAAAGCTCAAAGACAGTTAGACGCTCTTTCTGAATATTGCCAAAAATATAAGTTAGAAATAAATAAGGATAAAACCAAAATGGTAATATTTAGAAAGGGAGGTCGAGTTAGTCAGTCGCTTAATTTTAAATATAACGATTTAAACATTAACATCGTTAATGAATATATGTATCTGGGTGTAGTTTTCTCTAGCTCTGTAATGTTCAAAAATATTTAGATATGGCCGTAAATAAAGCTAATATAGCTATTAATAAAGTCCGCGAATTACTGACGGCATCGAAAACAAACTCATAGGATTGCAGAATTATGCTATTGCACAGTACAGTTTCAGCTACTCTACTATATGCTGCGGAAATCTGGAGTCTAAATTATCTCCCGGAATTAGAAAAAGTTCAATCTAGATATATTAAATACCTTTATTGTTTGCAAAGGTCTACCCCGAATTACATCATAAGGGCAGAGACGGGTTTAGATCCTATTAGTTCCTATGCATTAAAAAGTGTGCTTCTGTGGTGGCAAAAAATATTAATAATGCCGGAGGATAGGTTACCAAAAATATGTTACAACAGGTTACGCGAATTAGACCTTTGCCCCGACAATATCGTTAAATATAATTGGGTAACAAAATTAAAGAACACTTTACATAGATTAGGCTTTTCCAGCTTATGGGAAGAACAAAATGCTAATCTAATTAAAAATTCTATAAACTTAATACTATGGGAATTATAATAGACAAATATGGCAGGAGGATAATGACCGGATAGAAAATTCCTCCTATAGTCAAATCTATAAATATATTAATCACCAAGGGAACGCTCAAACATATCTAGCTCTACCATTAAGTATAGCCAAATTACGAGTCATAAGCCAATTACAGACAATGGGTCGCCTTTTAATAAAATTTTATATTAACAATATCTCCTACCAATGGGATCCTACTAAAATATGTGAAATCTGCAATATGCAAGAGATAGAGACTCTAGATCATTTCATGTTTGTTTGTCCTATATACGCCTGGATAAGAAAGGACTCAATTGACACCATAATACCAAAAAATTTGATCACTAACCACAAGCTTATTCAGCTTTTGACTGACTTAAACCCTCTCCAAATTCAACAAATATATGTCTTTGTTACAACAGCCCTTAAAACACGTAGTTTTATTTTATATGAGTAAAGGATTAATGAACCATAATTATAACTATCATTTCACCATATTTATTTATCACAGTTAATATATTATAATATTTATTATCTAATATTTAATGTTTACCATTTCATATATAGGTGCTATTAATCACACCAAAAATAGAAACATTTTTTTATGTTTCTTCTTTTAACACTTTCAGTCCCACGGCTTCGGCATCCGAAACCAAACAAAACTTCCCCAGAGGCCGACCGCGATCAATGATTAATTGATTAGTTGATTACTCATTATGTGTGCGATGTCTATCATGTTTATCATTCTTCATCACACGGATGTGTTCCCATTCACACAAACACATACATACCAACAAACACTACTCTCTTGGTTTCTATGTATAAAAAATTTTAAGATAAACAAAAAAATACATAAAAAATATACATAATTTATATTTTTAAATAAAATTGATTTGAATGCCAGTGTATATGTAGTATGTATGTAAGTATCACGTAGTACGTCTGTTTACAGTTTTACACATACATACGTGTGGAACTGTGTTGTGTGTTTGAATCATTTTATTTTATGTATTTGTTTATATAGTTTTTTTTTTTTTTAAATATTGCCGGCTTCCGGGGAAATTTACTATGAAAGTGCTCGGGCCTCATAGTGTTAATATATTTTTTCTCATATCTCATATAAAATTATTATTATTATTATTAACATTGTTATTGTTATTATTATTTTATTGTTGTTATTTTTTTTTTTTTTTTTTTTTTTTTTTTTTTTTTTTAAATTGGGGCACTGCTGCCGGTGGATGGCGCGGTCAGCAGCGTCCGGCGGCATCGCCATCGATGGGCATGCGCCGCCAAAACGGGAAAATGATAAAAAGCGACACGTAAAGACAGGAACACATAAATGCAATAGACAACGGACAAACATACACATGATAAAATTCACCGATGAGCCCTGCCATCCCAGGGATTCAAAACGAGCGGACAGTCCCTGGTGGCGGTACGCTAAGTACCAGCCAGAACGTCCGGCCACCAAGGACCGAAAACCAACGATGAAACTCCCTCCGAGGCGCAAAGGGCCCCGGAGCGGAGGAAACCGACCAGAGACACACAATAATAAAAAAGAATAGAAAGTAAATATCACAGACTACATCACAGGACTCCACTGTACTCATGGGGGCCAGGAACCACCCACCAGCACAATGGAGTAACAAACGATAGAAGAAACAAAATATCACAGACAATCATCACAGCAACCCACTACACTCATGGGGGGACTAAACCACCCAGTGGTGCAGTGGGGATCATAACAACGCTGCCGGAGGCCCACAGAGCCTCCATTAGCTAAATAACAAACAAAAACTCAACAAGAAAGGAAATAACAACAAAGAATAACAACAGATTATCACAGTCAATATATATATCACAATTAGCCCATTGCATTTCTGAGGGCCTAAAGCCGCCCAGGAGTACAGTGAGGATCACAACAAGACCGCTGGAGGACCTCCAAGGGCCTCCAATGGTAGAAAAACACACAAACGGACAGAAAAACAATAACAAAATAAACTTACTGTGTTGTCTTATTTATTAACTAACCATAGCCCCGTTAGCCTGCTAGCCAGCTAGCAGTTACCGCCGAGCACGACGAGGACGAGGGGATTGTTGTTATTGTTATTGTTATTATTATTATTATTCTTTTTTATCATATGTAAATATGTATAATTAATTCATAACTGAATGTATGTATGTGAATGTGTCAGTTTCTGATATTACTGTTTTACATTCTACGGATAAGATTTTGTAAAAAGTACCAGTCACCTGTAATAAGCCTTGCTTTAAATACAGTATTATTATTATTATAATATATATATATATATATATATATATATATATATATATATATATATATATATATATATATATATATATATATATATATACTAGCTTTGACCCGCGGCTTCGCCCGCATTGAATTCGATCCCCTCCCCCGTTTTGTATCCGCCTTCTTCTACCGGGAATCTTCAATCGGGATAAGTTCAAAAATCCATTGTTTACTTTTATCACCTTTATGCAAATCTCTCTTATGTTTTATTTTTATTGGCTTATATACGACATTCGTATTTTGAAAATCCATCTTATTTTAAAACTGTTAATCACATGTCCTACAATAGATAGTATTTTCTATACCCAAATAAAGGATTATTACGAAAAGAAATAATTTTAAACATAAGTTCAAGTACCAAGTATATAAAAAAAATCATTTACATTATTCTCCGAAATTTTAAGATGAGTAGATAATAAAATATTTATTGCTATGCATCTGATTTAAATAACTGACCTAATTTATATTTACACCTCCATAAATTCAATTATAATAAAACCTTATATTTAATAAATTGAGTGTAACTAAGTAATTTATTCCACATGAATCTTGTCAGTAATAGTGATACTCACGGGAGTGATTTTCTTAATCCGTTCCCGCCCACTCACGATTATACCCATCGCTCCCGTTCACTCCCATTCCCGTCGAAAAATTGTCACTTCTGCCCGTTTCCTTCAAATTAGTCCCGTTCCCGATAGAACCCGTTTTATGCCCATCGCTCCCGTTCAATCCCATTTCCATAGAAAATTGTCACTTCTGCCCGTTTCATTCAAATTAGTCCCGTTTCCGGTGAACCTGTTTTATACCCATCGCTCCCGTTCACTCCCATTTCCATAGAAAAATTGTCACTTCTGCACGTTTCCTTCAAATTAGTCCCGAACCCGTTTTCTCAAAAATTGTCACTTCTGCACGTTTCCTTCAAATCCGGTCCCGCTTTATCAAAAAAAATTTTAATTATTGAGGGAAAATAAATTGAGAGTTAATATCTCTGTACCAAATTCCATTGAAATCGTTTCAGTGATTTTGTCGTGATTGAATAATTTTGGTTTTGTATCACACAGAAACCTCCTATCGAAACAAAATCATCCTAGTTGCGTATTCAAGGTAAATAGCGTTTGTATACAAAGTTTCATCACATTTAGTTCAGTCATTTTAGTGTAATGAAATAACTAATCTAGTGTCCCACGGGAACTTTCAATCGGGGTAACCTTATTCTCTGTGTTAACTCAGCATAAATAGTGTCTGTGTACAAAATTTTATCAAATTCGGTTTTAGCAATACGTGACTGAGTAATTGGGATTGTATCCCTCAGGAACATGAAAACGGGATAAAATTATCCTATGTGTTATTAAAATTACTCCTGTATGTATCCATAGTAAATTGTTTTTATATACCAATTTCATCGAATTCAGTTCGGTCATTTTGCTGTGGTTAAGTAACTGGTTTTGTATCCCACAGGAGCCTTGAATCGGGATAAGATTATTCTATGTGTTAATTCAGGATAAATATTTCCTGTAAATCAAATTCCGTCGGATTCGTTTGTTATTTGAGCGGGATTGATTAATTGGTTTTGTATCCCCCAGGAACATGAAATCGGGATAAAATTTAGTCTATGTGTTAAGTCAGTGTATAAGAAGTTTGTACGTAAAATTTTATCAAAATTCGTTCAGCCGTTTTGGCGTGATTGAGCAACATCCAAACTTTCACATTTATAATATTATTAAGATAGTAAATAAGTAATTTCATAGTAGTCGTTGGTAAAAATATTATTGTTGTTGTTGGTATCTATTGAAATATTTATTAATATTGTGAAATACATTTACTTAGTAACAAATGAAAAAATTGCTCATTTAATGGTATAATATACATTTTCTCTCGAGAATTAAATATTTTCCCAAGATAAAAAATAGCCTATAACCGTCTCCGTTCCGCAAAATACGTCTGTGCAAAATTTCAAGTTAATTAGTTAAGCTGTTCAGGCGTGAAAGCCAGTCAAACAAACAAACAAACAAACAAACGCACTTTCGCATTTATATATTAGTTAGGATATATATATATATATATATATATATATATATATATATATATATATATATATATATATATATATATATATATATATATATATATATACCATGTGAGTTTTTCGGGAGTTGCCATTTTGATTACAGCCAAACCGTTGATTTAATCGAAAAATTGTTCAAATAAGAGTTGTAGATATCGACGGGGGCAACCGATTGGTATAGTCAGGAGCTTTATAGCTCTTATGGTTTTCCTGTAATGATACAAACTTATAGTTTTTTAAATGGAAATGTATGTTTAAAAGTTTTTCAAAAATTTGTTTGTGATTCAAAACTACCAGAAACACTCAAATTCTCATTGTTTTATCTCATATTTTTGAGTAATTACGTTTTAAAAACGACACTTTTAAATTTCGTAATCAAGTACTTGCAAACGATTAGGATTTTACGTAATTTTAAAAGATTTTGACTCAATATGGTTGCCATTTTTGACAATGTGAGGTTCGCCAGTCAAACGAAAAGGACATTTGATTGTGGACTGCAGTATAGCCAGGTCCGGAATATTTTTGTTTTTATTATGTCATTAATGTTGGAAATGAACAAAAATATTTAAATTAATGATAATGTAAAATACCCAAGTCAAGTTTTCAGAAAAGAGAATAAAAAATGATTAATATAATTTTTTCAATTAAATATAGATAAAATAAGTATTTGAAATATATTAATTATATATATATATATATATATATATATATATATATATATATATATATATATATATATATATATATATATATGTATATATACATATATATCTTATTCAATCTTTTGCCACGTGTTTGTTTGCCTCTTGTCACATGTAATGTAATCTTGTTTTTCTTGACTTTTGGATTCTCCTATCACTCCCACCTTTTCCACTTCCACATCACAGACCACTCCCCCTTAATAAGTATAGGTAGATAAAATTAGTATATAAGGCATGTAAAGAATGTAATATTTATTCTGTTTGAAAATGAACTGACGGTTCGAAACAATGTTGTCACAGTTTCAAAATAAAAGTGGTATTTTTGCGAAGTAAAATATTTGTTTATTATTTACAAATGTCAATATCTTACTTCCTGTTAGTCATTTCGCTCAATTTTTTATGAATCGTTTTGTTCATTTATTTTTATTAATTTACGTACCTATATTAAATTACACAAAGATATATTGGGCATTAAATTACCAAGGTGCTTTTACAAGTACGAGAAAGCTGTGTGCCACACCCCATTGGCAGCGTACAGTGGAATTTCGGAGATTTTCCAATCGCAAATTGTCGATATTTCAGTTTTAGGGATTTAAACATCGTATGTTTACGTCACACGAACATTGTATTCACAAAAATTGTGTGTTTGCAGTATTCGTGTGACGTAAACATGCGATGTTTAAATCCCTATCACTGAAATATGGACAATTTTTGATTGGACAATCTCCGAAAGTCCACTGTATTTTAGTATCTTACACAACTGCGAAATTTTTTTATTTTAGTTTGTAATGAAATGATTATGGATTATTTTTTTGGTATACTTTATTTGTTGGATGACCACTTGTCATTTTATCGTTAATTATTTCGTTTTGATTAATATTTAAAATTTTTCAGGATATAAAATAAAATACATTTTTCATAGAATAAGATTGTTTATGTTTTCCGACAAACATCGAAATTACAGTATGTTGACGTGTTCTACAATTTTCCCTCGGTGCCTAATTTCATAGATTTTTCAATTTTTCTTCTTTCCTGATAATAAGTTGAACGTAAAAATCGCATTTTAGATTTGACTTCTGGTACACCTGATATGATCATTGCTTTTACTTTTTTAGGGCGTTTCCAGCATAGCTCTATTTTTAAATAAGGGAGATTTTGTATTCCACAGCCATTCAAAATTTCTAAATTCCTAAATAAATTTTATTCTTGTTTCTGAATTGGACTTTTCTGTCATTTCTATTTAACCTATAAAATAATTTCCCTTTAAAATTAAAAATTATACTTATTTTTAATAATTACATAATATGAAATACATGATTTAATTACATTTCAGAAGAATACCAAAAATTGAATAAAAATTAATAAAATTTGCCAAGTTAAATAGCTGAAATTCTAAATTTCTAATTTGGCCATTTTTGCGTTTATGCTAAAATAGACTCCCTATAATAAATAGAGTCATGACATGTGTGATGATTGGTTCCGGCATTTTCGGTCTAACGTTGGGTAAAATAAATTGAAAATAAGTTAAAAAATATTTAACAAAAACCATTTAGTTTAACCTAGAAAGAATAATTAAATTAAATTTTTTTAATTGTTCATAAATTCATAACCTATTAACAATAATTATGTACTCAAAAATATTTACACAAACATGTGATAATTAATTTCGAAGCTTCCCGCTCTGTTTTGGAAAGAAAATGGATGACATGTCACGACTCTATTTATTATAGGGACTCTAGGTAAACTTATACTGTAAAGGCATCTACGTAGCATAAATACAATTACCGCTTAATACTTTCCGTAATTATCAGCCTTGTTTGACCTAGGCGCTCTTAAACTCATCAAAATTCACTTAAATAAATCATTTTTAAGCGCGAAAGTTGTAAAATTTGAAAAAAAACTTCAGATAAAAATTTTAATTTTTTTATTTTTTGTTTCTGTTGCTTTATTGAATAATTTTTGTCAACAATAAGTATACTATTCTATTTAAAAAAAGGCAAGTTTGTATCATAGCTCAAAAACCATAAGAGCTATAAAGCTCCTGATTATCTCAATTGGTTGCCCCCGTCGATATCTACAACTCTTATTTGAACAATTTTTCGATTAAATCAACGGTTTGGCTGTAATAAAAATGGCAACTCCCGAAAAACTCACACAGTATATGGGTAGTTCTTCAAACTATGGAATTTTGGACGGCCCAACACATTTTGTATATTAATATTTTGAAAAATACATTGTTTCTAGATGGAAACTGTAAACCATTACTGCATCTAACTGGTCACTCAAAATAACCCGGTTTCGAAATATATTTTTTATAAAAAATGACACTTAAAATATAAAATTCTCAGTCTCCTGGTATGTCTCCTCTCCAAAGTAAAACATAACAGACTAAATAATTATTTTTTCTGAATGTATAAAAAAAATTTACACTGCAGTAGTAATCTATAATATTGGTACTTTTTTATTGTATGAATAATTTTTGAATTTTTTTATATTTTCTTTAAGAAATATTCTATTGAATTTTGTCTCCCGAACTTTGCATCATTCTCCTATCAAACCAAAACACTTAAAAATATAAAAAAAGTGTATTCCGATTAAATCATCGTTTTTCGTAGTAATTAACTCAAATATAATAAATTAAATAAAGTACATATATTTTTTAATTTGGGGTTGTAGCAATTAATTCAGTTAACATTGTAAGTGAGATCGTACTCGGTCCAGTCAATTTCTCAGTATCCTGGTCAGCATTTTCGTGAAAAATACTGTGGATATAAGAAATTTTTCAGTTGTATGAGTTGTAGATATGCTGTATTGGAATAGCAGACCTCTCTTTTTTTTTATAAAACGTTATTTAGCCGATCTTTAAAGAATTCTCAGTCTCCTGGTCTCAGTCTCCTGGCCGCTCCGAAAACGGGGATTTAACTTAAATAATGTAAATAAATTAGGTAAATGCCATTAGAATACTGTAATAAATGACTCCGTATATTTTTTAATAAAAAATAAAAACCCATTTTTTTTTGTATAATACCTATATACTATATAATTAATATAACTACTGATACATATTATATACTACTAATATAATATATAATATGTATTAAACTGTAGTAAATGATTTCGAATATTTTTTAATAAATAATAAATTCCCAATTTTTTTTTATTTATTTAGTTATTTTTTTTAAATTTAAAAAAAATTTTTTTTTGAAAATTTTTTTTTTAATATTTACATATATACACTATATAACTACTAATATATATATTATATATATATATATATATATATATATATATATATATATATATATATACTACTAATATAATATATAATATCTATTAAACAAATCATAAATTGTTTAATAATTAAAAATTTAATAATAAAAATAATAAAAATTGTTTAATAGTTTAATAAATTGTGCTTAATAATAAAAATGAATATAAGAAATTCTCTTTTGATAATTTTAGTTTTTTAATCATTTTTGCACTTTCCTGGATGTCTCTTTTTTATAATGGCCACAAAATTTATAATTTTTAATATTTTGACTGGCCACTTTCAAATAGTGTAAAAAATGTCATCACCTTGAAATAAAACTACTTTCCAAAGCTCATGCATGAAAAAAATGTGTGGCCGGAATTAAGTTTATTTTCTTCCATCGTTTGAAGAACTACCCATATAATGATTTCTTTACTTTAAAAATATTTTGTAATTTTTTTTATATCTGTGGGGCCAATATATACGCAATTGCCTTTCCTTGAATCAAAGCATTAGTGTAATTTCAAAAACATTAGTTCTATTGTTGGCATTGTTGACAAATGTTCGATATAAAAATGATTAGAAAAACAATTTCTGTAGGACACTTGATGATTGCTTACGAAACACCAGTATTCCGTGGAACACATCTTGGAAACACTGATCTAGACAGTTATATTTAGTACTTCGTCAAGTAAGAAAAATAATCTGTTTAATCAAGTAAATAGAAACCTGTTCTATTTACTTGCGCAAGTACTATATTTTTTACGAACTTGCTGTACTAGTGTAGGTACATTAATTTAGTAAATCGTTTAGAAGGTTTCAATTAGGGTTTCCGATTCCTGGCCAAAAAATCAATCATGTGGATTGATTTGAACTGTCAAACCAAAGGTAGGAGAAAATCAATTTACAGAAGATCGATCTGACGAAAATCGTTTCAATTGTCGTACTTACAGAAAGTAAAAAAAAATATAAAAGTTTTAATGAAGTTTCTTATTAAGGTAATCACAAACCAATTTAAAAAAAATTAATTTTCTTTAAAGATGAACTTCTGAATTTAACATAAATAAAGTGGTTTCCAGTTTGCACAAAAAGTCTCATACGAATTCAAAAGGCTATTGGTGGATATAAGCGTGGGTAGAAATGCCCCTTCACGAATTTTGTTGGTTTTTTTCTGCTAACTGTTTTCATTATAAGATTGAAATTTACTGAGTTTCAGCCCTTAAAAACTCACCCTTTAGGGGTAAAAAATAATTTTTTAAGAATCGAAAAAAATTTGTAAGTTTTGAACGGCTTCACGGATTTGGCTGAAATTTTTATATGTTCTAGATGCCTCTAAAATAAAATACCTCAATCTTATATCAAAAGCAGTTAGCAGAAAAACACCAACAAAATTCGTGCGGAAGCATCTCTACATTTTCTATCCATGCTTAGGGTGCGTATTTTATCTTCTTCACAAACTTCTTCCTAACAAAGAGTATTCTTAACTTAAATGTTACTATGTATTAGCAAAAAGTATGTCTTTTATGTACCTTTTAATCTTACTATTAAGTTAATAGGGAGTCTATCATTTTGAATTGGATTTTTACTATAGATATAATATACGGATAACAATTTGCGTATTTTAAATCGTTTTCGTAACCAAAAATTTTGTGTAACCATCAAGTTCGCAGATATATACAATACACAAGAGTACTTACTTATTTGCTAAAAACAAGATTAGCTGCCCTTATGAAAAAGCAAAGTAAGTTTTATGTAATCATTTCTTTACGTATTCTTCACATATAATGGCGAGAGTGTTAATTTATGATTTTTTGGCTCGTTTTTTTTTTTTTTTTTTTTTTTTTTTTTTTTTTTTTTTAAGTACAATGAGAATACAGCCCTCTTGCGTTTATATAACATTTGCATGTACAACTCTATGGTTTAGCAATATGTAACCTATCTAACAATTCGAAGTTTTACGAAGATTATCGAAGATCAGCAGCATAATATGTCAAAAATGAATTTCTCACTCTAATTGAACAAAGATATCCTATTGCTAGCTAACTACTTACCAGGTACTTCAACTGATTGTAAAATTATCTTCCTGTTAACTTAAACTTAAGACATAATAGCAAGTTAAAAGACAACAAAATAATATAACAAGGAGATAGGAGCAACTTTAAGACAAGAAACAGTTTAGGAGGAACATAAAATACGCAGCCTTATCCGCCAATAGCCTTTGATACAATTCTTAATAAATGTCTCATTAAAGTGGTAAAATTATTTGACAATCTAAACAATAAAAATATTTTTATTAAAAATATTTTAATTTAAATTTGAAAAAGATGGATTTTCGGTCCCGTGAATTTTTTATGATCTCTGTATTGATTTGGTCCCCAAAGAATCGATTCAAAAAATCGAAAATGGGCTTTGCAAGAATTAATTTTCGATAAAATTGTATCGAGACCGGAAACCCTAGTTCTAATACTGCAAATATTCATAACTGCAATTAATTGTGTGTGGACTCCCACTAAACAAAAAAATTATTTAATTTAGTTAGGGTGCGTCTTTTATCTTCTTCACAAACTTCCACTTAACAAAAAGTATTCTTAACTAAGGGTGCGATTTTATCTTCCTCTTAAACTGTTTCTTGTCTTAAAGTTGCTCGTATCTTCTTCTTATCTCATTTTGTTGTCTTTTAACTTACTGTTAAGTCTTAAATTTAAGTTAAGAAGAAGAAGAAGATAATTTAAATTAAGAAGAAAATAATTTGAGAGTAGGATGTAGTCACTTAAGAATCGGATATCTTTATTCAATTAGAGTGAGAAATTCATTTTTGACATATTGTCCTGCTGATCTTCGATAATCTTCGTAAAACTTGGAATTGTTACATAGGTTACATATTACTAAAACCATAGAGTTGTACACGGAAATATTGTATAAACGCAAGAGGGCTGTATTCTCACTGTACTTAAAAAAAAACGAGCCAAAAAATCATAAATTAACACTCTCACCATTATATGTGAAGAATACGTAAAGAAATGATTGCATAAAACTTAGTTTGCTTTTTCATAAGGAAAGCTAATCTTGTTTTTGGCAAACAAGTAAGCACTCTTCTGTATTGTATATATCTGTGAACTTAATGGTTGCACAAAATGTTTGGTTATGACAACGATTTAAAATACCCAAATTGTAAACCGTATATTGTATCTATAGTCAAAATCCAACTCAAAATGATAGACTCCCTATTAACTTAATAGTAAGATTAAAAGCTAGACATACTTTTTGCTAATACATAGTAACATTTAACTTAAGAAAAGTTAAGAATACTCTTTGTTAGGAAGAAGTTTGTGAAAAAGATAAAATACGCACCCTTAAATGTTCGCATTAGTAAAAAGTATGTCTTTTATGTTCCTCTTAATGTTACTGTTAAGTTAATTGGGAGTCTATCATTCTGAGTTGAATTTTGACTATAGATACAATATACGGTTACGAATTTGGGAATTTTAATCGTTTTCATAACCAAACATTTTGTGTAACCATCGAGTTCACAGGTATGTACAATACACAAGAGTATTTATTTGTTTGCCAAAAGCAAGATTAGCTTTCCTTATGAAAAAGCAAGGTAAGTTTCATGTAACCATTTCTTTATGTATTCTTCACATATAATGGCGAGAGTGTTAATTTATGATTTTTTGGCTCGTTTTTTTCTTTTTTTTTTTTTTTAAGTACAATGAGAATACAGCCCTCTTGCGTTTATACAATATTTGCATGTGCAATTCTATGGTTTTAGCAATATGTAACAATTCGAAGTTTTACGAAGATTATCGAAGATTAGCAGGACAAATGTCAAAAATTAATTTCTCAATCTAATTGAATAAAGATATCTGATACTGAAGTGATTTACAAGGAATTTCATCCTACCCGAGAAAATATGATTTAGATTTAGGTAGATCTAAACAGATCTTAGTAGACATAAAAAAATGGAATTTTTTAGATTTACGTTGACCTGTGTAAATCTAAGTAGATCTCAGTAGATCTACATTGATATACGTTGATCTACGAAAAATTTTTTGACAACTGATCTAAGTAGATCTCTGTTGATCGACTTAAATTTAAGATCTATGTATATATAGTCCTGTAGCTCTATACGGACATATAAAGATCTTATTTTATCTACGTAGATCTACACAAATAAAATAAGATCTAGCTTATCAAATCTCAGTATATTTACGTAGATAAAATAAGATCAACAGGGATAAGATAAGCTACCGCCATAACTGATGACGTCATCGCAAGATGTCTTTAATTACAGTGTTGCCAGAAAAATTTTAACAAAACCCGCCGATGAGAGGCGCTCGAGTAGCCCAAAAGTAGCCCATCCCGGAGCAAAGTGCACTTATATATTTTTTGAATTTTATTTTCGATGAAATTACACGAGCTTTAATGACATTTAGTAAAACTTTATATTAATAATGATTGTTTAAAAAACTTTTATTTTTTATTAATTGTTTAAATACCATAAAATACGATGACAATTTTTTTTAATCCTTACACATTAAACACAAATTTTACTATTAATTAAATTTAACAATGTTATTTTTTAATTTAAAATTTTTTATGATTATAACAATCATAAAAATAATCACAAAAAGTTTAAATAAATAATCAACATTTATCCTACGATTAATTGCTTTTAAATAGTCACATTTTAACTTAAAATTTTTCATCAAGCTATAATAATAATTGGAATGACTGTTTTTTTGTTTTTATCACTGAAATGGCAACTATCACAACTATCTAGAACTATCTAGAACTATCACTATAAAGTTTTGAAACTTAATCTTTCTGAAAATTAAACTTATTTCAATAAAATTAATCATCTGTTAGTTCTATTAAATTAATCGATTCCAGCAAACTAGAATCATCATCATCAGTCTTATTATTTTGGTAAATATCACTGTTAAATAGTTGTAACATGACCTATGAGGGAGCATAAGTGCTACAACAAAGTTTGAATGCACTCATATGAGCATGGATGCGGGCAAGAGCCATTAACATGGGGAGCTTAAAATGGGAAAATTAAAAATAGCCCAAACGGCTACAAGGGAAAATTAAAAAGCCCAAACGGCTACTTGCGGCCGTCACTTTTGCCGTTTACCGCCAATCAAAAATATAAATAGCCCAATCGGCGGTAAATAGTCCAATCTGGCAACACTGTTTAATTATTATTTGATACTAATTATGAATTCCAAATTAAAAGCATCGTGTCTCAGGTATTTTTTTATTTATATATAATACTGTTGTATGGCTGTTAAATTATATTTACAAATAATCAACATCGGAGCACAAAAAATAAAATCTATATAGAAAATTAAGTGTTAATTATTTTTCCTGTAAATTATATATCCGAAATTCCGCTCTTCATTAAAACAAGATCTGCAAATTTGACATCTACTCATAACATAACTGTTCAACGTATGTTTATGTAGTTCGAAACATATTAGTTGCAAAAAATACATGTTGCAAAATACAAATTTGCAGAACTTGTTTGAATGGAGAAATTTAAAGTATACATATTAATCATTATTTTATGGAAACCTACAAATATAGGTCACTGTAGATTTACTTAGATCTACTTAAATCTGCCTAGATCTAAACTGATCTTCATAGTTTGATCTAATTTGATATCCGTAGATCTATTCCAAAATTTAGATCTAATCCATTTTTTTCGGGTACTCTCAATTTATCTTCTTCTTAACTTAAATTTAAAACTTAATAGCAAGTTAAAAGACAACAAAATAAGATAAATAGATACGAGCAACTTTAAAACAAGAAACAGTTTAAGAGGAAGATAAAAGATGCACCCTTACTTGATTTAGCTACTAAACACATGTAAATTCGGTATAATTGTGTATGGACTTTCTCAACAAAAAGAAAAAGTTAACCTACATGCATTAGTAAAATTAAAAAGTACTACCTATACCAGGGGTGGCCAACCCAAATCATCTTCCGGGCCACTTTGGAAGCGCATCATAACTTCGCGGGCCGCATATCAAATTACGTGTTCCCATATATTATGTATTTTTTTAATACATTGATTTTCACTACCCTAGTCATTATAAAATGAATATATTTTGTATAAGGGTGATGAATCTCGCGGGCCAAAAAAATTTCAAGGCGGGCCACATGCGGCCCGCGGGCCGCGGGTTGGCCACCCCTGACCTATACATTAGATTTTATTGGTTTAATTCTTTAAAGGTTCCTAAAAAGTTGAATTTTTAAGAATAAGTTTACTTATCATTTCACCTTTAGCAGAGATATTTACTTAAATATTTGATTAAGTCATAGGGCAGATTCGTATCGGCGTAAGCCCAACCCGCTTGCGCTCATTTTGAATTAATTTGTGCTTGTTTTGAAGCACATTTGGCTTGCTTTTGATATGTTTGTATATTCCTGTCTCACTTTCCATGTTCTAAAGAGAAGGGTCAAGTATTAGCTTTCGATATACATCGTATACATACCCTCATCCTTCTCTCTAGAACATGGAAAGTGAGACAGGAATATACAAACATATCAAAAGCAAACCAAATGTGCTTCAAAACAAGCACGAATTGATTCAAAATGAGCGCAAGCGGCTTGGGCTTACGCCGATACGAATCGGCCCATAGTTTTCAGTGTGTTTTGGGGGATAATTCAGAAGTATGCTAAAAAAGTAATTTTTTTTAAATTTATCTACAAACTATACGTTAGAATTGGTTCAGAGTTTGATATTTTATATATCGAATACCAAAGAAATAACATTAACAAATAATTTATTAATTACATATTTAAAATGATCTAGTGCAGTGGTTCTTAAACTTTTTGGTGCGCGACCTCTTTTTTATTTAAAATACTTCATAGGATCTCGGAAATATGTAGAAAATGGGTATGTAATCTGTAATTAATTGTTTTTGCAACCCCTTCAAATAGTCTTCCCCAGCGGATCGCAACCCCCACTTTGAGAATTACTGATCTAATCACCCACCACCTTAAACAGATGTATACTTTTACAATAATTTATTATAATATACCTTTAAGAATAACCGAAATAATAATACACTGTAATACATAAGCCAATGAATGTTTCTGAAAAGATCCGTATAGACTGATCCTGGATGTAATGAATTTGATATCACATTTTTATCTTTTAATTTAGCTGCTAATTCATTTGACATTAAAATATTGCATAATTTCGAATTTCCATAATTGAGAAAATCTCTGCCAAATATTGTCCTATCTCTATTTAAATTCTCTGGATCAAGTATTGCCCAAAGATGCGCTTTAGAGGTAACTGTTACGATTCGGGCTGGAGCTGATTTTATTACCAAATCTAATATAAATAATAAAAAAAAATTGTTCTTTTTTGGTATAATAAATATAAGGTGGCCAACTTTCTGAAAGGTCAATGCGGGACAATGGGCCACATGAATAATGTAAGCATGCCATGCTTATGGTTAGAATGCTCAATTAGTCATTATAAATAAGCTGTGAATTTTTGAATGAATTACTAACCCATACCCAAACATTCAAGAGATAATCACTTCGGAACAATTAAAGTCAAACAAATACTGGTTTTGACAAAAAAATTAATACATATTTTGGTCAATTTGTTGCTACTCACAAGGAACAATAATTCATTCAAAAATGGGGTATTTGACTGATTTTGAGGAACTATTTTAAAATACGTATATTTACGTATTGTGCATGTATATTGTATATATTTTTAATTTTTAAAAATAATGCCGAAAATTTTTAGAAGAAATAAAAACAAAAAGACAATTTTTACTTTACTAGTACTACTTTATTTAAAGTTTTAAATGTCTGTGACATGTTTTGGACCATATGGCCATTGACGAACAGTTCGTCAATGGCCATACAGGCTGAAACATTAAAATTTAGAGAGCCCAAACTTCAAATACGGGCCAAAACTTTAAATAAAGTGGTATTAGTAAAGTAAAAATTGTCTCTTTATTTTTAAAATGGAATACCGTAAGGTAACGCTTAAATCTATCAAACAGAAAAAATTAATTTTATATTTGTTCTCAAAATTTACGCGAAAACGTTCATTAGCTTTAGTTATCTCACATTATCTAGATAGCAACAGGTGTTCTCTAACTAAGAAGAAATTGTTTATTTTTCTTATAACTAGGAAAAGAAATTGTTAATTTTTTAAAAAATTAGTCAAATTTAGATTAATTTCCATAGTTATATTTGCTAACCGAAATTTAAGTAGCGACACCAGTGGCGATAGTGTTGAAATATAAGAGAATGTAACGTCACAGCCCGTTTCTGTTTATGTGAGTATGTGACTTATAGATAAAAAATTTGCTTTTTTAATTAATTTTTAAAAATTAAATAATGATAGGATAAATTAATATAAAAAAATTACTATTGTTTATTATCAATTTTCATTAAGATTTGTTTTTATTGTTTTTCATTGATGCTGTCAAAAATCCTATTGACAGTTTATTTATGACATGATCATTGTAACCATGAAAATGCTCTAGCATACTCATATTAGTGTGTGAATAGACCGGAACAAGCAACCGTTAGAATCACCATGTGGTCGACCGCACGGTCAATTCAATACATGTATCTAAATGAACATGTTCACACTAAACCGACCTACGACCATCGTCTTATTAGTTTTGGACGTTTTAGCCTAGGGGCACATTGAGCTGCGTCACGTAGTAAATGCAGGGCATGGCAAGGCAGAGCAGGACAGGGCAGGAAAACACGAGAAACAAACTGTGTGGCCAGGCGCACAATCAGACGCAGTTAACGCAGGAAGGGCAGCGCAGATTCTGTGACCCTTATTGTAGAACGAAATACTGCGAATTGAAAGGCACAGCTGAGCCGAGCAGCACTGTTTTTCTTCAATTTTTTCAATTCACTTTCTTCAACTCGAGAACGTGTTACAATATCGCACAGTTTCTGTGTCATATTCACGAGTACCACATCGGCTTCATGCGACGCAGTGCTGCTCTGCTCTGCATTTCAATTCGTGCTATCCCGTTCTACAACAAGAGTCACAGAAACTGCGCTGCCCTGCCTACGTTAACTGCGTCTCAACGTACGCCCGGCGTTACTGTCTACTTTAAACAACACCTTCGAACAAAAACTTTTGATGCACAAGCTATAAAACCATAAAATAATTATATTGTGCATTGACATAAAAGAGAAAAACGTAACAAACTGACCAAAACATGTATTAATATTTTTTTGTCCAAAACCAATATCTACTTGGCTCTAATTGTGTTATACTGGCCATGTTCGTTGCTGAGTTTTTCTGCTCAAGTGAGCTGTTGGCACATGCGCAAGAACTTTTTTTATGGAATACGCATGCTCCAAAATACTTCATATTATGAGCACAAGTATTTCGTACTTCATAAAAATGTTCTTGCGCATGCGCTAACAGCTCACTTTGAGCAGAAAAACTCAGCAACAAACACGGCGATTATTACCTATTTAAGTGTTTAGGTATGCGTCGAATAGGTATTACAATAAAATTATATTGTAGGTCTTTTAAAGTTATTGTGTTTGTTACGTGCAACCACTTCAGTATCATAATTTTTCGTTTATGTCGTATTTTTACCTAAATAGTTTTACGATTTGATCGGATTGGTGTGAATGTCAAATTTGACCGCATTATGCCATGCACCATAATTCGGTGAAGTTGCGGTGATCTGTCGTGCGTCTGTTCGGTTCTTTATCTCAAATCTATTTTGTTGGTTGTTACATAAAAAACACTTGGATATCATAATTTCTTGTTTGTTTTTAAATTTTTAATTTTTAGTCAAATAATTTCACAATCTTCTCGCATTGGTATCAACGATTAGGTTTTGAATCTAATCTAATTGTGGCACGCACCAATATGCGAAATTAGATACTAGTGATTGGACCGATTGACCGGTCCTTTAATTGTAAAGTCAACTTTTACATAAAGTTGTAAGCAGAGCTTAATTTCAGCTGGAAGAATACGGAACGGTGTTCCAGCACCTCCCAGGGATTTTTATTTTTTGTCGGAACGGTCTGGTATGTCCTAAGATTTTTTTCTTTGATCAGTGTTCTGACCGGTTCTTTAATTGTAAAATCAACTTCTACGTAAAGTTGGAAGCAGAGCTTAATTTCAGCTGAAACGCGACGGGATGGTATTCCAGTACCTCCTAGGGATTTTTATTTTTTGCCAGAACGGTCCGGCATGTCTTAAGATTTTTTTTTAAGTGTTTTTCGGTTTTTTTTTTGTTTAGTGTTTTTCGGTAATCATAGTTCATGGTAAGTGAAGATCAAGACCTAAAGGACTCTTTGCGGAAAATTGAAAGGGCGTTTCTACACGTACAATTTTAGAAACTAAGTCCTGATTATAAGTAGAATAATACACAGTTTTTGTTAATTTTTATTAAAAAATTTGAAACATGATAAAATCATCGTCTCATCATCATCTCAGTTCTCATCATCTCATCATCAAGGCTCATCGAAAGAATCTTAGGTTAGTTATTGTTAAAACGGATAACTTTTTGACTAGTCAATACGGAACAATATAACAATTTTGGACCTTATTTTTGTTCGTGTGATATTTTAAGAAATTCCAAATAATTTCTTTTCAAAAATACAATTGACCAATAAAAAGAAAAGAAAAAATTATATTTTTTTACAAAACAAAAAACAAGAACACGGAATTGAATTCTGTTAATTATTTCCAATTTACGAATTGCGGGCCTTCGGGATGTATTAGACCCATTGCGGGAATATTTTAACAAAAATTTCATTGCGGAGCAGCAACTGCTTTTCCGAGACCGTTCCGCAGAATCCGCGACGATTGGCCGCCTTATTATTGTTGTTTTACATATCAAAATTAATATACATCAGTGTGTACATAAACAAACAATAATTTCAAATTAAATAGGACGGCCAAAAGAAGTAAGAAACTTTTGACATCTTGCTCACTCGCACTTGCCTCATCAAACTAATTCATTGTTTCATTCTTATTATGAGTACTATCTGTAGAGTGTTGACATAAATAAAGGTTACATACAGAACCGACCTGACACGAACTTTGCCTGGTAAAATACGTGAAATACAATGGGTGCAATGGACAATGGAATAGTATGTAATCTTTGTTTTTACTGACGGATAGGGGTAAATTTTTTTTAGTTTACGAAACGCAGGACTTTCGAGACACACAAAGCTTATTGCGAGACTATTTGAACAAAATTTTCAATGCGGGATCGCAACTACTTTTGTGGGACTGTCCTGCCGAATTCAGAACGGTTGGCCGCCTTAAATATATACAAACACAAAAATACTCATAACTTACCTAGTAGAAGATTTGTTAATAAAAATGGAGCAAAATGATTCACTTGCATTGTGATTTGTAATCCATCTTTTGTCATTCTTTTGCCCAAACCAGCCACTCCAGCATTATTGATCAGAATATGAAGCTTCGATTCATTTTCATGAACCATTTTGGAAAATTCGCGGACCGATTGTAAAGATTCGAAATCTACTTGATAAAATACGATGTTGGTATTTCTAGTTTTTTTAATGATTTCATCTTTTGTTGCTTGTGCTTTTTGTAAATTACGACATCCAAGAATTACACGTGCGCCTCGCGATGCCATATCTATTGCAGTTTCTTTTCCAATACCTATTAACACAAATAATAATAAATCATTAAAATTGAACACTTACAAAATCTTACATATACACCTACAAATCATACAAACGAATACCGGAAATTTGCAGACAGTTACGGTTGTTATTACCTGAGACTGACTAGCTAAGATTACCTACATATTTGAATAGCTGAGATTTGGGGACACTTTAAATTTTTTACACTTCCACTTAGAATATAGCAAAATAAGGTGAACGCTCATTTTTTACGTATTTAAAAAAAAATGTTTCTAATATTATTTTTGTAGAAAATGTGCAAGTAAAGCTGTTATTACTTGTTATAAAAGAAAAAAAAAATCGACAAGTTCGTTTTACATACATACCAAGTCATGATTTTGTAGTTCAGTAGGTAGAATTTTTCATAATTCTCAGGATAAAATATTTTTTACTTTTATTTAATATTAAAATTAATCTTTAATCTATTAATAATATGATTATCCAAATCTTTTACTTTTTAATTGAGTTAGCAAAAACCAATACAATTTTTTAAAAAGTAACCTCTTAATAAAAAAATTTTAAAGTCATGGCCCTGTAGCTTATAAAAGTGGAGATAAACAGACCGATCTTATAATGATTTCATTGTCAGAACTACGAAATCATAAAAAAGGTTTGAATGTGTGATAACATTTGATAACTAAAATAATACAGTAATAAGGAATATGGATGCCATCGTACAATTATTATTTTAAAACTATGTATAAATACGATTCGAAGATATATTTATAAATTTTTAGAAACTAAAATAAACTGCTTATTTTACTTTAAAAATATTATATTTAGATACAAGAAAGATAATTTGTAGACACAGTTAAAAATGTTTAATTATAGCAAAACTTTTTTTTATGATTTTGAAAATTAAAACAGAAATAAATAACATTAAAACAATAGCAAATAATAACGGATATAACTAAAAATTAATTGATAAATTAGTAGCTAAAAAAGAATTTAACAAATCTTAAAAGAAATTTATCCTTTTGTTAAATCAGACCCCGATATATTTTGGTAAATTTGCAGATAAAATACATAAAATTCTAACTAAATCAAATATAACTACTGCATTTAAATCGAGCCTTTATTTAGGAAATTTAATATATAATAATAAGACAAAAATAGACAAACTTAAAAAATGGGGCATCTACAAACTAAATTGTCAAGAATGTGATAGGTTTTACATTGGTCAAACCGGCAGAAATTTCGAAACCCGCAGAGCCGAACACTTCAGATGCTACAGAAACAAGAAATCTGACTCCACTTTTGCCAGACATTTAGTCGATACAGGACACATACCGGAGAGAAATGTTACAGTTTTACACGAAGCAGTTAAAGGACCCAGACTAAATATTTTAAAAGCTATAGAAAATTACAAATACAATTCTGAATTACTTTTAAATGATTATACCGACATTTACAATTCTACTTTATTTTCTGTTTCATAATTTTTGTATACGACTACATTTCCCACTTTATTTGTTTATATGTCACATGTTTTTAACCCACTTAAACTTGTTTTTCTTGTTTTTGACTCCGCCTACTACTTCTATTCCCATTAATAATTTTCCATTATCCATTGCTACAATTTATAAGTTAAGATTTAGAATAAATAGGCATGTATCTGAATGTAATCTTTACACGTTTGAGAATGGTCATATTGACCGAAACATATCATAAGAGTTTCTATATTCAATAAAACTGGTATTTTGCAAGATAAAGTGTTTTTATTTACTAATTTCGAATATGGAATACCATAAAGTAACGCTCAAATCTATTAAATTCAGAAAGTAAGAAAACTAAACATTAACTATAATAACTTTCTTTCAAAAAATAGTTTTTGATGGTTTTTAAACATTTAATCAGTACATTGTATAAGAATTTAAGTTTTGAATCATTAAGTTTCTTACAGATGTATTTTTCTGAATTTTCATAATATTATAAAAATGAAATAAAATATTCTCATGTGTAAATTAATACTTTATCTTGTTTAAGAAAAACAACTTCTAAGCAAATCGTAAGGTTTTAAGCGTTTTAAGTTACGTATTTTCGATAAAACTTTTTGTTACCTACTGTAATAAAATAATATTAACACTATCTTGTCGGTGTCAATGGGGGCGTCAGTCATATTTTGCCAATTTTTAAGATGTATAAAAAAACGAGATGTGTTGGATTTTCTAAGCTGATACGATTAAATTCATTCTGTAAATGGGCGTTTACCCTATTTTAGCAAATTGGGTAAAACTGAGAGCACCCAACGGAGTCCGTTTGGTAAACGGTATCAGTCAAACATTAAGTAAAATAAATAGAGTCAAATAAAGTCAATAAAAACGTAAACTGGGATGGAACAAAGGAATAAAGGCCAGTTTGACTTCTGTCAAGGTCATGTCCGAAAATTCGAGAAAATTTCACATTAAATTTACAAAGAAAAATCTTGTTGTGAACAAATACATTATCGGGTAAATAAATTAAAAATGAAAAATGAATGAAACTGGTAAGAAGTACCATAATGTTAAAATAATTTTGTAATTTAATTTTAGAAAATTGAATCACATAAACTCCAACTTATATTATAAATACTTAAAAAACAATTATACTGAACCCCTTTAAACAAACCATATGGAAAATTTTTCTTATCTTTTTACTGTCAGTGATAAGTACAATAGATATGGTTACAAAAAAAGAAAAAAAAGTCAATGATCCCAACATCAAAAAAGTGAACCCTAGGAATTTAAAAAATATAAATTATACTGGAGTTTTGTAGGAGCTGTTGATCAGACCGGACGGAATAGTTTCCTTATTGTTTTTGTTTTTTTTTCTTTTTTTTTTTAAATATCTATACTTGTTTTTTTCTGTTTTCAGCGCCCGCTCTAGCGTTTACGCTGCCCCGGGCAAAAGGGAATAATTTCGCCCCGGTGCAAATTCGGTGACCTTTTTTTTGCTCGCTGGTACACAAATGCCGCCCTCTTTACTTTTTTTTACACCGGCGATCTCTTTTTTTCTTTGCTCGTCAGTTGTAAAATGTCACCCCTTTTTTACTAAATGCTCGCCCTTTTAATTTCCCGCCTCGTTTTTGCTCGTCACTTGTAAAATGCCACTCTCTTTTTACAAAAATTTAGAAAAATCCCGTCCCTAAAATTTGTCGCCCCGGGCAAATGCCCGGGTTGCCCCTCCCTGGAGCGGGCCCTGCTGTTTTAATTATTGGTAAACCAGAGATTATCATTATATAATCCTTTAATTTTAATTTTGTTTTGAAAATATTAATTTAAGAATTTGTCAAAACAATATAGTAATATTTCTTTTATTTATTTTTGAATAAGAACGTACTATTTTATTCTAATATTGTAATTTAATTAGTTGACCGTGCAGGATTGAGAGGATCCTCCAGGTCCCTCTCGGATAGACCTGGGTCCCTCATCTTCCCCAAAAATCCTCATCTGCCCCACTCCCGACCCTAATTTTGATAATTTGAACTCTCTTTCCAATTTGTCTAGTGATGACATCAATTTTAGTACAAATCAATCTCAGCAAAATTCTAAACCTATATACCAATACTCTTCTAACTCCTCTGGACCTTTTAAAATCTTTATCGAGCCTTCCTTCTCTTCCATCAGTCGATTATATTCTCTAACCATTGGTAGTTTATTAATTAAATCCAAGATCCCAGATTTTGTAAAAATTGACAGTCTAGAACGAAACAGAATTTGTGTCTTATTTAAAAATAGATCGTCTGCAAATAATTTTATTAATAATCCTCTCCTTGTCCAAAGCAATTTGAAGGCCTATGTCCCCACCCACTGTGTCACCAGATCGGGCATTATTCGTAATATTGATCTATCCATTGACGAAGAACCTCTCCTTTCCAACATCAAATCACCATACAAAATTCTAAAAGTTCATCGACAATCTCGTCGTGTACAAAATCCCGACAAAACAATAACATATACTCCAACCTCATCCTTAGTTGTAACCTTTGAAGACAGTAAGCTACTAGACTCAGTATCCATATTCTATTGCCACAGATCAGTTGAACTTTATACTTTTCCCATTTCCCAATGTTTTAACTGCTTACGCTTTGGCCATACCACAACCCTCTGTAAAAGTTCTCCTCGTTGCTGGCATTGTACTGAAGCACATTCCTCCAATTCTTGCCCTAACGCATCCTCTCCACAGAAAAAATGTGTTCACTGTGAAGGAAGGCACTCCTCTCGCTCCCGTGATTGCCCAGAATTTTCCCGTCAAACGGCTATAAAACGCCTAATGGCTAACGAAGGTATTACGTTCCATGAAGCGTCGGCACTTGTGCCAAAAATCAATAGACCCCAAACATTCAATTCTTTAACCACTTCTCAAAGTTTTCTCCCACTATCAAGTCTTTTTAGTTTTTCTCAAAATAACACTCAAAACCTAACTTAGCCATATTTGCAGTCTGTCCAACCCTCGACTTCTAAAAAACGAAAAGCTCCTCTTACATCACTTCAAACTTCCTTCTATAACTCTCCAGTTTCTAAAAATTATCAGCCCCTTTTAGTAAATGCCAACGGTCGTGCCCCATCTTTTCATTCTCAACCAGTTTTCCAACAAAACCTTACTACTAATTTACCTAATCTGGTTTCAACTGCTACAACTATACCTAGCACCACTCAGTTCGAAGAAGCACTACTCCAACTAATTCCGGACCCAGCTCTTGTCAAAAAAGTGACCCAGTTCCTTTGTTTCGTATTCAATAATGGCTCACAACCAACATCTTCCAAACCTATCTATCCTTCAATGGAACGTGAGGAGCCTCAACAGAAATAAACATGATCTGTTGCATTTCCCAATCGATAGAAATTGCTGTACTATCCGAAACATAGTTAAAACCATCTTATTTTGTCAAAATAAACAACTACAATATTTGCCGCGCAGATCGAAATGACGGTTACGGCGGTGCAGCAATTCTCGTACATACCTCTGTACCCTCCCAACAGCTAGCTATCTTTTCCAATTCCCTTCACCAATGTACCAAGTGGCTGTAGTTCGTATAACTGGTGTTTCTGTTATCTCTGTCTATAACGCTCCCAACCAATTTCTCTCTGCTAACCAGTGGAGCGATCTTATTGCAAACATCCCACCTACAATTTTCTTGGCTGGAGATCTCAACATTCATCACGTCCTTTAGGGAAATAACTTTTCAGACAGAGAGGGTGAGGGATTTTGTGAATTCCTTGACCTGAATAATTTAACCATCTTGGGCTCCGGCCTACCCACTTTATGCGTACCCCCTCCGCGTCACTATACAGCAGTAAACATCAGTGTATGCTCTGCTAATTCCCTACTCACTATGGATACCCTTAGAATCCACTTATGGTAGCGATCACTGGCCAATATCTATAAAAATCGCACGTCAACATCAAATGCAACGCAAAGTATTTCAACAGCGCTGACTTATTAAGCCGATTGGAGCAAGTATTCCAACTTTCTGTACGCTACTTTTCAAGACCCCATCCAACATCTTTCTTCGGTTGCTTCCTACAGCCACCTTTCTAATTCTATCATTCAAGCATCTTCCGAATCTATTCCTCATTCTCGTCCACGCACTTCTTCCAAAATACCTATCCCATGGTGGCACAATGAGTGTACTGAAAATTTGTCAAAATGCGTAAAGCAGCGGCTAAAACTCTTCGGCGTAATTTCATTTGAAACAACTATACCGAATATAAAAGAATACAAGCACGGGCTAAGAGAGCTTTTCAAAGGAAAAAGAGAGCTTCCTGGAAGCATTTTTGTGAAAACCTCTCCAGAAACACTCCCATTGGGGATATCTGGAAAGCTATCAAAATTTATAGAAGAGTTGCTCCCCTTATTTAGCTACCCCACAGAATAATTCTTGAAACTACAGAATTTCTTAAAGAACTTATCCCTGATTTTGTTCCTAATAACCTAAAGGCCTTTACACCTGTCACGTCAAACCATACCCTAGATCAGCCTTTTACTTGTAAAGAGTTTTCATATATTTTATCTTTCTTTCGCGATTCTGTATGTCCAAACTTATGGGACCATGGGGGACATCCATGACCTCTTGTATGTCCAAACTTAGGTAACACCTAATCAAATTAAGAATGGAATGGTGGTGTGAAAACTATAATATCATCCCTTCTTACCAGTTTGGGTTCCGAAAAGGTATAGGACAATCTCTCTATTTTATACATAGATATCCTTAACACTTTTGCACAAAACAACTATTTAGTTGCTGCTTTCATCGATATCAAAAGTGCTTTTGACAACGTTGATATAAACACACTTATTCACTTATTAACCGCATTACATGCACCACCTAAATTAATTCCGTATATCAGCAACTTATTACTCTACCGTCATTTAACTCTTGTCAACCATGATCCTGTCTGTCATAGAACAGCATACCCAGGTCTTCCACAAGGCGCGGTCCGTAGCCCTTTACTTTTCAATATATATATATATATATATATATATATATATATATATATATATATATATATATATATATATATATATATATATATAGATTTCACATTGCCTTGTCTCCCCAAATTCAAATTCTTCAATATGCTGACGATTTACTTATATATACCTCTTCTCATAGTTTGAACGTAGTTAGAAGACTCATCGCTGAAGGTTTAATTCAGCTGGAGAATGCTTTAGCTGACCTAAATTTAGAAATATACAATTTCCGCTGTTCTGTTTACCTGTCACAGAGATATTCTGTTACCAATTCCTTTTCACGAATCCCCTATTCAATTCCAGCCATCCGCCAGATTCATTGGAATTACTTTCAATCGTAAGCTCTCCTGGAAACTGCATCTATCTAATCTCGCAGCAAAAACTCAAATTAATTTGAATGCTATGAGGGCTTTAACCACTACTTGGTGGGGAGCGGATCCATCAATTCTCCTAATGTTTTATCGTGCAGTGATCAGGAGTGCTTTTGATTATGGAAGTTGTCTGTTTTCTCCCATACCCAAGAGCCACTCCTCTATCCTTGATAAAATTCAATTCAAAGCTATCCGTATAGCTCTAGTCCACATGCGCTCCTGCACTACTAACTCCTTACTAGTTGAAGCTGCCGATCCCCCTTCCATATCCGTAGATTACACCTGGCAAGAATTTTTATATCAAAACGATTATCCATATCAAACCATCTTTTAATTCCAGTGAGGAATTCCTCATACTTTTGAAACCACTAAATTCCTCTCCTTGTTTCAGCATACCGGTCTTTTTGTGAACTTCCCATTTTTCAATCGCCACGCCTACCCTGCTTTACTCTGGATTATTTCACCGCATTCCAAACCGTACCCGTCCGGTTTGATTGTGGAGTGATTAAGGATGACTTAGTATTTCCTACTTTTTTAACAACTTTCTACTAAACTACATTTTTAACAATTTCCTCTCCTTAAATTTCCCGAATTATCTTCAGCTTTATATCGACGCTTCCAAAATGCATGACCAAATACACGCGACAGCGGCCTATTACTGTGGCAGCCTCGTTCAACAAAAACTAATTAAACTCTCCAATGATCTCTCTGTTTTTACTGCTGAGCGTGTTGCCATAGAGGAGGCCCTATGTTTTATCCTTAAACACAACATAGAAAGAACTGTGATAATCTCTGACGCCAAAAGCCTCCTTACTTTAATCAATAATCAATCCTTCAATTCAAATCACTCCTATCTACCTTCCTAAATTAGACATAATATGGATCAAATCATTAATAGAGGTTTCCGTGTTGCCTTTGTGTGGTGCCCATCACATCACTCCAATTTCACAGTTGTTAACACCAAAATTAGCATTTATTTATAACGCAATGACCGGCGATGCAATGAGGCATAATGTATATTTTGAGTAACAGTGGAATTGGCCAGTACCTGTTAATTAGCGGTATATCTGATGTTTTTGGTGAATAATCAAAATATGCATTATGCCTCATTGCATCGCCGGCCATGTCGTTATAAATAAATGTTAATGTTTATTTGATTTTTCCATTGGTTGTGGTGGATAAACACTGATCATATGAAGGTGTGGTTGCTTTAAAGTAACTTAATTTGTAGCTGTGTGGGAATAAATATATCGGTGAGGTAAAATGAGCAACTCAAATTTTGTAGTTGTGTTGGGGTGGTGGTGGTGGTGACGGCGGTAGTGGTGGTGGTGGTGGCTTAGGTGGTGGTTTTTTGTGGTTGCAACTCATAAATTATTTAAACGAAGCGCTGAAACAGAAATTGGCAGTGTATTGGCAAAATGTCTGAACAACACGGTGTAGAATTAAGTATAAGTGATTTGTGAACCACTTTTACTGCCACTGATGAAACAGTGGATCCGGTTTTGGAGAAATTGAATAAACTTGGTGCTGGTAAACCATTCAAATCACTATCTACGCTCAAACCGTATGAAACGTGGAAAATTCTCGATGTACGACGCATGGAAACTCGATATGGGCCAGCGTTTGCGGTGGAACTTGCAGATGCTCAAGTGCTCCTTCCAAAACGATTCGTGGATTTGGATGAGCAGACCATGGAATGTTTACATACAGGACAATATTTTATTACATATAAAGGCACTGATTCTAGCGGTTTTTTACATATTGCGGAATTTAGCAAATAGCTATCACGTGTATCATGTTTGGTGTAAGATTAAGGAAACTGTTAGATGTGAAAATGAATTGATTTACTTTTTAATTTTAATATTGTGAACGTATATTTTATTAAAAAATAAATTATTTTACGTACAAATTCTTATATTGTTCTTATTTTATAACACATTAGAACCTCCCAAATTATGTCTTGAATTTTGATAAAACTTTTAGTAGGTATGGGGCCACTTGGCAACGTAATGTAATTGCCTATATTCAGAAGCAAGTATTTTAATGTTGGTGCATATAGCTTTTCGTTCAGATTTCTGAACTAATTTCCAAACCGAAAGAGCGTAACGGGGGTAAAATGAGTAACCCGGATGCCAACTGCTAGTTCATGGAGTAAAATGAGCAACTCAAATGTGATGGTAGTGATGGTGGTGGTGATGGAGTATATAAGTAATCGCTAACACAATTCTGAATTAATCTTGTAAGACTAGTTGAGCTTTACACATCTGTTATAATGTTCGAGTGTAAGCAGTGCTATAAAAGCTTCTCGCGGAAAGATTCTCTTTCACGTCATATAAGAGATACACATATGCGGGAATTTTCACCAAAAAGTTTTGAAAATAGTTATTCTCTTGATCCGCTAAAAAGGCAAGCATTAGACACGGCTGATTACTTATCTAGTTATGATACCGAGAGGAATGATGTTGATTGTGAATTTCGAAACAATAAATTTGAAGAAAGGCTCAATCCACTTGAACAAAGAATTATAGCTGCCTCAAAAGCGATTCAAACTAAATTTAATAATTTAACTAATCAAAATAATGTTTACACATCAAGCGATGAGTCTAATAACAGGGTTTTAACCACTTCTGATAGTGGAAATGTTATCATTCCCAAGTTAACTACAGCTCTGCAAACTGTTTTGGATATTTATCACAGAAACTCAAAATAAAGGTGAGAATTCTAATGAACGAATAGCAATGAAACGTCCAGTCAATTCAACGGATTAAGAACTACTTGCAAAGCGTATCAAATACAACGGCTCGGAAGATTTTGAAAATGTTAATGGGCAATCGAAAAAAATAAAATACTGGCATAATCTTAATACTTTAATAGATGAATTACGACGTTTATACGAGACTTCAAAGACTGGTGAAAATATACTCAATATTATCCGAAGTTTAGAGGAAAATAAAAATATGTTGTTTAACGTTGACAATCGTGAAACTTTAATCGAAGAGTTAAATGCTTTAAAAGAAACTACTGTCGGTCAAGAAATATTCTCTATACTTCGCGAACTTCAAAAGGCTGATGTTATTGAGCCACTAGATGATTATCTGGATGAAACTGATAAAGAAGATGCTAGCGCTTATGATGATGATGATTAATTTAGATATTGCGCTCAACAAACACCGCGAGATGTCACCACCGATTCATTGTCTACAGTAAATTGCTGCTTCGATAGCATTAATGATAAAGTTGTTCACTTCAGCTGCAAACACCGCTGCTACCCCGCCACCACCACGACCACCGCCACCACCACACAAACACCGCCACAGCCACAACCGCCACACAAACACCACCGCCACCACCACACAACCGCCACAATCGCCACACAAACACCGCCACCACCACACAACCGCCACAACCGTCACACAACCACCACACAACTGCCACACAAACACCGCCACAACCGCAACACAACCACCGCATTTGTGTGTTACGTCACCACCGCCATATAATTTGCTGAGTTATACTCCAGCTTATGCACCTTATCATTATTAAAGGGTATAAAATAGTTGAACTTACATAAAATATTATCTATTTACCGGTGGTTGTCAAAGAGTTAACATCTCTTTCGCTGAAAATTATACTTTCGTGGTAGAACAATTGCATTTCGAACCATGTTAATTTACAATTCAGAGCAGTCCACCGCTAGCAAACATAGCAAGGGATTTTGGGAACCTAAGATCATTAAACGTAAAACTTTTAAGCAACAAAACATTTCACCCGATAATTTAACATTCCTTAAATCACTAGATCTTAAAGTGAAAAGAACATGGTACTCACCAATGTGTTAACATTATTAACAGTTTGTAATTTGATTGTAAACTAGCAATAGCTATTAGTAGCCATTTCCGAATGCATTCCATAAATTAACTAACTATCCCCACCACTTTTAATTATTCTATATAAAGTTGTGCATTGTGTGAATAAATTCAGTTCTACGGCGGCGGTAAAAGATGGCGTTTCTTGACATACAAGGCTATCAAGGAGCTAACAACGAATTTTATTTTAAAGAAGTTGGTATCGCTGAAGAAAATTCGGATGAAATATTGCATTTTATATTCGAGGCACCGTTTGATTTCAACGAGTTGCCGAAGAAATTTAAACGGGTTGCACGTTGGCTTTGTCGAAATTGGCATGGGATACCTTGGTCGTATGGTTTTATTCCGTAAGATAAACTTCATACCATATTGAAACCTGTATTAAAGAAGTTTGATGTCGTATACGTCAAGGGCAGTGAAAATAAGAAACGGATTTCAAATTTGTTTGATAACACCGAAAACCAGCCGTGGATTTTGAATTTGGAAGAAATATTTGATGTACCGAAGATTTCCAATCTGCGAGATGAATATTATTCAAGACGTTGTATGATTCATTCAGATAAAAGGGTATGACGGGATAAGAATGGCCGGTTGGCCCCCAGACAAGATCTTCAACGGCACTTTGGCTACTATAAGGGCAGCTCATAAGAAGTCTTGTGTGCAAGTTTTAGCCTCATATCTTGGGTAGTTTAGAAGTTATTTGTGATAATATGTATTAAGGCCATGATTTTTTAAACCTTTATATCTCGTAAACTATTACAGATATTGAGATAAACTAAAAACCATTGAGTAGGTCTAAGTTAGTACTATAATATATATTTCTTTCAAATTTTTCCGTTAGTAAACAATCATAAAAAAATTCGAGAAGAAAAATAGAAAAACATTTTTTTAGTGGTTCCTTCATAGTGACAATCACGAAAAAAGTCTCAAATATTGCACATTAGGTCCTGTTTAAGTACTGCAAGTTTCGTTAAAAACAAAGGGGTGGAACAGTGTCAAAAAGGAGAAACCTCGATCGAAGTCACTATCGGAAACGTGAATTTCATCATTCCGTTATGTTTTTATGCCGTGCGCACAAGATTAATTAAGAACCTGGTGATGTTTTAACGATATGTACTGATATACCTATCATGACTTCCAAATATACAGTGTGTTCAAGGTCATGTGAAGCCAATATATAAATATGTAAAAAAAATTGTTGGTAGGATAGCGGTCATATTTCTTGACCGATAGAGCTGCTATTTGGTATTGTGAGTGTTTATGTCATGTTCTAGGCTAAATTCATAGATGGAGTTGATTGTCAATATGGGATGAATTCAAAATGGTGACTTTTCATTATCAATGAATTTATTATTATATTATTAAATTATTGCCAGTTTGAAACTATTCAGCGAAAAGAGTTCGTCTACAAACAGCTTAAACATTGACCCCAATTATAATTATAATAAAATTAAGCTGTCATCCGATAAAAAGATAACCGCTGCCACAACTCTCATACTTCAGTATACATTTCGGAATTTGCCTGCGATACTATGATTGTATATCTATCTAAAGTTAATGATAAGTAGCTATTAACTAAAACTGAAATTTACGTCGTAGATAGGTACAATTGATTAAATAGTTTCTCAAATGACAATAATTTTAAACTTAAAATTCTCAATATTTTGAAACTATCCCATATTGACAATCAACTCCATCTATGAATTTAGCCTAGAACTTGACATAAACACTCACAATACCAAATAGCAGCTCTATCGGTCAAGAAATATGATCGCTATCCTACCAACAATTTTTTTTACATATTTATATATTGGCTTCACATGACCTTGAACACACTGTATATTTGGAAGTCATGATAGGTATATCAGTACATATCGTTAAAACATCACCAGGTTCTTAATTAATCTTGTGCGCACGGCATAAAAACATAACGGAATGATGAAATTCACGTTTCCGATGGTGACTTCGATCGAGGTTTCTCCTTTTTGACACTGTTCCACCCCTTTGTTTTTAACGAAACTTGCAGTACTTAAACAGGACCTAATGTGCAATATTTGAGACTTTTTTCGTGATTGTTACTATGAAGGAACCACTAAAAAAATGTTTTTCTATTTTTCTTCTCGAATTTTCTATGATTGTTTACTAACGGAAAAATTTGAAAGAAATATATATTATAGTACTAACTTAGACCTACTCAATGGTTTTTAGTTTATCTCAATATCTGTAATAGTTTACGAGATATAAAGGTTTAAAAAATCATGGCCTTAATACATATTATCACAAATAACTTCTAAACTACCCAAGATATGAGGCTAAAACTTGCACACAAGACTTCTTATCAGCTGCCCTTATAGTGGCCAAAGTGCCGTTGAAAATCTCGTCTGGGGGCCAACCGGCCATTCTTATCCCGTCATACCCTTTGTTCATTAGAAAATTGTATTCTTTTAAAAAAATTTTATATGGAAAATAAATAGATTTTAAGTAATATATAGATTTAAGCAATTTAATTTATTTGAATACATATTCTATAAATAAAATTAAAAAAAAAAAAAGAAATATATATATATATATATATATATATATATATATATATATATATATATATATATATAGTTAGGGTATTCCCCACATTTTTTACTTTGTGTTTTTACTTTTATTTTGTGTACGTGCAAACTTTGGCAAAGGCCAAGGTCTGCACGTACACAAAATAAGTACAGTACGCTTCAAAAAGTGATCGGATACCTTTTTGGTCAGGGGAGCCCGCACTTTTGACACGGCAGTGTATCAGAAATTTAAGTACAGTATGGTGTCAAAAGTTTGGGGCCACCCCTGAGTTAGGGTATCCCCACATTTTTGACACGGTGGTGTACGCCATCTATCGAATTGTGGCCTAAAATTCAGTCTGCGCATGCGTCGTGTACTAAAATTCAGTCTGCGCATGCGTTAAATTTGGATTCAGAAACTATGGTGGGAAATGTGTTAACACAAATCCAAATCGTTATGATCAAATTGTGATGACGCATAATGGGTTAACTTGAATTAATTTGGTTGTTGAGGTGATGACTCACGTCTTAGGAATTTCAAGGCCAACAGTATGAACGAGTGTTGGGGTCAAATGTCAACAACAAATTTTGATACATGTATCCATTCTACTCATTCCTGGCGCCTAGCCATTCTACTCATCCCTAGTGAAAACAGCTGTTTTTGACGTTTTCATAACATAATTCTATCGCAACTAGATCTATCGTTGAAAATTTCGAAATGGGTGCGTCTTATTGTTAGAGATTATTTGGAATTAACAAAAAAAGTGTGAACAACAATAGTGTATTAAAAAATTTGATAATATCTTTTATATTTCACTAAAAAAATATGAATTAGTAATATTATGGTAAAGTTAGGAACTCCTTGACATCTGAGCTTGTTACTGGTTTTTTTTATTTTTGACGAGTAATTTAAATTTCTGGAAAATTTATTTATGAGTTAGATCAAAGATTTTTATCAGCTTATTCTATTGAAACAGTTAAATATAACTAAATTAGTTCCGTCTTTATTTTATTCAAATTTGAATTGAAAATGATGGTAAAGATAGGGTGTTTTACGGTAATTTTAATAAAAATAAATATAATAATAGTAGGTATCTACTGTAAGTAACTATTTCCATAGGGAAATCTAATTACTAATTGACAATAAGCGATTACCACCTACGTGCCTAGGAATGTAAGTAAACTTTTTTGACCTGTAATTTCTTATAATTATAGAACCTAGAAAACAGAATGGTAAATGATGCTTAGGTATCAAGTTACTTGCCACATAAACTGACGATTCAAGTAGTTGAAAAATAGTTTAAACCTTAGTGTAAAGCCCGGTTCAGACGCACCCAGTAGTTAAGTAGAGTATAGTAATTTAGTCGAGTGGACATACTGTTCATACAGGGCAAGTAATTTAGTAGAGTTTGTTGAAATACTGCGAGTCAAAACAATCGTTCACATACAGCTAGTATTTAGTTTAGTCGATTAGTATAAAGTCGAGTGCTTGACTCTTTAATTTTCTTTCTTTCCTTTAATAAAATAATTTTTAGTTTTTTTTACGATTTCTTTTTGACCAAAACCTTTTACTCCCATCGTTTCTTGCAATTTTAAGTACGGTGCTAAATTTATTTTTGTAATTTTCATGTCCCACATCCCACAGACATTTATATTTAACATATTCGTTAACGAATTTAAGAGCAGGACCGGATCTAGGGGGCAGCGGGAGCACGTACCCCGGGCGCCAAAACTGCGAATTCGGAACCGCCAAACTGTTGAATTTGAGGTTTTTTTTTTTGCTCGCCACTTGCTTTTTGTAGGGAAAAAAGTTAAAAAGAAATATTTCTTTTGTCATTTTACGGTAAGACAGTGGCACCGATTTTTGCACCGTGCCTCGGGCGTCACTTAGAGTAGGTCCGGTCCTGTTTAAGAGTGGTGCCTTCTGACCATCTTACCATTTTAATTAATTAATTAATTTGATATTATTTCAATAAGAAATCTATAAAATCAAATTAAAATTATTAACTACAATAATTATATTTATTTTCTATAAAATATTTTACATTTTTTTTTGCGAAAAACCGAAACTGGCAAATAAAACAATAACCCAAATAACTAAAAAAACCAACAATAATTAGAATAATTATGTATAAACAACTTGTGTATTTCTGTCCACACGTGTTTAGTTGGCGTAGGAGTTGACTGAAAATAGACTGGAGGGAAGGCTACTCGACTATAAAAATAGAATAGAGTTCTATTTACTAAACTCGACCGTTCGCTCGACCAAGCCAGTTTACTTGACTAAAATGAATGTGGTCAAACTGGACGAGTACTAAATTACTCGACAACTCGACTAAACTACTGGCTGCGTCTGAACCGGGCTTAAGAGATGAGTATTGCGGACAGAAGAACAGTACAGTAAATCCGTTGTTTTGTAATGGTGAACCGCGGATTTCGAGTAGATTTCGACTTTTTTGGAAATAGTAGATGGTTTATAATGAGTGGAAAATGAGAGTTTTCGGGATGTTGTCCAAGGTGGAGCAAGTGGGGCCTTGTTATCACAGATTAATTCTTGTCACTCACATGGCTCATTGTAAGCAACTTGAAATAGAGTTATATATCTTACTCTTTTTAGATAACAATATTCGTATATACGTAAAAAGAGTAAGGCATATGACTCTATTTCAATTTTGATGTTGCTTACAACGAGTCAAAAGTGTAATTTAAAGAAAGGTTATTTTTGTCACTTTTACTTACAAAATAGGAATTTTGGATTTTTTAGAAATAAAAAAGGACCTCAACAAGTTCTTCCAGTTTAGTTTTAAGGTCCTTCAACCTTCTAGGTTTATTCAGAGAGTTTCTAGGCATAAAAATCCTGGGGGCAAGGATTAAAAATTAAAATCTCCAAAAGGCACACCCTAATACAAATTTAATCTATGTACAAAATTTCAGCCCACTTGGTTTATTGGGGAGAGAGGGATTTTGATCTTGACAGACCTGCCATGAAACACGAAAAAGCTTGAAATTTTGGCGTAAAAATTGTGGGCGTAAGGGTTAAAAGTTAAGGGTTAGTGTCAAGGGTGTGCTTTCTGGGGGCACCATAGAGATACATAGAGAGACAACTTAAAAATCGTTTAAAAAGTTAAATAGTCATTACAGAAAAAGATGACAGCAGTCATTTGAATTTCTATACTAATTTCTTTATCTAATAAATGACAAAATATATTTGTTAAAGGAATGCTAACTTTGAGTCAGGAATAAAAAAAGATACATATACCTTTAATGTCGTGTTGTCACACTCTTATCAATTGTTTATATTAGGTTGTTTGTTGTTATAGATCACAGTGGTATGCAATTTACTTGCTTCAAAAAAAGGTACATAGTTGGCCATCCATGTATATCACTGTGAGGCACTTAATTAACTCAATGCAAATACAGAATTTCAGCCCTCTAGGATTATTTGGGGAATTGTAAGCATGGCACAAACTTTGCAACGTCGAAAAAGCATGAAATTGTGGCGTAAAAATGGTGGCGGTGAGAATTAAACATTGAAAACCCTAAAAAGCACACCCTAGGAACCAATTCTGTCAACATAAAAAATTTCAATCCCCTTGGGTTAATTCTGGAGAGCTGTTGGTGTGTGAGACCCCCAAAAACACTTTTTCCGCTTCTACTCCGTCTAAATCATCATAGGGACCCGAATTTTGGATGTGTTATAGATAATTAACTGAAACATTATATCTAACTGGTTTGGAAAAGTTTAATTGCTCTGAATTGTTTTGTTTCACAATTTGGTTTTGACGATGGTCGAAGCACCCCTATTCTCGCCTCAGTCTGTTGTTGTCGGATAGACTGTAACAGTCAAATTGTTTCGACTAAAAATGAAAGGAATCATAATATATGTACTGTTTATTTTGATATATACTGTTAATATTAAATGTTAACCTCTGCCAAATAATTTCTTTAAGCAAACATTTGCAAAATAGAGTTTTTTTTTAAAATACGTGTCTGGTATTTTTGTTTGTTCTACACACCAGTTAAGTCTCATCAAAATTGGGAATTGTTACTTGAAGACCTAGCCCTCTAAGTAGGTATGGGGCCACTTGGCCAATCTGGTAGTGAAACTCGGAATTTACAGAGCTCAAAAGTGGCTGCGCCATCTATTAGGCAAAATTTGGATTCCTAGGTTAAGCTAAGTTCGCTTAGGCCTCGTTAGGTTATACTAAATTTCGTTGGGTTGGGTTGCCTCTGAATATAGGCAATTACACCGCGTTGCCAAGTGGCTCCATACCTACTTTAGCCCCATAGCCTTGCCAAGTGGCTCCATACCTACTTTAGCCCCATAGCCTTGCCAAGTGGCCCCATACCTACTTTGGCCCATAGCCTTTTTACAGAATTTCAAAGAATTTGGGCTGATTTTCCTAAAAAAATTTTTAAAAAACCACTCTTAGGGGTGTTTCACCCCTTAAAAATTAATTGACCCCAATGAAAAAAATTCTATAGTAATGTAACCTCAGTCTAAATTTTTTGACCACTTTTCATCAAAATTGCATAAGGGCTAGTATGGGAAAAATACCAAAATATGATTTTTCAGGAAATTTTTGAAGGGGTGTTTTATCCCCTAAATATGGGGTTGGGCACGTATAATTAAAATATGTTTGTTACTTTGTAAAGTACTATAATATATCTTAAAATGAACAAAATCGCAGGGGTACACTTCCGTAACATTCCTTGTGAGTCAACCAATATAAGTTTTGGATATTTGTACTTCTTGAATATATTATAAACCTTACAATCAAAACAACATTTATATAACTGAAAAGTACATTTATTGATACATAAAGTTATAAACTTAATTTAGCTTAAAAGCCTATTTTAGAATAAAATAATCATAATGACCTTTGGTTCACTTTTGCACCACTTGTAGCGAGCGTCAAATAATTAAACTTTAATATTATGTCCACAGACCTTTTACCTTTCTAACAGCATGTGATCGTTTTCTAACACTTCTAACAAGTTTTTTCGCAGTAATCATGTGAGACTTTGTACCACTGTTCCTGTACATCTTCCCATAAAACATCTAAATTTGACGGAGGTGATTCATATTCATTCAAAAGTTTATTCTTCAGACATAACCATAATTTTTCAAGAAGATTGAGATCAGGACTTTGAGATAGCCACATCAGGACTTTGAATTTTTGTTTACTTAACCAATTTTTTTACTAATTTCGAGGTATGTTTCGGATCGTTGCCATGTTGAAATATTATTTCATCTTCTGGATAGGGTATGTTTTCGACTGTTTCTGTTAAATATATCCTGGGAATATTATAGTACAATTTTTTGTTTATATTACCATCAATCCTATGAATTAGACCTGCAGCGAATGCTGAAAAACAGCCTTGCAACTTGATGTTACCACCACTATGCTGTTTGAATGTCATTCTTTCGTTGTCTTGATTCTTTAGTTCTTTTCCAATTCCACCGGCGACCATCTGTACTGTATCTATTAATTTTAGTCGCATCTGACCAAATCACCTTCATTCAATCATCATCATCCCATTTTATATATTGTTTTATAAAGAAATTTTCTGGCTTTAATATTTTTTTAGTGAGAAGTGGTCTCTTTTTTCTTTCGACAGCTCGGAACTTTGCGGAATCTAACGCCCGACGAACTGTCCACTTATTTACTGACTTGCCAACGTCTTTCTGTAAAAGTTTGGTTGCCTAAGAAGTCGAAGATGCTTCACGGGTAGCCAAATATCGAATAACTCTTCTAACATCCTCTCCTGATAGTTTTTTTTTCCGACCACCAACATTTTTCTCTATTAGTAAATTACATTTTTTTCGAATTTTTTGTACTGTCGATTGGCTAATATGAATTTTCCGAGCGATATATCTTGTAGATTGTCTACTTTTTAATAATTCAATCACTAATTTCTTAGTAGATTTCGATATCGGATACATTATTTGTAAATTAAAAATAAATGTAGCTTTATTCATTAGCTATGGCACGCTGATTTAAAGTGAGAATAAGTCGATGGTGTATTTTTTGTTTAGACTACACTCAATCTATATGGACATATTTTTATCGCGTAAAACACTCTGTGTCAGCACAAATAGAAATGTCGTGCAAAACTGAGTCAAAGAAAAAGGATTAACATCTAATCAAAATAAATAGATATGTATACAAATTAATATCTGTTAAGTAGCTGGCGGTCTATAGTTATTAAAAATAAACTTTTCCAAGAAGGATTATTATTAAAATTTACCTTCCAAATAATTTCGAAATGTTATGAGGTTGATTCAGTTTTACACCTTATATATATATATATATATATATATATATATATATATATATATATATATATATATATATATATATATATATATATATATATATATATATACATATATATATATATATATATATATATATATATATATATATATATATATATATATATATATATATATATATATGTGTATGTGTGTGTGTCTGTCCGTACGATAACACTCGAACGAAAGGTCCTATTTTTACGAAATTTGGTGAAAATATTGGAAGTCCCAAACCGTTCGACGAATTCGTTTACCAGGCACGTCCGATGCCCGAAACATGGTTTTTTTGGCAATTTTCGTGAAAAAAATTAATTTTTTGTCAAAATTTCCCTTTATTCAAAATTTTTTGCGACATTTTTTTACACCATTGAAATGAGGAGAGAAAATCACACAAAAAAGGTCTTTAAACTATTATTCTATGTCAACTAGTTTCGAGAAAAACTAATTTTTTTAAACGGAAATTCGCTATGTTATGCAGAATGCTGCGACAGGGGTATTTTAAAGATATTTTTCAAGACTGATACATGGATATATCGACAGAGAGGGAACAAAAGAGCATTTAACTATATGCCAAAATGTACTTCGCGTTTAATAAGAAAAGAAAAGTTCAGGACCATAACGCCGATAATGGATAGTCGCAGAAAATATTTAAATTCTACGTGAAAAAGTGCTATCAGAATGTGCAAATAAAAATACAATAGGTTATCCCTTACAGACCAGGGTGTAACAATTTTTACACTTTGTTCTCTATGTTATTTCAATGGGAATAAAGTGCTTAACGGTATCGTTTGGATCACTAAATACGGACTCGAGGTCTAATTCAAGTGATTCCCAAATTGGGATCTGACCCAACTTGCAAAGGCATTGTTGCGTGCACCAAAACGATAAAACTTTTTCAAACGAATTGGATATAATGTTTACGTCAGTTATCTACAATATATTCAAAATTTAGCTTCCTTAGGTAATTTGGACGGAGTAGAGAGGGAAAAAAGTGTTTCGGTAACCGAAGGGAGTAGATAGGCTGGGAGAGAACGACAGCACACTCCGCGTCAAAAGTATAGACCCCCATAATGGGTGGCCGATTAATTTTGTGTCGTACTGTACTTGTTTTATCAGACTTCCGGCGGCTAATTGGTCTGTAGTTATTATCAGCGTGCGATAAGCCGTTGTTGTTTGTTGAGTTGGTTAATTAGTCTGTGTAATAAGCCGTTGTTGTTTGGTTGAGTTAATTGGTCTGTGCGTGGGGGTTTTTTATGTTCATTAAAGTTAATTGGCTAGTTTTTTTGAACGTTGCGCGCTCATTAAAGTTAATTGGTGCTGATAAGACATTCCGGACTTCGGAATTGTGATATGATAAATATTTTTTAGAAACCCCCACCAAATTTCGTGAGTGTATAAAAGCTGTGAGTAAAAAATTCGAGAGCACAGCAAGCGTTGAGTAAGCAGCGAGATTTATTTCAACAATGGAAAAATATCAACAACTTAGAACGAGTTATAAGAGTTTAATTAAAGGGGTTTTTTATGTTCATTAAAGTTAATTGGCTAGTTTTTTGAACGTTGCGCGCTCATTAAAGTTAATTGGTGCTGATAAGACACTCCGGACTTCGGAATTGTGATCATAGCTATTTTTAGAATTATTGTCCGCTCGCATGTTATAACTTGTTAGCGGAATGCTTAATCGGAAACCAGTTTCTGTGTTTAGTACACACGTTAAGACTTGTTATGAGAGCGCCGGATAGAATATGATTCGATCTAAAAATCATAATGTGGCCAGTGTGACGCAAAAGAAAATAGCACTCAGTCCGTATGATATGAAACGTCATATTGTGGAAGGGGAAACCGATACGCTTGCGTGGGGATACTATTCGTTGTATGAAATAAATATTGGTTCAGCTTCAACTTCAGCTTAAACACTCAAAAACAATGTCGTCCTCATCATCATCATCATCGTCAGCCCACTGGAAGCGTTTACAAGTGTTTTCAAGCGAATTGGATAAATTACGCAAACGAATTGACACATATGACAAAATGGTTGATGCAACTGTGAAAATTCAAAATTTGGATCTATCATCTGAACCGATGGATTTCGAGGAAACAGATATGCCAATTGGTGAATTTTTCGAAAAAGAGCCAACGCTAATAAACGAGCTGACTTTGAGCACATTTCTGCAAATCTATAAATACATCAATTTGAACGTATTGAAAAGTTATTCCGCAAAAGTCATACGTCGCGCATGGATTTGGTTATCGGCTGACTATCAAAAAATATTTCAATATTATGAACCATGCTGTGAGCACTAATCGACCGTGGCAGCAAGACATGTTGATGGTCCGCCAAGTTTGAAACAACATTGTCAAATTTGTAAAAATGGTGTTAAAATGGAGGAAGATTTTCAACCGCCCGTTGGTCAACCACTAACATTTACTACACAAATTTTACGAATCGAAGATATATTTTTATTACAACCTAATTTATATATATATATATATATATATATATATATATATATATATATATATATATATATATATATATATATATATATATATATATATATATATGTTAAAAATTTAGATTTATTATTGTATTTAACTATAAAATTAATGAACTATGATATTTGGATAAAACATTTATATATGTATGATTATATTAAGCCGGATTATGTTAAAGTATTTGAGTAGTTTGGGATCAGTTACCTGAAAATGTAAAAAAATCACGTTCTGGGGTAATAGAACATATACGCAAATTATATAATTTTAATATTTATTTATTGTAAAATATTTCTGTATATATACTTATAACATTTAAAAATAAAAAAATTATTAAACATAATTGTGAGTTATTTTTATCTAAACAATATCTGATTCATCAATCCAGCTATTAAATTCCGAAGAATAACCGAGCCATTTGACTAATACTTTCCGCCACGTTTCTTCAGGACCTTTTCCAAGAGATACACGTCTGGATATTTCACCACACGCCTGGATATTTCACCCACTGTAATTCATATTCATAGAATCCACCTTGAATGGGTTGTTGGTTGATGCCCTCAACTAGATATGTTACCGGATTAGTATGTCGAACTTTCACGATTTCCGTAGACCAATTTGGTGTGTAACCTTTCTCAAAACTCGATTTAAATTTGCTTATTCTAACAAAATCATTAACTTTATACTTGGCCGCACCAGCAATTTTTATATTACTATATACTGTAGATAATAGATGCGCCTCCTTATCAGCCGTGACATCTCGCGGTGCCATTTTGATTGTATGATGCTTTGTTCTATTGTACTCGTCAACTAAATCGTTAATTATCGGCAACCATTTATAGTTACCGTTTAGCGAGAATGCACGCCAAAGCTTATTCTTAATGGTGCGATTAAAACGTTCAACGATCGAAGCTTTCAGCGTGCTATACGTAGAGTAATGATTTATGTTATGCTTTTCCATTAACGCCTTAAAGGTGCTATTAAAAAATTCTCGGCCATCGTCTGTCTGAATATGTGCTGGGTTGCGCGCGCATTGTTTGAATATTGATTCCGTGGCCGCAGTAACAAGTTTTCCAGATTTATCTTTGACAGGCACCGCCCAAGCTTGTTTCGAGAACGTGTCGATAACGTTTAAAAGATAGCGATATCCGCGAGTTTTTGGCTGGTAACCAAGAGATCCGGGTTCGAGTCCCAGCCGATCCAGTTTGGTAATTTTTCAAACACTATGTCAATTTTAATTAACATAATGAATTGGCCATTTGCCAAAGTACATCGAGTGTTTAAGTATCAGCCAAAGCTGGACATTGAATGAACATATGGATATTGGTGTATGTTTAAATACGGATAAAAATCCGCCATACACTAATAATGTTTCACAGGCACTCGATAACATTTGAAATTAAAAGTATAAAACTGCGTCTCGCATTAGAGAGAGGTTGTGTTTGATTGATTACTGAATTGGAGTGGCACTTGAACAAGTGATTGGTAGCCTAGTTGGTAAGGCGCTTGGCTGGTAACCAAGAGATCCGGGTTCGAGTCCCAGCCGATCCAGTTTGGTAATTTTTCAAACACTATGTCAATTTTAATTAACATAATGAATTGGCCATTTGCCAAAGTACATCGAGTGTTCAAGTATCAGCCAAAGCTGGACATTGAGTGAACATATGGATATTGGTGTATGTTTAAATACGGATAAAAATCCGCCATACACTAATAATGTTTCACAGGCACTCGATAACATTTGAAATTAAAAATATAAAACTGCGTCTCGCCTTAGAGAGAGGTTGTGTTTGATTGATTACTGAATTGGAGTGGCTCTCGAACAAGTGATCGGTGGCCTAGTTGGTAAGGCGCTTGGCTGGTAACCAAGTAAGCAATTATTAAACGCAGGTTGGTCGATTGATAACAATTTTAGTGTAAAATTATCAAAACCATACTTTAGTTTTTGTGTTCCACTTAAGAAATTATTAGGATTTGCTGAAGATTATCGAAAAATTTTATTAAATGCCAAACATGAGCTAATCCTTATTCGTTCACGAACGGATGCCGATATATTTGTTTCTACTTCGGGTATGAAACTAGAAATTAGGAAACTGGAATGGCATGCACCGCACATAACTATTTCAGATGAAATAAAGTTATCGCTGTTAAAGTATACTGAACAAGCCCACCCAATACAAATCAGTATTAGAACGTGGGAAACATATTCAGCCGGCACTGCCCACATCTCAACAAAACACTTGGGTTGTTAAAACAACTACGCAACTGGAAAAGCCTCGATATATCATTTTCGCTTTGCAGAAAAATATTGCTGGTAAAAATGTTTCCAAATTTAACGATTGTGATTTAAGCAATTTTAAAGTTTTCCTAAATTCACAAATGTTCCCGTATGATGATTTACATATCAAATTCGAAACAAACTAATTTGCAATACTTTACGATATGTACGTTAGGTTTCAATCCTCATACTACCATAGCAATAATGAGCCGCTATTAACGTGGGAAAATTTTAGAGATATTGCTCCAATAGTTTTGATTGGTTGTTCGCGTCAAAATGAGTCATTGAAAAGCGGTTCAGTCGATGTTAGATTGGAATTTAAATGTAGCAAGGATATTCCTGCTGATACCACAGCAATAGCCATTCTAGTTCATGACGTCATTTTTGATTACATTCCACTAACTAATTTATTTAAAAAATTATACTTAATTAACCCCCCCCCCCACCACCGATGCAGCTTTTTCAAAATATATAAAACGCGTGAGTTGATTGCAAAATAAACCAGTCTTCGTACGATGGCGAATAAATCATGTTTTTTTGATGTACAAGGTTTCAAAGGTTCACAATCAATTTTTCTTTAAAGAAGTTGGTATTGTTGTAGATGAATCTAATGACATGTTACATTTTCTGTTCGAGCCGCCATTTGATTTCAATGAATTACCTGAGAAATATCGGCGCGTTGCTCGGCATCTATATCACCGATATCATGGGCTTAACTGGTCTTGTGATTTCATTCCATACAACAAACTTCGCAACATATTGAAACCGATTCTAAAGAAGTTCTCGTTTGTATACGTGAAGGGTTGTGAAAAACGGGAATGGGTTATGGATCTATTTGATGAGACTGAAGATCAACCATCGATAGTGAACATGGAGGAAATTTTTGACATCCCTAAACTTGCCAGACTGCGAGATGAATACAACTCAAGGCGATGCTTACTTCATACGGCTGACAAGATGTGTGCTTTAGAAAATGGCATAATTTTAAAAAACTTTTATTTAGAAAACATATAGTTTTAAGAATATTATGTTGTATGTATCTATTATTTGCATAAATAAAAATTATGAATTAAAAAATATGATGTTTTTTTCTTTCAATTATCCCTTTAACACATTCTATAGATATATATGAATTTAATTCTGAGTGTGGTATAAAATTAGATTCACCATGTTTTATAAATCACTCTCTCTCGAGCTTTTGTTGGAGCAACAACAACGCTAGTTTGAAAAAAACAAAATAATTATAGGTAGTTGCAAAGTTTCTGAGCGACTAAAGTCCACTTCCAATTTTACTACAGTACACCGTTAAATAAATGAAAGTAAGGGTCTACACCATTAAAAAAATCGTATTTATAACTACCAAAATGTTATTATTACTATGTAAGGGTATTTTTCATAAAAAATTTTCCTGTTAGTATTTAATATTTTAAAATTGGTAGCGTTGAGTCGTTTTGAAACATTAAATTTCTTATCATAGGTATTTCTAGTTTTAATTATATTACATATTTCTTGTAGTTTAGAAACGTTTAATTTTTAATATTTTATACTTTCTGAACAATTTACTAAATGTTGCAAATAATAAAACGGTCTACAATTTTCTCTTTTAAAGTCTGTACTTTTCAGTGGTTAATTAATTGAAATGTATTCAATTTTATTGAACTACCTGATACAGTCATAAAACCTGCATAAAACCTACCTTTGTAAATATTGCTATTATTATGAATTTTTCAATAAAATCTGTTTATTAGTTTTACAAAATTTATATGTTTACAAATAAATTTGTAATTTTTAGAATCAGTACTTTTACTTAGCTTTGGCTAGTCAAGTGCTTTACCTGCGAGATACAATTTTCGATATTTTAACAATTTTTTTTTTAAATTATCGTATTCTTGATTATTATTATACTCTTTTATACCCTCTATTTTAATCGGGTTTTTATCTATTGATATTTAATGAATTTAAATATGGAAATGAATACGAGTATTAAAAATAAAATGTTAAGTCCACAAGCAAAACTTATCATTTTAAATGTGTTAGTGTTTATGAAAAGTGAAAGTGATGGTGTGAAAATCCCATTAACTCAAGTTAAAAATCGTATTACTGCAGCTACGGGTATATCGCTGGCAACTTTAACTAGAATAGCTAGTGAAGCAAAAAAAAAAAAATGATGGATCGGAAGCTATTTTTGCTGAAAAAGAAAGAAAAAAACATGTAAAACATAAAACAGATCTGGACAGCTTCGATAAGGGAGTACTTAATAATATTATACAAAATATTTTTACGACGGAAAAAATTGTTCCCATATTGAAAAACATTCATAGGAAATTTATTTAATTTAAAATTACTTATTTAAGTAGGTACATCATTGCATTACTATATAAATAAGCAAACTATTTCAAAATCGATTACTTTTTTTTTACAACGTAGTGTATTTTTATACATTGTATATATCGTTCAGTATTACCTGAGTGAGAGATATAACAACTAATAGGGGGAGTTTAGACATAATTACTCTATATCCATCTTTATTGCAAAAGTATTTTATCTTCTTAATATAATAAAATATGTATATCTCTTACTAAAAATACATCTTTCCTTTTTGTTGGACTTTGATACCTCAAAAACTCTGCAACTAGTTATATGTCTCTTTTAAAGATATTTTTAATCTTGATACCCGGTTATTTAGCTTATTCAATTAATAAAAACAATGATATTCAAAAGTTAAATAATAATGACAACAACACCAGCAGATTGAGGTGTGGTTTATTTAATGATTTTGATAATCTAGACTTTAGTCCTAGAAAGTGGAATAAGACTCATTTAAGGTGGGATTATGTTGGAGCTAATCAAACGATTTTGAATTTAACACAAGCTGCCTTTCAAATGTGGCAGGATCATTCGAATTTAGTTTTTCAGTATGATAATCTTAATCCCGGTATCATAATTTCCAACCGTAAACTTAATCACACCTTTGAAAAATATCCTAATTGGTACTCGGAGGTATTTGATGGAGCCGGGGGCGTCTTGGCTCATGCATTTTACCCATGCTTTAACAGAACCACCGAAATTCATATTGGTGTGGATGAACGATGGTCGTTAAAACAAGACGAGGAAGCTGGGAGCTTAAACCTTTTTGCTGTATTAACGCACGAAATTGCGCATTCTATTGGAATAACCCACCGTGATAATAATAATGAATCTATTATGTATCCTTATTACAACCCAAAATGGAATCGTAAGTTAGATTCGGAAGTTATAACCGATATTCAAAATTCGTATGGTGTAAATGAAAAGAGGTTGGTCGCCCCCCAATTATGTACTTTAAAAGATTTTGATGCGCTACTTATTGTGGATAAAACGATGTATATATTTTATAACCATTGGGTTTGGTTAGTTGATATTAATGAGAATGAATATACGAAACCTAAGCTAATAAAAGAACTTTTACCTTTTTTACCGCAAGACTTTAGTAAAATTTCATCAATTTATCAAAAAGCTAGCGATGAACTTGTTCTTTTAGTTGAAAATGAAATTTATCTAATAACGTATCCGGATATGCAATTAGTTCCAGTATTTCACATGTCTGTAATATCTCTGTTTCATCTACCCCAAAAAAGTATAATTAACGCAATGTTTAACACATATACAGGTATAACCTATATATTTTATAATAAATTTTATTATGTTGAAGTAGATGATTGTGGTTTAACTCCTAAAAACTATGGTATTATTTCACAAAAATTCCCTGAAATTCCGCTAAACATTCATTCTGTATTTCGGTACACAAATGGTTTATTATACTTTTTCCTAAAAAATCGACGAGTTTATTTATATAGCGAATTTTCTGCTAAAATCATTGAAATTAAAACCCCCGATTTATTTATGTTCAATATAAAATCTCCAAAAATGTCAATTTTAGAAAACATTAAAAATTACTGGACAAATTGTTGATAAAAGTAATAATTATTGGACAAATAATTATTGGACAAATAATTATTGGACAAATAATTATTGGACAAATAATTATTGGACAAATTGTTGATAAAAATATTTCATAAGTCTGCTGATTAAACATCATAAAATTTTTTTGTAGGAGTTAATTATAAAGCGGCATTTAAACATACAATTAAAAATATATATCTCTGATCTAATTAGAATGCTTTCTGATATATCCAACGCCGGTGATAACAACGATGCTATAATCATACCATATCTAATTTAAAAAATATAAAAACGAGAGATAATTATAAATTCTTTCCAATTAAAAAATATTCTAATTGTTTGTATTATAGATAGAATGTGGCTATGTTTATATATGTATAAATAGATGTACCGACTCGAGGAAATTTTTAACTTTTTTGAAAAATGAGTGTGGACATATTCTTTGCTTCAACAATCGCTATCGATTATAATTGCTGTTGTAATATTATTAGCATTTCTAAACTTCCATTGTGGGCACTAAATTTGTATGAAGGCGAGTCAACAAAAATTGCTTTTTTTCATAGTGTGGATTATCGAGCTATTGGCGAAATAACTCTATCATTGAATTTTAATGGTGAAAAACGATTTGGCGATTTTTTCATAATCAATGGTATGTATACATATATTTATTATATTGGTAATATCTAATTTTTGTTTTTCCTTAGAGGAACTCTCGATTGTAAATCCCGAACTCACCTGGTTTGAGTGATGTAGAAAATATCTCCTTAAATCACACAAAATTAATAATTACATATATATATATATATATATATATATATATATATATATATATATATATATATATACCTAAGTAGTAGTTTTTGGACAGTTCGGAGCCCACCTTCCCACCTGCCGACTTTTTGAGTGACCTCGGCAGGAGGCAAAACTACCGAGGCGGTTCTAGAAGCCTCCGGCGGTGGGTGGAGCAAAACTTGGTCTCCAACCTAACGATATCTAGTGAAATATTTTCTAACCTAACAGAACCCAATGGAACTTGACCTAACCTAACGAAACCTAAGCGAACTTAGCTTAACCTAACAAAAGTTTTTTCTAACCTAAGAACTGAAAAATTCCCTAACAGATGGCGCAGCCACCTTCGAGCCTGTGAATTCGCTACTAGATGGCGCAGCCACCTTCGAGCCTGTGAATTCGCTACTAGATGGCGTTGCTAGTCTGGATTCCTGTGTGTAAGTTTGAAAAGTTGTCAATAGATGGCATCGAAAACCTTTTTTTTTTTGATAGTTAAACTAGCCATTAAAAAGATGGCCTTGCTTTCATAATTTTATAATATTTTTATCTGAAAACAGGCTTAAACTGTCAGCTGACGTCACTAAAGGTAAACTGATATCAAACAGCGAAGATTTCTCTCTAATATTCAAAAATGAATTTTATCATATGATTGTATATTTTTATCTGAAAACAGGTTTAAACTTGTATAAATTGCCAGCTGACGTCACTAAAGGTAAACTGATATCAAATAGCGAAGATTTCTGTCTAATATGTGAAAATGAAGCAGCAGGTTTTAACCTGTATGGCTACATAAAGTGTGACAGCTGACGTCACCATACTATTTTTTCTGCTATAAAAAGGGCGCGACAGAATTTCATCAGTTACAATTTTGTTCGAAACTTTAGTGAAAAAAACATTAAACCTTATTGTTGTGAATTTTCAATTGTTGTGTGTTAAGAGTTAATTGTTGCCAACAATGGAATCCATTACTGCTGGTGCTTCATCTGGAAACAGAGACTTAATTCAAAAAATGGCTGGAAATTTTGTGGATGAATTGAATCATCTTGGCGCTGTTAAACGATGGATTAAACTTTCTGATATGCAAATTGGAAAAGTATATAAAATAATGGGAGCCAGTCAACTACCATCGAAATTCGATTCATCGAAAATGAAGACAATATTGGAATTGGAAATTGGATACATTTCGTTACCAGCGAGATTTGACAATTTGAACGAGCAGATGCTGGCATGGCTGCAAAGCAATCCAAAATTGGGTATCATAAATAATGGACCAATCGGACTAACTCATAAACTGGAATTCAGAAAAACGTTGGATCTTCTTGAAATCGCAATTCAAAACGTTGGATCTTCTTGAAATTTGTAAATTTTCAATTGTTGTGTTAACAATTAATTATTGCCAACAATGGAATCCATGTATTGTGGAAATCGTTCGTATTCATCACACAGCATTTCAGAGTTGTTGATAATTTGTTTAATAATTTCCTCTCGACGCTTCTCTTTACTTAGTTCTCTTAATTCTGCATTGAAGAAAACTGCATTGAAGAACATTGAAGAAAATTGATGTAATGATCCGTAAATTCCATACAACAGAAATATTCCGATATCTCAATATTCCCAATATTTCGTCTATAATTGCGCTTGAAAAGTCTACAAACCACCTCTATAAATTCAATGGTGTTTGTTGGATAATTTTTCACTATTTTAATACACAAGTCGGTCAATTGGTGATCTTTGATTCCTCACAGAGCACTTTCTTGCATATGCACAAATTTTTAATATAATTATAAATTTTACAAGTTAAAAAAGTGATCATTGTATACCTATTTTTGTTTAAAACTCTACTTAATAAAATAAATTTAAAGAAAAAAAAAACGATCTTTTGATTTACACCGATCCCCTAAAAAGAAATCAAACTAATTTTTGATATTATACCTTAAACTTGATGTATATATAAAAATTCCATTTACAATTATGGTACACCATATATACTCGTAAATTTTACAAAAAATGTATCACTCTGTACATTTTTTTTAAATCTGTGTGCATATTCTTTGATGTTATTTAATCAGCTAAATCTTTAATCAACTAAATCAGCTAAAATTGTTACATACTTACGTTATAAATATCTAAGTGTGTATTTTTCTTTTAAATATATAACTTATAAATACTCATGATTACTTACTATATAACTGTAATCACGCGATATCATGTTATAAAATACATAAGAATTTACTCATTTAATGTAAAAATATTTGGTCATCAACAATTAAATAAAAACGAATTTTTTTAAATATATATAGTAATATAATATTTCGCATATATACAGTACTCTGTTAAAAGTACGGGTTTCTACACCGTTAAAAACATATATTTTACAATATCAATATATTGTAAAAAATCATATTTCTTAATATTTTTAAAACTGAATATGTAATATCAAGAATTTAAAACAGTTTTGAAACATTAATTTCTCCTCATAATATTTTTTTTTTAGTCTTAAATTAATAGCACAATGTTCCATATATTTTAAGAAAATTTTTCTTTTAATATTTTATAACTTATCTAAAAAATTTATAGCTATTTTTATCAAAAAATTTATTACTTGCTATTGTTAAAAAATTAGTTAAATATATCTATAGGTATTAAGTGACCCCTAGTTTTTGTAAAAGACGGTGCTAATAGCAATTCATCTTAAATACGAAATTATTTTATCAATGCTAAATAAGCGTTTTTTTTCTCATATTATCATACTCCAATATATTGTATATTATTATAATTTATAAAAATGTGTTTTATTTATTAAAAAATTTAGCAAAATTTTAAATAATATCGTGTCAAAATAATATTCAGAAGTCAATAAAAGACAATAGCAGTAAATTTATTAAGATAACTATAAATAAATATTAATCTAATGTTGAAATATTTATTAACAAATAGTACTGCTTAGTAGAAAATTAGGTACCTATTGTTTTGTTTTCAAATTTACCTTTTTGCAATTAAAGAAAATTTTAGTAACTATCGATACCTATATAAAACGATACCCATAAAAGACAAGCATGCTCTGATCTCAACAATTTTTTCCCATGTTAAATTCGTATGTTCTTACTTCGCTGAAACTTATTATGTTTATATATTCCCCCAATATTTTCTACCATAAACAATAGTTATAGCAAGCTAGGTAGGTATTGAATAAGTATTTTTTGTTTGTTAATTTATTGATGATAGAGAAAAAAAAATTTATGTTTTTATAGACAGTGAAATACTTTTAAACTATTTTTTGCAGTTTAATTTTGTAAAAACGCCTAAAAATTATCAGTCACAGACAAATATTTCTAAGCAAACGAATTGAAAATGTAGTTTTATATCATAAGAATAAATGCGTATATATAGGGTGGACAGTAAATAACTCTCATAATTTTTAAAGAGCGGATGAAAACTTTAATTTTGGATTACGAAATTTTATTTTTTTTCCGGAGTTAAGCTGCATTCAATTAATTAACCCTTTCCTGCACAGCAGTTTTAGATCATTACTGTTCAAACGATACTTCAAATTAGCAAATCATTAATAACATGGGTAAATACTTATTAGTAAGAATTACATAGTTTACACATATGTTCTATCGCACCAGAATGTTAATAGGACAATGCGATTTAATTGCCTATATTCAGGAGCAAGCAAAAACATTACCTATTTTAATAGCTTAGAAAATACACATTACATAGTTCGTTGTAAGAACAATCATTTCGGTGATCTTTTTTAACGAATTACTAAAATTGCTTAAGGACTGTGGTATGTAAGAAATAACAACACTCACATAATTTTAAAATAATTAACATATAGCTATTGGAAAAGTTACAAAGATTTTTTTTAACAACTTATTAAATGCTGATAGCTTATTTTAATATCTCCTATAGGGCCTTAAGTATAACCCTTCAGCCGAAATTTTTTCATCACCATCGTTGGCGACTGTATTCTCGTCATCATCAGCTTCTCCTTCGCTCGCAGTATCTTCGCTATCGCTAGCAGATGTTTTTTCATCATTTTATATATACTTTAACACTGGCTCAATAATATCATGCTTTTCCAATTCCCTAGTTATTGAGATAATCCGCTTTCCAATGTCACTTTCCTTTAAATTATTAAAATGGCTTCGTTTTTTCTCGTTTTCGATATAATCCGCGAAGCTGGGATTTATAATATGACTCCTTTCCATTAAATTGCACACAGTATTAACCATTTCTTCTCCAATTTGCGTCTGAGTCGCTAAACTTCTTAGTTCATCAACTAAATGGTTCGGGTCATCAAAATATTCTTCTTCATCAACAGGTTTCGAATGGCCATTATGAAGGTTAGCATTTTCATCATCATATTTGAAACGTTTAGCTCCGCCATTTGTTGAGTTAGATGTCGAAGGTTGTTCCTTTTCTCCTGAATTTTTATTTTCTTGCTCTTCATCCTTTGCGCATGCGTTCTGAAGCTCTTTGACCATTAATATGTCTAGAGCAGTTTGTAAGAGATCAGCCATCTTTGGAGTAAAACTTGTTTCTTTGTAGTTATCAGGCGATGGTAAATGCTTTTGTTCATCAGATCGATTATCTTCATCATTCGCCGATTGTAGAATATTATTATGCGAGTTTTTTAAAGCGTGGAATTTACGTCTGATTGCTTCTGCTGCAGCCATCATACTTTCATTAAAAGTATTCAAGTTTCTTTTAGATAGATCTGTATCATTTTCGTGTTGATTTTGAAATACTGGTGCTTTATCTTCCTTTTCTTCATTTCTTGCTTCAAAACTATATTCGGTTTCATTATCATCATTTTCATCATTAGATTTTGACGATTCACTTTGTCTCCTGTTCTCCGCGCTGTTCACTTGTGTCCCATTATTTACCGTGGTATATTCAAACTGATTATTTGCGATCTGGTCATTATCGTTTGTTTGATGGTCCTGAACATGCACTCTTCTTTTCATATGACGTAAAAGAGAACTTCTCCGCGAAAATGTCTTGTCACAACGTATACAATTAAACATTTTGATAGATGTGAATAGTTCGATTTATAACATAACACTGATTAGTTTTTATATCGACATGATCTTATATAGTACAACCAGAGCAGAATTGACGTAAAGTAATGACACCAAAATGCACCGAAGGTGCACCAAATGACACCAAACTGCACCAAATGACACCAAAATGCACCGAAATGACACCAAACTGCACCAAATGACACCAAAATGCACCAAATGACACCAAAATGCACCAAAATGCACCAAAATGACACCAAAATGCACCAAAATGACACCAAACTGCACCAAATGACACCAAACTGCACCAAAAGACACCAAAATGATACCAAACTGCACCAAATGACACCAAAATGCACCAAAATAACACCAAAATGATACCAAACTGCACCAAATGACACCAAAATGACACCAAACTGCACCAAACTGCACCAAAATGGCACCAAACTGCACCAAACTGCACCAAAATGACACCAAACTGCACCAAAATGACACCAAATAATACACGAAATTACACCAAATAACATCAAAATTACACCAAAAATACCCCAAATGACACCAAAATTACACCAAAATACACCAAATTACCCCACATTTACACCAAAATTACACCAAAAATACACCGAATTACACCAAAAATACACCAAATTACCCGACATTTACACCAAAATTACACCAAAAATACACCGAATTACACCAAAATTACACCAAATAACACCAAAAATACACCAAATAACATCAAAATTACACCAAAAATACCCCAAATAACACCAAAATTACACCAAAAATACACCAAATTACACCAAATTTACACCAAATTACACCAAAAATGCACCAAATTACACCAAAATTACACCAAATAACACCTAATTTAGACCATAATTACACCAAAAATACACCAAAATTACACCAAAAATACACCAAATGACACAAAATGATTCCAAGTTAAATCAAAAATACGCCATAAAGACATCAAATTACACCAAAAACAAATTCTAAAATGCACCAGTTTCTGTGCTGCTTTACTGTTGGCGTTACCTTACGTCAATTCTGCTCTGGTTGTACTATATAAGATCATGTCGATATAAAAACTAATCAGTGTTATGTTATAAATCGAACTATTCACATCTATCAAAATGTTTAATTGTATACGTTGTGACAAGACATTTTCGCGGAGAAGTTCTCTTTTACGTCATATGAAAAGAAGAGTGCATGTTCAGGAACATCAAACAAACGATAATGACCAGATCGCAAATAATCAGTTTGAATATACCACGGTAAATAATGGGACACAAGTGAACAGCGCGGAGAACAGGAGACAAAGTGAATCGTCAAAATCTAATGATGAAAATGATGATAATGAAACCGAATATAGTTTTGAAGCAAGAAATGAAGAAAAGGAAGATAAAGCACCAGTATTTCAAAATCAACACGAAAATGATACAGATCTATCTAAAAGAAACTTGAATACTTTTAATGAAAGTATGATGGCTGCAGCAGAAGCAATCAGACGTAAATTCCACGCTTTAAAAAACTCGCATAATAATATTCTACAATCGGCGAATGATGAAGATAATCGATCTGATGAACAAAAGCATTTACCATCGCCTGATAACTACAAAGAAACAAGTTTTACTCCAAAGATGGCTGATCTCTTACAAACTGCTCTAGACATATTAATGGTCAAAGAGCTTCAGAACGCATGCGCAAAGGATGAAGAGCAAGAAAATAAAAATTCAGGAGAAAAGGAACAACCTTCGACATCTAACTCAACAAATGGCGGAGCTAAACGTTTCAAATATGATGATGAAAATGCTAACCTTCATAATGGCCATTCGAAACCTGTTGATGAAGAAGAATATTTTGATGACCCGAACCATTTAGTTGATGAACTAAGAAGTTTAGCGACTCAGACGCAAATTGGAGAAGAAATGGTTAATACTGTGTGCAATTTAATGGAAAGGAGTCATATTATAAATCCCAGCTTCGCGGATTATATCGAAAACGAGAAAAAACGAAGCCATTTTAATAATTTAAAGGAAAGTGACATTGGAAAGCGGATTATCTCAATAACTAGGGAATTGGAAAAGCATGATATTATTGAGCCAGTGTTAAAGTATATATAAAATGATGAAAAAACATCTGCTAGCGATAGCGAAGATACTGCGAGCGAAGGAGAAGCTGATGATGACGAGAATACAGTCGCCAACGATGGTGATGAAAAAATTTCGGCTGAAGGGTTATACTTAAGGCCCTATAGGAGATATTAAAATAAGCTATCAGCATTTAATAAGTTGTTAAAAAAAATCTTTGTAACTTTTCCAATAGCTATATGTTAATTATTTTAAAATTATGTGAGTGTTGTTATTTCTTACATACCACAGTCCTTAAGCAATTTTAGTAATTCGTTAAAAAAGATCACCGAAATGATTGTTCTTACAACGAACTATGTAATGTGTATTTTCTAAGCTATTAAAATAGGTAATGTTTTTGCTTGCTCCTGAATATAGGCAATTAAATCGCATTGTCCTATTAACATTCTGGTGCGATAGAACATATGTGTAAACTATGTAATTCTTACTAATAAGTATTTACCCATGTTATTAATGATTTGCTAATTTGAAGTATCGTTTGAACAGTAATGATCTAAAACTGCTGTGCAGGAAAGGGTTAATTAATTGAATGCAGCTTAACTCCGGAAAAAAAATAAAATTTCGTAATCCAAAATTAAAGTTTTCATCCGCTCTTTAAAAATTATGAGAGTTATTTACTGTCCACCCTATATATACGCATTTATTCTTATGATATAAAACTACATTTTCAATTCGTTTGCTTAGAAATATTTGTCTGTGACTGATAATTTTTAGGCGTTTTTACAAAATTAAACTGCAAAAAATAGTTTAAAAGTATTTCACTGTCTATAAAAACATAAATTTTTTTTTCTCTATCATCAATAAATTAACAAACAAAAAATACTTATTCAATACCTACCTAGCTTGCTATAACTATTGTTTATGGTAGAAAATATTGGGGGAATATATAAACATAATAAGTTTCAGCGAAGTAAGAACATACGAATTTAACATGGGAAAAAATTGTTGAGATCAGAGCATGCTTGTCTTTTATGGGTATCGTTTTATATAGGTATCGATAGTTACTAAAATTTTCTTTAATTGCAAAAAGGTAAATTTGAAAACAAAACAATAGGTACCTAATTTTCTACTAAGCAGTACTATTTGTTAATAAATATTTCAACATTAGATTAATATTTATTTATAGTTATCTTAATAAATTTACTGCTATTGTCTTTTATTGACTTCTGAATATTATTTTGACACGATATTATTTAAAATTTTGCTAAATTTTTTAATAAATAAAACACATTTTTATAAATTATAATAATATACAATATATTGGAGTATGATAATATGAGAAAAAAAACGCTTATTTAGCATTGATAAAATAATTTCGTATTTAAGATGAATTGCTATTAGCACCGTCTTTTACAAAAACTAGGGGTCACTTAATACCTATAGATATATTTAACTAATTTTTTAACAATAGCAAGTAATAAATTTTTTGATAAAAATAGCTATAAATTTTTTAGATAAGTTATAAAATATTAAAAGAAAAATTTTCTTAAAATATATGGAACATTGTGCTATTAATTTAAGACTAAAAAAAAAATATTATGAGGAGAAATTAATGTTTCAAAACTGTTTTAAATTCTTGATATTACATATTCAGTTTTAAAAATATTAAGAAATATGATTTTTTACAATATATTGATATTGTAAAATATATGTTTTTAACGGTGTAGAAACCCGTACTTTTAACAGAGTACTGTATATATGCGAAATATTATATTACTATATATATTTAAAAAAATTCGTTTTTATTTAATTGTTGATGACCAAATATTTTTACATTAAATGAGTAAATTCTTATGTATTTTATAACATGATATCGCGTGATTACAGTTATATAGTAAGTAATCATGAGTATTTATAAGTTATATATTTAAAAGAAAAATACACACTTAGATATTTATAACGTAAGTATGTAACAATTTTAGCTGATTTAGTTGATTAAAGATTTAGCTGATTAAATAACATCAAAGAATATGCACACAGATTTAAAAAAAATGTACAGAGTGATACATTTTTTGTAAAATTTACGAGTATATATGGTGTACCATAATTGTAAATGGAATTTTTATATATACATCAAGTTTAAGGTATAATATCAAAAATTAGTTTGATTTCTTTTTAGGGGATCGGTGTAAATCAAAAGATCGTTTTTTTTTTCTTTAAATTTATTTTATTAAGTAGAGTTTTAAACAAAAATAGGTATACAATGATCACTTTTTTAACTTGTAAAATTTATAATTATATTAAAAATTTGTGCATATGCAAGAAAGTGCTCTGTGAGGAATCAAAGATCACCAATTGACCGACTTGTGTATTAAAATAGTGAAAAATTATCCAACAAACACCATTGAATTTATAGAGGTGGTTTGTAGACTTTTCAAGCGCAATTATAGACGAAATATTGGGAATATTGAGATATCGGAATATTTCTGTTGTATGGAATTTACGGATCATTACATCAATTTTCTTCAATGTTCTTCAATGCAGTTTTCTTCAATGCAGAATTAAGAGAACTAAGTAAAGAGAAGCGTCGAGAGGAAATTATTAAACAAATTATCAACAACTCTGAAATGCTGTGTGATGAATACGAACGATTTCCACAATACATGGATTCCATTGTTGGCAATAATTAATTGTTAACACAACAATTGAAAATTTACAAATTTCAAGAAGATCCAACGTTTTGAATTGCGATTTCAAGAAGATCCAACGTTTTTCTGAATTCCAGTTTATGAGTTAGTCCGATTGGTCCATTATTTATGATACCCAATTTTGGATTGCTTTGCAGCCATGCCAGCATCTGCTCGTTCAAATTGTCAAATCTCGCTGGTAACGAAATGTATCCAATTTCCAATTCCAATATTGTCTTCATTTTCGATGAATCGAATTTCGATGGTAGTTGACTGGCTCCCATTATTTTATATACTTTTCCAATTTGCATATCAGAAAGTTTAATCCATCGTTTAACAGCGCCAAGATGATTCAATTCATCCACAAAATTTCCAGCCATTTTTTGAATTAAGTCTCTGTTTCCAGATGAAGCACCAGCAGTAATGGATTCCATTGTTGGCAACAATTAACTCTTAACACACAACAATTGAAAATTCACAACAATAAGGTTTAATGTTTTTTTCACTAAAGTTTCGAACAAAATTGTAACTGATGAAATTCTGTCGCGCCCTTTTTATAGCAGAAAAAATAGTATGGTGACGTCAGCTGTCACACTTTATGTAGCCATACAGGTTAAAACCTGCTGCTTCATTTTCACATATTAGACAGAAATCTTCGCTATTTGATATCAGTTTACCTTTAGTGACGTCAGCTGGCAATTTATACAAGTTTAAACCTGTTTTCAGATAAAAATATACAATCATATGATAAAATTCATTTTTGAATATTAGAGAGAAATCTTCGCTGTTTGATATCAGTTTACCTTTAGTGACGTCAGCTGACAGTTTAAGCCTGTTTTCAGATAAAAATATTATAAAATTATGAAAGCAAGGCCATCTTTTTAATGGCTAGTTTAACTATCAAAAAAAAAAAGGTTTTCGATGCCATCTATTGACAACTTTTCAAACTTACACACAGGAATCCAGACTAGCAACGCCATCTAGTAGCGAATTCACAGGCTCGAAGGTGGCTGCGCCATCTAGTAGCGAATTCACAGGCTCGAAGGTGGCTGCGCCATCTGTTAGGGAATTTTTCAGTTCTTAGGTTAGAAAAAACTTTTGTTAGGTTAAGCTAAGTTCGCTTAGGTTTCGTTAGGTTAGGTCAAGTTCCATTGGGTTCTGTTAGGTTAGAAAATATTTCACTAGATATCGTTAGGTTGGAGACCAAGTTTTGCTCCACCCACCGCCGGAGGCTTCTAGAACCGCCTCGGTAGTTTTGCCTCCTGCCGAGGTCACTCAAAAAGTCGGCAGGTGGGAAGGTGGGCTCCGAACTGTCCAAAAACTACTACTTACCTACACACATTTTTTGTATTAACAACGCTTGAATACTAAATATGTATATTTATATATTTAATTATTATTAATATTATTATTATTATTATTATTATTATTATTATTAATAATTGCATGTAAATTTTACATAAAATTATTTATTTCACTTTTATTGGTTTATTTCTTAAACAAAATTGTTTATATCACTTTTTATTTTAATTTTTGCGAAAATATTTTGAATAACTAAATTATTATTATTATTATTATTATTAGATATCACTGTATATTTTCTGAAAACTTAAAGGTTGCTTAGTGATTGGGTGTTTAAAGAAAAAACAATATTTATATAAAATTTTTATTCAAATTAGCCTGGTCTAAACTGTGGTATACAATTTGCTCCTATAAACACAAAAAATTATTTTTAATATAAAAAATACAATAATTTTTATATATAAATAAAATACCTAAGAAATACGTTGTATAATTCTCCACGTATTCAGGTGGCTTTCGATTCTAAAGATAAAAAACAAAACACAAATCAATAAGGTAAAGAAATTATAAATATTTTTATTTTTACATACCGGATGTTCAGCCACAAATGCTTTTCGGCATTTGCTGTGGAGTCGCCATGAGCGCTCTTTTAACACCTGGTGGGCCTTATTGAACGGACAATTCCACCAACAGTCAACCTGTTTATAATTGTTTGTTTCCATTCTTATAATAATTAGACTGCTCTTTCAGAACACTATTTTATAAATGAGTGAATTTTTAATAAACAAATGCAAGCGATACATTATTTTAGAGCTTATCTTTTAACGACGGTTAAACTAATCAGTTTTGTCCTTTGATGTTATAATTACATAAAGCTAACCGATATCTCTCACTATATTAACATTTTTTTTTTTTTACAAACTTTTGCCGCTATCATAATATGGGGGATGTTTTATACACAGTGCGGCAATTAAATTCCGGGACTGAAGCTATATCTCAGCTTCCAGTAGCGACATCTGTTTAAATTTTATGTCATATGAAGTTTGGACATATGTGAACATAACCTAAAACTTTTATTTAAATCGGTTGACATTTATCATTTTTTTTGATATTTTGTTTATCAGTTTATTTTGTTACATGTCGGAAAACGATAATAACGTGCTGTTATTAAACACGCTAAACTCGGCACAAGTGCCACAGAAACGTTCAAAATGATGAAAAAAGTGTATGAAAGTGAGTGTTTATCACGGTCAAAGACTTTTGAGTGGTACAAGCGATTTTTGGAAGGCAGACAATCACTGGAGGACGACAAACGAGTGGGAAGGCCAATTAACAATTCGAACAGCAGATTCGATTCAAAAAGTGCAAGAATTTGCATCCAACGATCGCAATGCGACACTGAGAATGGTGGAAGAGGCATTAAACATTAACAAAGAGACAATACGACAAATTCTTAAAGAAGATTTGGGCAAAACAAAGGCCTGTGCTAAATTTGTTCCATACACACTAACCCAAGAGCAAAAATTGATGAGACTGGAACATTCCAGAAAGATTGTATAAGCAGCAAATAACAGCTCAACCTTCCTCAAATCAATTGTTACTGGTAATGAGACCTTCTCTTTATTTCCAAAAATGAAAATGAAGTTGAAAGGACGCATTTTTAATGATATTGAAACCATCGAAAGAGAGTCTACGCGCATATTAGAGGCAATACCGAAAATTGAGCTTGAGTAGGCATTTGAATCACTATTGGGTCGCTGTAAAAAGTGTATTGAAGCAGGAGGAGAGTATCTTGAATAATTTAATAAAAAGATTTGAATAAAATTGTTTTGTTTCATTTTTATAGATCCAGTCCCGGAATTTAATTGCCGCACTGTGTACATTAATTTATTGTGGATGATAAAAATAATTATGCTTACACAATGTATGTTTTTTTATCATTTATTATAAATATCTTTTTATGGCACAAATTCAATACATTTCTGATTCTTATAAATTAGATAATATTTACAAAGTTTGCTAATTTCTAACTCATTTAAATTGTCAGTAAAACGATATTAGTTGAACCGTGTTTCATCAAATTCAACGATAATAGTTGAACCGTGTTTCATCATCCTAGCATTTAGAAATTTGAGTGGTACACCTGGTGTTAAAGTTGATAGGTTCCTGGATGGTTTTCTCGTCCTCTGAACTCCAGCACCCAACGTATTTAATTTCTCTAGAAGTAAATCGGCTGATGGCTGTGCGTCGCAATAGAAATTAGTGGAATAAGTTGGTTGATCGAAATTGATCCAATCATGATTAACACCATCACATGTTGGATTATAACATGTTTCGGATATGTAACCCTCATCCGACTGCTGCTGCTGTCTTTGTTGCTGGGAGTCCATTGCTGCTGTTGTTAGTACTCTATTCGCCGGAAACCAAATCAATGTCGAAAGAATTTACACCAATCTTACCGCGACTAGTGATTGCAAGCTTCTGTTCTTGAATTTCCTTTAAGTCCTCGTCGGTTAATCGATTGGATCGGGCCGGTAAGAACAATGAATGTGTTTCCAATTCCACAACAATCCGCTCACCAAACTTGGTCTTCACACGCCGAAAACCACAAATTTTATGTTTTTCGTCCTCTTTAAGCTCACTGGCTTTAATTAAACTCTTATAACTCGTTCTAAGTTGTTGATATTTTTCCATTGTTGAAATAAATCTCGCTGCTTGCTCAACGCTTGCTGTGCTCTCGAGTTTTTTACTCACAGCTTTTATACACTCACGAAATTTGGTGGGGGTTTCTAAAAAATATTTATCATATCACAATTCCGAAGTCCGGAATGTCTTATCAGCACCAATTAACTTTAATGAGCGTGCAACGTTCAAAAAAACTAGCCAATTAACTTTAATGAACATAAAAAACCCCCACGCACAGGCCAATTAACTCAACCAAACAACAACGGCTTATCACACAGACTAATTTACCAACTCAACAAACAACAACGGCTTATCGCACGCTGATAATAACTACAGACCAATTAGCCGCCGGAAGTCTGATAAAACAAATACAGTATGACACAAAATTAATCGGCCACCCATTATGGGGGTCTATACTTTTGACGCGGAGTGTGCTGTCGTTCTCTCCCAGCTTATCTACTGAAGGGACTGAAATTTTGTATACTGATTTAGCTGGTATCTAGGATATGCCTTTTGGGATTTAAATTTTTAACTCTCTCCTTAAACTCTCTTAATTTCATTTTTTTTTTTTGACGTTTTCGGTGGGTCTGGCACGTCTACAAACTCCTCAAATAAACCTAGAGGGCTGAGATTTTGCATATGGATTGGGTTGATACTCAGGGTGTACTTTTTTGGGTTTCAATTTTTAGCCCTTACCGTCACGATTTTTACGCCAAAATTTCATGGCTTTTCATGTTTTTCGGAGGGTCTGTCAAGGCTATAAGCCCCTTAAATAAACCTAGAGGGCTGAAGTTTTTGATATGAATTAAGTTAGTATCCAGGGTTTGCCTTGTAGGAATTCTATATTCCCCTGTCCCACTTCCCTTATTTTTACACCCAAATTTCGTATACATTTAAAATGATTTATTTTCATAATAATAATATTCAAGTACGCATAGAAAATATTTAAAAAAAAAATTGAATTAATTCTTATCACAAAAAAACCCCCTAGGGCACATATCCACAAGAAAATATTAATATTTACATTTCCGTCCTCAAAAGTAGAATTTTCATTCAAAAATGGCCCGAATTACATAAAGGAACATGAAATACGCCAAGTTGGACCTTGGTTCCATGATTAGTGACTCAAAAAACGCTCTAGACCCCGTTTCCGAGGCGAAATAATAGTTTCATAATTTTTTTTATAACAGCAACTTTTTGGAACATTTTTTTTTTTTGGGGGGGGGGGGGTCGAACCCCTCTAATTTTCTAATTTTCGGAAGTAGTGCAGGGTTCTATGCAGACGAATGTTCCCGAGAGTCTAGAGAACACGTTGAAAAGGGAATTTTTCAAATCGTAAAAATTTTTTGATGCTGTTACTTTTTGTGGCACTTTGGGGGGATCAAATCCCTCTAACTTTCTCATTTTCGGAGGCAATGCAAAGATTGAGCCTAATGAATATTTATAAAGGTCTAGAAAACATGCGAAAAAAAAATTTTTCAAATCAGTGCTGTTCCACCATTTTTCCACATTTTCCGATTTATTTTTGGACTATAGACATCATAATTTCAAATACCATGGGGACGAAGCTGCGAGTAATATTCATTATATAATTTATGGAACGAAATATCAAAAAATTACTGAACAAAATTCATCGATTAAAATATTAAAAAGTTCTTGAATAACTTAGGAACTGAAACACCAAAAACTAAATTTAAAGTTAATATAAGTATACACACGGAAAAATCTTAATATAAGTACAATTTTATTATCCTTAAAAATTTTTGTCTTTTAAAGTATTCGGATTCTGTTTGTAATATTTTGAAATCCAAAAAGAAAAAAAAATAAATTAATAAATTTATGGTACAAAATACAAAGTTTTTATGAAATAACTTACCTATAATTTTTGCATTTCCGGGACTAAAATACATGATTTAGGCCCTCATAATAGGAGCAAAGTTTACCTTTACTCCCAAGGTACTAAAAATATTTTTGTTCTCGCTTTTAAGCGAATCAACAAACCGAATTTTCACAACATCACTGGAATCGCCAACCAGAAAGCGAAATTCAGCTTAAGTTAAATATCGTTGCTAAATAGGGTAAAAGACTATACTCGAACGCGATTCAAACTCGAACAGTTTTGATATTTTATATATTAACTAGCTGCAACCCGCGGTTTCACTTGCATAGAATTATCTGAATTATAGGTAAAATTTATAGGTCAATTCAATCATAATATATTCCAAAATTCTGTGCAAAATCAATTATTTATTGCACTTGACCCTGCTCGCCCAATGACTCTAAAATAACTATCTTCATATTTTATTAGCATGGCTAATTTCCACACCGTAAGAACTTAGTATGGGTACCTACCTATACCAGCAGTTTTAGAATTGTTTCTATTTTAAGCCCTTCAAAGCACTAAGGCCACGAGAAATCATTTTATTGTCACTTTCATCTTTCACAGAGATCTCAACTGTACTTAAGTAAAAATTGTCAAATTTCTTTAGCTTTTTAATTCGCTCGACGACTCTAAAGTATTATTAATATTTTCATATTTTCAAGTCATATTCATATCTTTATAGTATATTTAACTTTCATAAAATTTTATCAAAATCAGTCAAGTTGTTTAATAAGAGGACAGAGTTGTTTAATTCGATAGCGCTGGAGGATTCATTCCAAATTCACCTTAATTTCAAATCAGATATTCTGAAATTCTTCGTTATATTCGCGTTTCAATAGCATGTCTAATTTTAGAGGCGGCGCAAAGGACGGGCGAAGTGGGCGACCGCGTATAGTCTGGCGCTTTTGGGGGCCTCGCGGTGGGGCCTCAAATTTGTGTATTGTCGGATTGTTGAGTTTTCGGATTGTTGATTGTTGTTGTTGATTGTTGTTAGGGAGTCTGTTTTGAAAAATCATGAGAAGGAGCCTCGCAAAAGTGGTTGAGGTGTTTTTTTGCTCGTCGGCCCCCAATTTTTAAGGGAGAAATTTCAAAGAGAAAATTCAAAGGGGCCTCGCAAAAATTATTTCGCCCACTCCCCATTTTAGTCTTGCGCCGCCTCTGTCTAATTTTCATACCTTGAGATCTTATCGTAGATAGTTAGCTATTCATACTGACAATTTTAAGAGCACTGTAATTTGTGAGACATTTTAAGATCCCAGGGCTCTGGAAAATATTTCTGAATTCACATTTATTTATTTTGGTATCTCAATAATATTTGAGAAAAATTTGGATAAGATCCGTCTGATCGTGTATTTGAAGGGTTTTTTAGGTCCGCAAAAGCCTACGGGGAAATTTTAACTTCATGTTCATTTTTTTTTTCAGAATTTCAGTACTATTCGAGGAAAATTTGTTCAAATTACGTCCAATCGTTTACTTTAGGCTTTTTTGGGGGTTCTCAGGTCCTACAGGATAATTTTAATTTTGACCGTTTTTTTTTCTTTTTTTTGTGATTCGTATACCAATTTTACTTATAGTCTTGTTTCATCATTTTTTTGATACCTGCTATCGTTTTCTCGAAATTACTGAGGACAGATAAGTAAAGTCCATATTTCATTTTTAATATCAGGATGACCGAGCCCAGCTCGATGGAAATTTCATCTGTATGGAATTTGCTGAGAACAGCAGACGTACCAATTGATGATAACTGGACAGTCCAGTTGTTTATTTCTTTATAGGATACAAATAGTATTTTCCACAGTAAATAAGTAATTTCATAGTAGTCACAGGTAAAAATATTATTGGTGGTATCTATAGAAATATTTATTAATACTTACAAAAATTCCAAAATTATTTTTTCACAAATGCTTAGCAACTAACGAACTTGCATGATTTTTTGATAATTGGCCAGAGATTGCTGTATATTGGAAAATCGAATGGAGGCGTGGTTTAATATTTAGCCTATCCGCAGTAGTTTTTCGGTTTGTCACCAGATGGCAGATAAAGAAATAGTGGCAATTTTGAATTGTCCATTTTTGCTTGGCAACAATAAATTATTATAAAAAAAATAGAAACATTCTAAAAATTTGCTAATTTTTTCTGTTCGTTAATTTTTCAGTAGTAGTTAATGTTTGAAATGCTAGTTGCAATACTTAATTCGCTATCAGATATAATAAACGTAGAAAATTTTGGGAACACAAAATCGCTAGAAACGTGTACTTTGAAGTCAGTCAATTCCTTTATGACACTGGTAACATTCGATTCAATTGTAAATTCGATTTCATCAATTTTTTCGTTCATGACATCAAATACATACATTGCTTTCTTCATCTCCTCTTTCTTTTTTTTATTTTTCCTTCTAGATTGTTAATCGCTTCTAGATTAATGTAAGAAATAGTCGATTATTTCTTATTTGAACATTTTTATGAAGAAATCTTTCTTAAATATTTTCTCTTTTAATAGGATTCAAGTTTCTCTTAATGAACCAAACTTTGTATTGATTGTATAATATTGAAGCTTGAGAGATGGGACAGATATTTTCTTGATGTATATTACTGCCTATAGTAGATAGATTAAAATATGATTAGGTAGTAAAAAATAAGTTTTGTAATTATACTTATGTAATAAAATCTTGTGGTTTAAAATGAACTGGACAAACTCTCATTGAAGGTATAACTTTTTTACCCATTTTCTGAATGTTTATCCATGCAAATCAGCGACCAACCAATTCTTCTTTGTTATATTACGATTGTAGCAACATTTGTATATCATTCTTGGGACCTTCTACTGTTGCATTCAAACACACAACAGTATACTTTTACTTTTTCGTGATGAAAATTCCATAATTTGAACAATTTTCATGTATTAAATTTGATTAAATTAGGGTAAAATATTTTTAATGACAAGTCATCAAAAAAAATTACAGTTGATTAAAGTTCACTTGATTTATATGAATTGTACAAATAGCCTTTCCGCAGTAGTTTATTTTCGGGCCACCAGATGGCATATCAAAATTCTCCGTTTTCCAATAGTAATAAAAAATTGATATTTTATTTCATATATTATATATGAACTGCTAACTGCAGAAAGGTAACAAGTCACAATATTTTGAAAATGCGTTTTTTTGTTTTAAGCTAAAGATGCTGTATAGACAGATGATTTACAGCAGAAACAGAACTTGTGTATCATCTGTTACGGCAATAGCAAGTAGTTTAATCATAAATTATTATACGTTTACTTCCAGGACTTGTTCCCTTTTTGCAGTAAACAATTTAATTTTTTTTTTAAATTTATAAGAATATTTTTTCTTAAAATAGTTACTAGTAATAGAATAGTAATAGGATTTATTTCTAATACTATCAACAGATGTCTAATAATAATAATAATAATAATAATAATAATAATAATAATAATAATAATAATAATAATAAAGTAGTAAGGATTGGCCGGTTCTAGATCCACCATCCCACCATCCGACTTTTTGAGCGACCTCGGCAGGAGGTAGGTAACCTATGTGGGTTCTAGAAGCCTGCGGCGGTGGGTGGAGCAAAATTTTTTTCTAGCCTAGCGGAACTTGATCCAGCCTAAGAGAACCTAAGGAAATTTGGTGTAACCTAACAAAATTTTTCTAACCTAAGAATTTCCCTAATAGATGGCGCAGCCACCTTCGAGCCCTGTGAATTCGCTACTAGATGGTGCAGCCACCTTCGAGCCTGTGAATTCGCTACTAGATGGCGTTGCTAGTCTGGATTCCTGTGTGTAAGTTTGAAAAATTGTCAATAGATGGCATCGAAAAACTTTTTTTTTGATAGTTAAACTAGCCATTAAAAGATGGCCTTGCTTTCATAATTTTATAATATTTTTATCTGAAAACAGGCTTAAACTGTCAGCGACGTCACTAAAGGTAAACTGATATCAAACAGCGAAGATTTCTCTCTAATATGCAAAAATGAATTTTATCATATGATTGTATATTTTTATCTGAAAACAGGTTTATACAGGTTTTCCTCTAAATAAAAACACATTTTATTTTTTAATTTTTAATTTTTATTTTTTTTATTAAATAAAAACACATTTTTTTTATTTTTAATTTTTTTTTAATTTTTTCTTATTTTAATAAATTTATTTTAAAAGAAATATTTTTTTTACAATAAAAATGTTTAAATGTTATTACAATAATATTTGTATATGGATATGACATTTTCCATGGCGCAAGTTGCTCCGGAATGATGGCCGCATCGAGGACTAGTGTATGTTGATGTTATGATTCTCAACTTGGGACAAATTGTTATTTCTTCAAAGTTCATAATGGGCGCTGATGGTAGCAGTCGTTTCAAATAGCGTACTTTTTCTTCTCCTTTCGTATAAATGATTTGAGTTCCGTGCAGATTGTTTATTAAAATGTACTGTAGTTCCTCGTATTCAATATGTCCGTCCATCCAGGAGAACCCATGATGCTTTTTCCGCAACCAGCGAGCTGTGCGTTGATCTTTTTCACTTAATCCGCAAAACGGTATTGGTGATTTGAATACATAATGTTGCAGTATATAATCTTCACCACAATTTTCTTCGGAAGAATCGAATTTCAACACAGCCAATTCCTTTATGTAGAATTTCCCATTTGTTGAATTTGGAAATCCTTGGAAGTCAACAATTGCTGCGTCGGTCTTCATTGTGCGTTGTCTAGAGCGAAACTGACTGATTTATAGCTGGATTGCGATGTTTTTATACATATTTTGTAACAATATTCGTCAATGGATTATATTGAACCACACGATCATATAGTAGAAGGCAAAATGCTGATGTATTCTCTGGCACCTCCTTCAACGTTTTAAATTCAATTCGAATATCCACTGGTCCACTTTTCAAAGTTTCGTTTTGATGAGAACAATCGATGAATATAATTGGCGCGATATTCTTGAATTGCGTTTTGCTTAAAAGCGGTTCATTCTTCTTACAATCATAATATGCTTGTTGAAATTTCGAATACATGTGATATGCTACTGCATATCTATCATTACTGAAATCCAAATTCAAATCCATGTACGGGTATTTCGCAGAATTTAAATAAACTTTGACGTCTGAAAGTTCACAGTGATCGAAAATACTAGAATCTTTGTCTTTTTTATTTCGTCGATTCGTTTGTAGAGCGAATATAATGTAGCGTGGTTTCTCCAGTTGAGTCGATGTTTTCACCGTCCAAATGTTTTGTCTCGCTGTTGGAATCGTTGGCTGTATATGCATATCCCATGATCGAAAAGCAATTGTAATATCTCGACTATTTTCCACATACTTCAACAACTTCAGTTTCTGTTCATCTGCAACTGTAACGTGCGGAACCATCCATTGAATTTTATGTATATGGAAAGTGACGTCATCCGTTGGTGATATGACTGCATCGTGATCCGTCCGAGCTCGAGTCAGAATTAGTTGATGTTTCGCATTGATGATAACTTTCTTGTAATGGTTAAGAAATCCAAACATCCGCGCCAATGGTAGACAGAAATTGAAGTAGCCTTTTTCCGTCACTTTAATTGTTTCACCTGGACACCATCCGGCGTTGTAGAGTAGTTTGCTTTCATTTTCGTTTAATGCCAAATAATTGATTAACGTTGTTGTCGGTCCCACGTACTTGCATTGATCGATTTCCACGTCGTTCAGTTCATATCGTATTTCTTCAAACAGGTACGCCAATGAATTATTGGATAATTCCGCTGTAGTCGATACTGTTTTATCACTCTTCAACAATTGTCCTTCCACATACAGACAACTTTCGTGCGGCAGCAGGATCAGATCTTGGTTTTGACAGCAGATTCGTATTTCGTCGCTGTTTCCAAACGCATTTAGAAATGGCGAATAGCAGTGATACTCGATGTTTGAAATGCTCTCATCGAAATCGATTCCAGTATTGATGCTTAAAATGCTGCTCATTTTCTCCTCTTCAGCTTGAAACCCAATTGTCGAAGAAATTGTTTGTTCTCTCTTGTTAATGGTGGTCGTTGTTGCTTCTTCCTCGCCGATCCGTTCACCTTGGTGGCAAGTTGTAGACTGATCGGTCGCACCACATTTTCGTCTTTAAATACCAACATTTTCACGCCGGCTTCAAATGCAACTTTACTGTTATCGTTTCGCCTCGAAAATTCACTAAATTGCCGTCTTGATCCACAATTCGTAAAACTAGAGATGTTATCCGTCTCACGGTCACCGGCATATAAATAACTGTATTCGGTGATTCGCTTATTTTATACCCAGGTTCCACTTGAATCGAAAACGAATAAATATTATGTGCTGGAACGTTGTTCAGGTAGCTGTTCGTTGTAATGTTTGTTTCAACTTGTATCAGATTCACTTTCATGATATTCGTTGGTTTATCCGAATAGTGGTAATGACCAGCTGCAAGTTTTCGCTTACTGAAGCCAAGTAGCGAGCCAATTGTTCGTTCTTGATCGAAATGAATTGTTTCCGTACATTTTATTTCACTTTTTAGCGTATTGTTATTCGCGCGAAGTATAAGTTGCGGGCTATCACCCGGTTTTCTCTTCTCTAGTATCCGATCTTCTATTTGAAACTCCAAATCTTCCAGATCATAATTGCCGACAGGTATCTCGATGCATTTCACTTCTCTATCACCGTAATGGAATAAATTATTTGTTTCGTCGATATTTGGCACTGCATTGTATGTTTCAAAATTGACCAACCCGCATACATAATCACCCGGCAAATCGATGGGTGGAAAATACTCAGCTGTTAGTATAGATGAATCACCACTTAACGTTAATGTTAACGACATGGTGACTAAGATACGAATGACAGAAACTTCTTGCCACGGGTATATTTAAAGTATAGATGAGAAGTGAAACAAAATTATTGAAAATAATTTGTATTCCATAAAAATTCTAGACATAAATGTCCACAGTTGTACTGTTCATAATTTTGATATCTGTTATAATTATATTTAATATTATTGCCATGTAAATATTGCACAACTTCTGCGGGTGGTGGCAAATTTCCAAAACTATCAAAATATTCGACGTTCTTGTTATCTTTGGCGTACGCTACCCAATGGCTTCCTGGTCCTGATGAATTATCCAAATTGACGACTCCACACTCCTTTCGCCTTGGCCGTTTCGGTAAATCATCTCTCATGAACACGCCACGAAAATTGGATAAATATTTGTTTCCAAACTGATAAATGTCGCGATCAGTTAATGGTCGATCGGGTAGCTCGCTTAGCGGTTTTTTGATTCGATGTAAAGTCCCAAACCTCTTCTGTATGGTTTCAAATAAAGTCCAGTTCCAGATTTGGATCCAAGAGCAATTGCTTCCATCATCCTGTTATGACGTTCATTTTCATCCAGTTGTTTCTTTGCTGTTTTATAAGCATTCACTGCTTTCGCAACACCAGCAGCGCCTCCGGCAAGTGATCCTACAGCAGACAGGCCGGCAAAAAGTGGAACCAGGAATGGTAAAATTCCACCAGTTTTTGGAATTGGAATGATTCTCGGTGTTGTAAATTGACTGTTCTTACACCAAATTACACCAAATTACACGAAAAATAACACAAAGTCACTCCCAAAATGAGTCACTCCAAAAAAGAGTCACTCCCAAAAAGAGTCACTCCCAAAATTAGTCACTCCCAAAATGAGTCACTCCCAAAAAGAGTCACTCCCAAAAAAGAGTCACTCTCAAAAAGAGTCACTCCCAAAAAGAGTCACTCCCAAAATGAGTCACTCCCAAAATGAGTCACTCCCAAAAAGAGTCACTCCCAAAATGAGTCACTCCCAAAATGAGTCACTCCCAAAAAGAGTCACTCCCAAAATGAGTCACTCCCAAAATGAGTCACTCCCAAAAAGAGTCACTCCCAAAATGAGTCACTCCCAAAATGAGTCACTCCCAAAATGAGTCACTCCCAAAAAGAGTCACTCCCAAAAAGAGTCACTCCCAAAAAGTCACTCCCAAAAAGAGTCACTCCCAAATTGAGTCACTCCCAAATGAGTCACTCCCAAAAGAGTCACTCCGAAAGAGTCACTCCCAAAGAGAAATAGTTATTTCTAACGGTATTATAGATAAAATATAGAATGAATATGTAAGATTTTTGATTAAGATTTAAGCTTTTTAGTTTTAACGGTATGGCGTTTAGTAAAAACAGGTAAACTAATATTGATTTTGATGCAGTTTTCACACTTGATATTAATATCTTGATTGGTCAAACCATTTTCATCCTATTTCAAATTTCACCTTCAATTTTATCGTCGAGGCCCCTCTAATAGGTCCGACCCTGGATTTGAGTATGCCAATAGAAAGGTCTTTAAAAATAAAGGATTATACCAATTTAAATTTTTCTTCTAGTTGTTATAGTTTTCAAATAATTTGATAAAATTAAATTTTTACCCCAAATTTGAGGGTCGATTTCACCCCTTAAATGGCGTTTTTGGCCGATAAAAAAAGATACGTGTCTGTTATTTTTCTTTGTTCTACACACTTACCAAGTTTCATGAAAATCGGGAATTGTTACTTGGAGACCTAGCCCTCTAAGTAGGTATGGGGCCACTTGGCAACGCTGTGTAATTGCCTATATAAAGGGGCAACCCAACCCAACGAAATTAGGTATAACCTAAAGACACCTAAGCGAACTTAGCTTAAGCTAAGAAGCCAAATTTTCCCTAATTCCAAGTTTCACTACCAGATGGCCAAGTGGCCCCATACCTACTTAGAGGGCTAGGTCTCCAAGTAACAATTCCCGATTTTCATGAAACTTGGTAAGTGTGTAGAACAAAGAAAAATAACAGACACGTATCTTTTTTTATCGGCCAAAAACGCCATTTAAGGGGTGAAATCGACCCTCAAATTTGGGGTAAAAATTTAATTTTATCAAATTATTTGAAAACTATAACAACTAGAAGAAAAATTTAAATTGGTATAATCCTTTATTTTTAAAGACCTTTCTATTGGCATACTCAAATCCAGGGTCGGACCTATTAGAGGGGCCTCGACGATAAAATTGAAGGTGAAATTTGAAATAGGATGAAAATGGTTTGACCAATCAAGATATTAATATCAAGTGTGAAAACTGCATCAAAATCAATATTAGTTTACCTGTTTTTACTAAACGCCATACCGTTAAAACTAAAAAGCTTAAATCTTAATCAAAAATCTTACATATTCATTCTATATTTTATCTATAATACCGTTAGAAATAACTATTTCTCTTTGGGAGTGACTCTTTCGGAGTGACTCTTTTGGGAGTGACTCATTTGGGAGTGACTCAATTTGGGAGTGACTCTTTTTGGGAGTGACTTTTTGGGAGTGACTCTTTTTGGGAGTGACTCTTTTTGGGAGTGACTCATTTTGGGAGTGACTCATTTTGGGAGTGACTCATTTTGGGAGTGACTCTTTTTGGGAGTGACTCATTTTGGGAGTGACTCATTTTGGGAGTGACTCTTTTTGGGAGTGACTCATTTTGGGAGTGACTCATTTTGGGAGTGACTCTTTTTGGGAGTGACTCATTTTGGGAGTGACTCATTTTGGGAGTGACTCTTTTTGGGAGTGACTCTTTTTGAGAGTGACTCTTTTTTGGGAGTGACTCTTTTTGGGAGTGACTCATTTTGGGAGTGACTAATTTTGGGAGTGACTCTTTTTGGGAGTGACTCTTTTTTGGAGTGACTCATTTTGGGAGTGACTTTGTGTTATTTTTCGTGTAATTTGGTGTAATTTGGTGTAAGAACAGTCAATTTACAACACCGAGAATCATTCCAATTCCAAAAACTGGTGGAATTTTACCATTCCTGGTTCCACTTTTTGCCGGCCTGTCTGCTGTAGGATCACTTGCCGGAGGCGCTGCTGGTGTTGCGAAAGCAGTGAATGCTTATAAAACAGCAAAGAAACAACTGGATGAAAATGAACGTCATAACAGGATGATGGAAGCAATTGCTCTTGGATCCAAATCTGGAACTGGACTTTATTTGAAACCATACAGAAGAGGTTTGGGACTTTACATCGAATCAAAAAACCGCTAAGCGAGCTACCCGATCGACCATTAACTGATCGCGACATTTATCAGTTTGGAAACAAATATTTATCCAATTTTCGTGGCGTGTTCATGAGAGATGATTTACCGAAACGGCCAAGGCGAAAGGAGTGTGGAGTCGTCAATTTGGATAATTCATCAGGACCAGGAAGCCATTGGGTAGCGTACGCCAAAGATAACAAGAACGTCGAATATTTTGATAGTTTTGGAAATTTGCCACCACCCGCAGAAGTTGTGCAATATTTACATGGCAATAATATTAAATATAATTATAACAGATATCAAAATTATGAACAGTACAACTGTGGACATTTATGTCTAGAATTTTTATGGAATACAAATTATTTTCAATAATTTTGTTTCACTTCTCATCTATACTTTAAATATACCCGTGGCAAGAAGTTTCTGTCATTCGTATCTTAGTCACCATGTCGTTAACATTAACGTTAAGTGGTGATTCATCTATACTAACAGCTGAGTATTTTCCACCCATCGATTTGCCGGGTGATTATGTATGCGGGTTGGTCAATTTTGAAACATACAATGCAGTGCCAAATATCGACGAAACAAATAATTTATTCCATTACGGTGATAGAGAAGTGAAATGCATCGAGATACCTGTCGGCAATTATGATCTGGAAGATTTGGAGTTTCAAATAGAAGATCGGATACTAGAGAAGAGAAAACCGGGTGATAGCCCGCAACTTATACTTCGCGCGAATAACAATACGCTAAAAAGTGAAATAAAATGTACGGAAACAATTCATTTCGATCAAGAACGAACAATTGGCTCGCTACTTGGCTTCAGTAAGCGAAAACTTGCAGCTGGTCATTACCACTATTCGGATAAACCAACGAATATCATGAAAGTGAATCTGATACAAGTTGAAACAAACATTACAACGAACAGCTACCTGAACAACGTTCCAGCACATAATATTTATTCGTTTTCGATTCAAGTGGAACCTGGGTATAAAATAAGCGAATCACCGAATACAGTTATTTATATGCCGGTGACCGTGAGACGGATAACATCTCTAGTTTTACGAATTGTGGATCAAGACGGCAATTTAGTGAATTTTCGAGGCGAAACGATAACAGTAAAGTTGCATTTGAAGCCGGCGTGAAAATGTTGGTATTTAAAGACGAAAATGTGGTGCGACCGATCAGTCTACAACTTGCCACCAAGGTGAACGGATCGGCGAGGAAGAAGCAACAACGACCACCATTAACAAGAGAGAACAAACAATTTCTTCGACAATTGGGTTTCAAGCTGAAGAGGAGAAAATGAGCAGCATTTTAAGCATCAATACTGGAATCGATTTCGATGAGAGCATTTCAAACATCGAGTATCACTGCTATTCGCCATTTCTAAATGCGTTTGGAAACAGCGACGAAATACGAATCTGCTGTCAAAACCAAGATCTGATCCTGCTGCCGCACGAAAGTTGTCTGTATGTGGAAGGACAATTGTTGAAGAGTGATAAAACAGTATCGACTACAGCGGAATTATCCAATAATTCATTGGCGTACCTGTTTGAAGAAATACGATATGAACTGAACGACGTGGAAATCGATCAATGCAAGTACGTGGGACCGACAACAACGTTAATCAATTATTTGGCATTAAACGAAAATGAAAGCAAACTACTCTACAACGCCGGATGGTGTCCAGGTGAAACAATTAAAGTGACGGAAAAAGGCTACTTCAATTTCTGTCTACCATTGGCGCGGATGTTTGGATTTCTTAACCATTACAAGAAAGTTATCATCAATGCGAAACATCAACTAATTCTGACTCGAGCTCGGACGGATCACGATGCAGTCATATCACCAACGGATGACGTCACTTTCCATATACATAAAATTCAATGGATGGTTCCGCACGTTACAGTTGCAGATGAACAGAAACTGAAGTTGTTGAAGTATGTGGAAAATAGTCGAGATATTACAATTGCTTTTCGATCATGGGATATGCATATACAGCCAACGATTCCAACAGCGAGACAAAACATTTGGACGGTGAAAACATCGACTCAACTGGAGAAACCACGCTACATTATATTCGCTCTACAAACGAATCGACGAAATAAAAAAGACAAAGATTCTAGTATTTTCGATCACTGTGAACTTTCAGACGTCAAAGTTTATTTAAATTCTGCGAAATACCCGTACATGGATTTGAATTTGGATTTCAGTAATGATAGATATGCAGTAGCATATCACATGTATTCGAAATTTCAACAAGCATATTATGATTGTAAGAAGAATGAACCGCTTTTAAGCAAAACGCAATTCAAGAATATCGCGCCAATTATATTCATCGATTGTTCTCATCAAAACGAAACTTTGAAAAGTGGACCAGTGGATATTCGAATTGAATTTAAAACGTTGAAGGAGGTGCCAGAGAATACATCAGCATTTTGCCTTCTACTATATGATCGTGTGGTTCAATATAATCCATTGACGAATATTGTTACAAAATATGTATAAAAACATCGCAATCCAGCTATAAATCAGTCAGTTTCGCTCTAGACAACGCACAATGAAGACCGACGCAGCAATTGTTGACTTCCAAGGATTTCCAAATTCAACAAATGGGAAATTCTACATAAAGGAATTGGCTGTGTTGAAATTCGATTCTTCCGAAGAAAATTGTGGTGAAGATTATATACTGCAACATTATGTATTCAAATCACCAATACCGTTTTGCGGATTAAGTGAAAAAGATCAACGCACAGCTCGCTGGTTGCGGAAAAAGCATCATGGGTTCTCCTGGATGGACGGACATATTGAATACGAGGAACTACAGTACATTTTAATAAACAATCTGCACGGAACTCAAATCATTTATACGAAAGGAGAAGAAAAAGTACGCTATTTGAAACGACTGCTACCATCAGCGCCCATTATGAACTTTGAAGAAATAACAATTTGTCCCAAGTTGAGAATCATAACATCAACATACACTAGTCCTCGATGCGGCCATCATTCCGGAGCAACTTGCGCCATGGAAAATGTCATATCCATATACAAATATTATTGTAATAACATTTAAACATTTTTATTGTAAAAAAAATATTTCTTTTAAAATAAATTTATTAAAATAAGAAAAAATTAAAAAAAAATTAAAAATAAAAAAAATGTGTTTTTATTTAATAAAAAAAATAAAAATTAAAAATTAAAAAATAAAATGTGTTTTTATTTAGAGGAAAACCTGTATAAACCTGTTTTCAGATAAAAATATACAATCATATGATAAAATTCATTTTTGCATATTAGAGAGAAATCTTCGCTGTTTGATATCAGTTTACCTTTAGTGACGTCAGCTGACAGTTTAAGCCTGTTTTCAGATAAAAATATTATAAAATTATGAAAGCAAGGCCATCTTTTAATGGCTAGTTTAACTATCAAAAAAAAAGTTTTTCGATGCCATCTATTGACAATTTTTCAAACTTACACACAGGAATCCAGACTAGCAACGCCATCTAGTAGCGAATTCACAGGCTCGAAGGTGGCTGCACCATCTAGTAGCGAATTCACAGGGCTCGAAGGTGGCTGCGCCATCTATTAGGGAAATTCTTAGGTTAGAAAAATTTTGTTAGGTTACACCAAATTTCCTTAGGTTCTCTTAGGCTGGATCAAGTTCCGCTAGGCTAGAAAAAAATTTTGCTCCACCCACCGCCGCAGGCTTCTAGAACCCACATAGGTTACCTACCTCCTGCGAGGTCGCTCAAAAAGTCGGATGGTGGGATGGTGGATCTAGAACCGGCCAATCCTTACTACTTAATAATAATAATAATAATAATAATAATAAACGCCCTGTGGGTGGGGGCTTCACTTTGCAGAATTTGCCCACAGTAAGTCCTGCTTGTCGTAAAAGGCGACTAAAAGGACACCCCATTAGGATGGTGAAAAAACAAAAAAAGCCTCGGAAAAATGCCGCTGCCGGTGGAGCGACCGGGCGCATCAGGGTCACCACTGAATGTGACAGCTTAGATCGCAGTGACGACAGGCTGGGTTCTAGGCAGCCACCTGTCAGCTGTAACAACACCTTCAGCCAAAATGCTACTGCCCTACTTACGGAGCCCCCAACACCTTTGGCTCAGCCGACTTTAAGTGTTTCCTCAGAGCATCCTTTGGGGACCACTAAAGCTGGTAAGAAGCGTGTGCGTATGCAATGGACAGATGAACTGAATGAATTCATCGTACGCACATACTTCAAAGTTACTAGACTTGAAACGGACAAAACTGGTTACCGTACAAAATTACATCAAGAGTTCGCGCACAGCTACCCTCACCTAAGTCGCGTTACTGAACAGAGACTGGCAGACCAAAAACGTGTCATTTTTACCAATAACCTCATCCCTGCCTCCCTCATAAACACCATTAAAACACAAGTCGCACATCAATTTGCTCAAAATGAAGAAAGTCAGGACGACGGCCCACCAGAAATGGAGAGCCCCACACAAAACGACACTCAACAACTTGTCGAGAATGAGCCTGACCACCATGAGACAGCAGTAAATGACACCCTACTGCAAAAGATCGAACTGAAATTTAACACAGCGCTTACTGAATTTGAAGGGACGGACCCCACACATAGGTACTTGTTGCCTAAACAACACACCTTACGTAGATTGGCTGAGATCGTTGAGATATTGAACAATACAATACTGCCTAAACACTTAGAAACATGTGACAATTTTATCGAGTTACACACAGCTATTTACTGTAGAGCCGTTGCCGCTATACGTTGTAACGGTTCCGATGTAACACCACCTGTAGCGCACAACTCGAAGGAACACAAAACTCCTGCCTGGGAAACACGATTGAATAAACGCATCAGCAACATCCGATGCAACCTCGGCAGGATCACCCAATACCAACAGGGTACGAGGTCCAAACGGCTCAACAAATACATACACGACATATTACACAAACACACAGTACACACACAATACGAGGAACCCAATAAAACACTCACAGAGATCAGAGATACGCTTCACCAAAAATTAACAGCACTAGCGAAGCGCTTACGAAGATATAAGACCAGTACTGAACGCAGACGACAAAACCAAGCGTTCAGCAGAAACGAGAGACGGTTTTATCAGTCTCTAACGAACACGGTAACTGACAGTAATGGTCTACCGGAGAAGAACGCACTCCATAGTTTCTGGGCGAATATATGGTCCAACACCATTGACCATAACGACAAAGCCAGCTGGATCGATACAGAGTACAGGAATAACGAACATCTTCCGGAGATGCTCTATACGGACATTACTACAGAGGACGTCTCCAGAGCTTTACAGAGATCGCATAACTGGAAGGCACCTGGCATCGACAACATACAAAACTACTGGCTCAAACACTTTACATCAACACACAAGTATCTCGCTGAACACTTTACACTATTTATAAAAACACCAAACCTGACACCGAAGTTCCTAACGCAGGGTATCACATACATGAAATCTAAAAACAGTGATACAAAAAATCCTGCGAATTATAGGCCTATCACCTGCTTGCCTACAGTGTATAAGATTTTGACGTCCTGTCTGGCAGAAAAGATCAATGAGCATTGTCAGATTAACACCATACTGACAGAAGAACAAAAGGGATGTCGAAAGAGGTCACAAGGCTGCAAAGAGCAGCTTCTGATTGACTCCGTAGTACTGGAACAAGCGAAAGGGAGAAAACGTAACCTGTACACAGCGTTTATTGATTATAAAAAGGCATTTGATTCGGTCCCGCACTCCTGGTTGCGGAGAGTATTGGAGCTGTACAAAATACACCCAAGTATCGTGAACTTCCTTGGAACGATCATGTCCGACTGGCGAACGACCTTACATTTGAGTATTGGTAATGAAAAAACAACAAGCGACCTTATTCAAGTAAGACGCGGCATATTCCAAGGCGACTCATTGAGTCCATTATGGTTTTGTCTCGCAATGAATCCACTTTCTCGCCTGTTAAATGAAACCAAATACGGTTATAATGTGGGGACAAAAATGAATTCGCGCCATACTATTTCACATCTAATGTACATGGATGATACAAAGATCTACGCAGCAACTAAACATCAATTACAGAAGCTGCTGGGACTTTCCAGGGAAGTTTCGCGAGACCTCTGCATGGAGTTCGGGATCGACAAATGTCGGACACAATGTCGTTCTGGGGGAAAACGAGATGCGATCGCATTTGAACTCGGACCGGAGTCTGTTATGCAGCCAATGGACGAGGGAGAGTCGTACCGGTATCTCGGATTCAACCAGGATGAACGTATAGATCACAGCGCTGTAAAACAAAACCTAATGCAGCAATACCTAGCGCGTGTACAGAGATTGCTGAACACTCACCTTGATGGAAAGAAAATCATCAAAGCAATTAACACCTACGCAGTTCCGGTGCTAACGTACTCATTTGGGGTAATCAAATGGACGCCTACGGACTTGACAAACATCGAGATCAAGACCCGCGTCCTTATGACCAAATACAGAATTCATCATCCCAAAGCAGCGATAGAACGACTGACGCTGCCAAGAGCCGAAGGGGGTCGGGGTCTTATAGACATAAGGAACATGCATAATAAACAGGTTCATAACTTGCGAGAATACTTTTACACCAAAACACACATATCACACCTACACAATTCAATAATCCAAGCCGACAAGGCATACACACCATTAAACCTCTCACACACAGAAATGCCAGATAGTTTTTGCCCCTTGGTCACGAAGGAGGACAAAATCCAGCAATGGATCCGCAAGCCTCTACATGGAAGACATCCACATGATCTTAACCAGAGTAACGTCGACAAAGCAGCGTCGCACGCCTGGTTGAGTCAAGGAGGTCTTTTCCCGGTGACTGAAGGATTTATGCTGGCTATACAAGATCAAGTAATTCATACAAAGAATTACTCAAAATACATACTTCGTGACTCGTCAATAACATCTGACTCATGCCGGAGATGCCATTCCAAATCCGAAACGATCCAACACATCACAGCTGCCTGTACTCAGCTCGCTCAGTCCGAATATAAACACCGTCACGACCAGGTTGGCAAAATTATATACCAGAAACTAGCGGTTAAGCACCACCTTATAACCGATAAAACCCCTTACTACAAGCTCACACCAAAAGTAGTAGCGGAGAATGACTCCTGTAGACTTTACTGGGATCGGTCGATTATTACAGATAAGACCATAAATCATAATCGACCAGATATCACCTTCGTAATGAAACAAACTAAGACCACCTATCTGATCGACATTGCGGTTCCGAATACACATAACTTACAAAAAACACACGCAGTTAAATTGGAGAAATACACTGACCTCGCAGCTGAAATAAAACAACAATGGCGAATGGAACATGTCCACATTGTTCCAATAGTACTCAGTGCCACCGGGGTCATTCCACACACACTACACAATAGCTTGAGCCTCTTGGGTCTCCCAAAATACACATATGTCACTATGCAAAAGGCAGTGATCATAAACACATGTCGTATAGTACGTAAGTTCCTCAGTAATACGAATCCGACTGCGATATGTGAAAGCACAAGATCTGCTTGTACTCCATCTGAGCCATCTACAGTGAGTGAACAACACACTGACACTCATCTTGCAGACACACAACACACATACATAAACACAAAATACGCTAACACAGAACCGCAAACACCTAACACACATACAGATCCAGATTCGTCTGATGGAGAGGGAGGATCGACCAACTGCCGCACTGTAACTGTTACCGCTCTGGCGCACAATCCACCCCAACTCAATAACACACAAGGTCCGTCAACCTCTGTACCATCTAAACGCGCAATTCCAGGAATACCCGATCTTAATGAGCAATTTGATGAACCAGAACACATTTACACCAAGAAACGAAAAATAGAACGACACATCCACACACATACACGAACACACACACAAACACAAACAGTCCTTTCCCTTCCCTCTGTCCCTAATCCTACCTATTCTCTGAGGACACGAAAACGAACTAGGCATTCACAGCCGTCTGTCACTGAGCCAACATCTACGCTCCCACAAAAGTCTCGTCGTACGAACCAGTGTACACCAAAATAGACGCATAACACCTCGTTTCAAGCAACAACAACAACAATATAAGGAGTGATGTGGCAAACCCGTCCGTGAATGTACTACGGTACTTTTACGGATTGGTTTGGCACATTACCCTTCCACAGAGCCTAATACCTTGCATAATGCCGGTATAGGTGAATGTTACCCAGTACTGTCCTACTGAGTAGTGAGCGCCAGGTTGCCATAATAATAATCCTGACCGAGCTTACCTTACAGTTACCACGCCCATTTTTGTTACTAGGAGATTTCAATGCTCACAGCCCCATGTGGGGCTGTAGCACAAAAGACGCCCGTGGAAGACTCATAGAACGATTTCTAGACGAGTCTGAAGCGGTCTTGTTGAATACCGGTCAAGGTACTTTCATTAACGCAAGAACCGGTGAGCTGTCGGCCATCGACTTATCACTTGGCTCACCGGTCATGGCACACCGTTATGAGTGGACGCTGGCGTCTGATTCATACGGTAGTGACCATATACCGATTATTTTGAACAGTACCACGCCGATGACTCCACAATCGTCTTCGCCGAGATGGCGTCTCCGTCAAGCAGACTGGGACATGTACGTCGATTCATTCCGTACACCCGAGCTGACTGGAGACGTAGAAGATGATGTGGAGCAAATGTCCTCCAGTGTCATTGAAGCAGCATATCAGAGTATACCGAAGTCGTCCAGCATTCCACCCAAACGTCAAGTGCCATGGTGGAATAAAGTCGTGAGTGTAGCAGCTGCAGAGAAAAAGCGGGCGTACAACGAACTCAGACGTCGCCCCACGCAGGAAACTGTGATAGCCTACAAACGTGCTCAAGCACGTTGTAAAAGAACTATTAAAGAGCAAAAGAGGCTATCATGGGAGCAATATGTTTCGGCCATTAATACCTCAACAGCAACTTCAGAGGTATGGAGAAGAGTGAGGGCCATTACTGGGAAATCCTCTCGTTCACCAATGCCCCCCCCCCTTCTCGTCGTCGACGGTCGGAACATCACTGAACGCGCAGAAATAACTGATTGCTTAGCTAAGCACTTTGAGCGCATCAGTGGCTCCCATAATTATGACCCGGACTTCCTGCGGATCAAGATCGAACACGAACAAAATGATCTCGATTTTTTCTCGGATGAATCTCTCCAGTATAACCAACCGTTTTCTATGCAAGAATTACTGGAGGCGCTTCGGGGATCTGGGGACACCTCCCCTGGACCTGATGAGATCCCCTACGCCATGATCCGGAACCTGCCTTATCCTGGTAAGTGTAGGTTACTGGATCTTTACAACAAAATTTTTAGGCAAGGCGTTTACCCTCCGCAGTGGCGAGAAGCTACCATCATTCCGCTGCTAAAAGAGGGTAAAGATTCATCGCAACTAACGAGCTACCGTCCAATATTCCTGACTTGCTGTTTCAGCAAGGTATTGGAGAAAATGCTGAATAACCGTCTCGTCTGGTGGCTAGAATCCCACAACCTCATACCTAAACATCAATGTGGGTTCCGCCGATACCATTCCACCACGGACCATCTTCTTCGCCTCGAGAATGCCATTCAAGACGCCTTTCTCCAACGAAAACACCTTGTGGCTGTGTTCTTCGATTTGGAGAAAGCTTATGATATGACCTGGAGATATTTCATTCTCAAGAAGCTGCACGACTGGGGTTTAAGAGGTAACCTCCCTCAGTTCGTAAAAAGTTTTCTGACTGATCGCACTTTTCGTGTCCGGGTAGGTGACACTGAGTCTGAGGCCCACTCCCAGGAGAATGGTGTTCCTCAAGGTTCCACCATTAGTGTCACATTGTTTTCCATCGCAGTCAGTCATATTGCAGCTTCAGTCCCAATTCGTCGTTGCTTGTACGTTGATGACCTCACAATCTTCTATGCAGCCGATTCCATCGAGGATATTCAACAACGGTTGCAACAAGGCATCAACGAAGTGGTGACTTCTGCAGAAGCTTTTGGTTTTCGATTTTCACCCCACAAGACACCGGTGGTACACTTCTGCAGAAAGCGCAACGCACATCCTGATCCTGTTCTCACATTGAAAGGATCCAACCTTCAGTGCGTCGATAGCGTTAGGTTTCTAGGACTCATATTTGATAAACAACTTACGTGGCGCCCACACCTACAAGCCTTAGCTGCGAGTTGTCGCAGGACAATCAACATGCTTAAGTGCTTGGCTGGTGCATCGTGGGGTGCGGGCCGAGAGTCGTTGTTTCGCCTGTATCAATCGCTAGTTCTGACTAGGATTGATTACGGCAGCATTGCTTACTCCTCCGCCCGGGCGTCTGCGCTTTTACTCCTAGATCCTGTTTACCATGCAGACATACGACTGGCTAAAGGAGCATTTCGAACGAGCCCTTCTATGAGCCTCTGCGTAGAGTCGGGTCTCCCTCCGCTGCGACTGAGACGTGAACGTCTCTTGCTCAATTATGTAGCGGGGTATATGCAACACCTACGCATATTAATCACCCGACTCTATTCAGATACCGTTTACAGGGGCTATATGGTCGACGTCCCACTATAAGTCGACCAGTGGCCGTTCGAACGCAGGAGTTATTAGAGAGTCTGCACTTACAGTTCGCCAAGGTACTTCCGAAACGTCCTATGGAAGTACCTCCTTGGCTGATCCCTAACGTAAGGTGTCGTTTCGACCTAACAAGGAGAAGACTAGTTCATTCGAATATTTGATTTAAAAATGACTTTAAAACGAGTTATTTATATGTATATACTAAATTTAAAACTGTTACCTACATTTAGATGAAAAAATTGTTATAAATATACTTATATAATTATAAAAGTATATTTTGTTAATTCATTGTAATGTACTCATGCATATTACGGAATTATGTACACTTCAAATTTTATCACGGAATTAGCGCCAGGCTCGATGTTAAAAAAAATAACAAGTAGCTCTATAAATTAAAAACTAGCCGACAAAACAGTGTTCCAAATTCCTCGTATATGATCAGTTTATAAAATAAAACTATTTTTACTTATAGCGATTTTCTACTTTTCTCGGAAATTATTGTCAAAGTTGAAACTTCCTTAATATCCCGTAATATGGTACATTAAAAAAAAAAATATAAACTATTATAAACATAATTTTCCAAATAACTTACCTAAAAATAATAATTTAACGTGTTCGTTTTCTTCCAGATTTTGGGTGAAAAGTGATTTATTTAAATAATTTAAAATCGCAATACAGTTTTAACTGGGAAGAAATCTCGATTTAAATCAAAATAAAAAAATAAAAATATTGGGAAAATGTCATTAAGGGGTTACGCAAAATGTGGATTACGTGTGGAAAGGGGAGAGTCAGAAGCGAGCAAAAGTCACTTGTAGTAGTCTATATGGTAGGGAGTGGGGTTCAAAATTGATCAAAATGGTAGTTTATGGAGCCTCCCTAAGTAGTATTATTTATTAATAAATATTTCCAGATTAGATTATGATTCATTGATAATTATTGCAATACATTTACTGTTATTGGTTTTAAATTATTTTTAAACATTATTTTGTCATAATATTATTTAGTACTATTTGATCTCTCTTGAGGACTCTTTGATCATAACAAGTTTTCCCAATGTAAAATTTATGCGTCCTTAGATGCTGGAAACATTCTGTATATGAATTTCTTTTCAACAGATTTACAATTTGAAGTTCGATAATGGTACAAGATTTCGAATTTTAATTTTAGTTCAGTTATAAAATTTCATTGAATATATATATATATATATATATATATATATATATATATATATATATATATATATATATATATATATGTAAGGTGGTCCAGAATTATGTACCGTGATTGCTAGAGCTGGTAGAACTTTCAAAAATAATGGTACATTTTCATCTACACTTTTTTCCAAAACTCAATAATAAGAGAGATACACCCCTGGAAAGGGATGAAACGAAAACCATCTTTTCATAAATATTTTCCAAACGCTACTGAATAAAGGATTGATATTTTAGGGATACGTATTTTGCGTTAGAAGGATTAAACTTTATGTTAACACTTATTCCACTACTTATGATCAAGTGATGGTTTTGGGTGGTAGGTGTGAGTTATCACGTCTTTTCTTTTAGCGAATTTCGAAAACTGGAAATACGCTATTACAGTAGGTGTCATGACGCGACATAAGCCCGGGACCATAACAGAAATATGTTTTGAGGTCCCCAGAATTCGAAAATGATATTCACTAAAATTTATATATATATATATATATATATATATATATATATATATATATATATATATATATATATATATACCGTGTGAGTTTTTCGGGAGTTGCCGAAAAATTGTTCAAATAAGAGTTGTAGATATCGACGGGTGCAACCGATTGCTATAGTCAGGAACTTTATAGCTCTTATGTTTTTCGAGGTATGATACAAACTTATAGTTTTTTAAATGAGACTATATGTTAATTTTTCGATAAAACTGTTCTAATGCATCAACTAAAAATAAAAATGAAGAAAAAAAATTTTTTTGCCCATGTTTATTTTTTGAATGTTTCTTTAATTTAGCAATTAGGCGGTAGAAATGTGCATATGTATCTGAGGCTCTTTCAACCGACAGAGTTTTAACGGCTAAAATTTCTATTATATCCAAGAAAAGAACCTTTTCCAATATCATTCTCTATAATACAGCATTGATAACTGAATGGCAGTAATTCAGATTTTGGAGTATAGATGTCGGGCTCTATTTCAAGTTTTTAACATTTTTGCATAAAAAATCGAATTATTTTAAAAAATTAGTATTTAAAGTAACTTAATTTAAAAATAATTTGAAGTATTTCATTAATTTGCTGAAAAATATATTTATTTTTTATTTATTTATTTTATTTTTGCCAATGACAGGTGGCAAGTGAAATAAATGACTCTAATGTACACATTCAATACAAATCAAGATGACATTGGCGTTTCTTAATAGTAGCAAAGTGAGGTTAATTGGGAACGGAAATATTATTAATAAATGTACTCAAATAGTGTAAAAATATTTGAAATTCGATAGTATTTTCTTTTTATTACAAACCAAATTAAAAAGGAGAAGTTTTTTCACAAAAAACTTTTCATTTCCTTTAAAAATACTTGCTACAAAAATATGTTTAGACGCCTATGTATCTGTCAAACAGTGACATTTTAGAAAAATAATTTTTTATTTTTCAATGAATTAAAACTGAAATTTTATTTCCTTATTGTACTTAGTTATCATTTTTATAGGACAATTTAATCCATTTAATAATTTTAATTTCCGATGGAAAACGTAATAACCGTTTAATTTTTCGTTGCTACATTGTCAAAAATGGCAACCATATTGAGTCAATATCTTTTTAAATAACGTAAAATCCTAATCGTTTGCAAGTACTTGAGTACGAAATTTAAAAGTGTCGTTTTTAAAACGTAATTACTCAAAAATATGTGATAAAACAATGAGAATTTTAGTGTTTCTGGTAGTTTTGAATCACAAACAAATTTTTGAAAAACTTTTAAACATACGTTTCCATTTAAAAAACTATAAGTTTGTATCATAACACGAAAACCATAAGAGCTATAAAGTTCCCGACTATAGCAATCGGTTGCCCCCGTCGATATCTACAACTCTTATTTGAACAATTTTTCGATTAAATCAACGGTTTGGCTGTAATCAAAATGGCAACTCCCGAAAAACTCAGACGGTATATATATATATATATATATATATATATATATATATATATATATATATGCGTTCGTTAGCCAAACACGTCGGATGCTCAGAAGTAGGTTTTTCGGGCATTTTTTGTCAAAAAAATGAGTTTTTTGCTAGAAATAAGCAACTTTTCAAATTTTTTTACACTAATTGAAAGGGCGAGGCAAATTACGTAAAAAACGTTTTTAAGCCATTCCTCTAGGTTAATTACTTTTCGAGAAAAACTAGAAAATATGCCGTTCCTCATTTCACTTGCACTCACACTCTTTTATTTTCTGTCTCATGTTTTGCCAAGATATATTCGAAAAATGCGGCTTTATAAGTGACGTGTCATGATTTTTTTTAATCCAATTAGCGGTTCAGTTATATTCTATTTCTCTCGTTGAATAGGTTCTTATAATCTATCTATTCCATTTTTTTTTAGAATAATTTTCAAGGAAATTTGTTTTATGTGATATGGTCAGAATTCAGATTATGTTTATACCTTACTAAAATTAATAAGAGTTTGCTACAAATGAATAAAAGTTACGTTAAACCGTACTAAAATAATAATGTTTTTACGTAAATTTCTGCCAGATTGATAATACAGTTATCATTGGAACGTATAAGCATGGCATTCTAATCTTATATAATTTTTCATATTCATTTTTTTTTTTTTTTTTTTTGTTAAAAAAAAAATTATTTTGACATATTCTGTCATTTTGTTCATTTTGTTTTGGAAATATTACAAAATTTTAACGCGAATCATTTAAAAAGAGTTAAATTACGTTATGTTACAGTTTTTCGAAAAAATGTAATAAAATTTTTACTTTTTACATAGGTACTTACAACAATTGTATTCGAAAGGTAACTTAAGGGTAAATTTTTTTATTTCTTTCACCAATTTGTTATTTTCTTTTAGAATTTTATTCTTTACAGAAGAAAATCTTCGTCGTGTAATTTGCTTCGAGCTAAAAGTATAGCGGCGTATCTCAAATGATTATTTCATATTTACAATTTATCAGGACATAGTACTATTTTTTAAAATGTATGGAAAATATATTGAAAAAGTAAAATTTATTTAATGAAAGGCATATCTGCTCATTTTACCTCAAAAATGTCTGAAAATAGAATATATTTCAATAATTAACCCAGAAAAATCATATATAAGAGGTAACTTTTATGATATTTTTTTTGAATATTTCAAAATAAAATGACGTTTTGTTAAAAATGATTTTTAGCGAATTTCCAAAACTGGAAATTCAGCTTTTACGCCAGGTGTCATGGTGCGACCTAAGCCCGGGACCATATCAGAAATATGTTTTGAGGTCCCTAGAATACGAAAATGATATTCACTAAAATTTATATATATATATATACATATATATATATATATATATATATATATATATATATATATATATATATATATATATATATATATATATATATATATATATATATATATATATATATATATGTATCCGCGCGATAACTCTCGAACGAAACGTTTAATGCTTATGAAATTTTGTGTGCGAATTTGATTTTCCAAATCGTTGGATGAGTTCGTTAGCCAGACACGTCGGATGCCCAGAAGTAGGTTTTCCGGGCGTTTTTTGTCAACAAAATGAGTTTTTTGCCAGAATTAAGCAATTTTTCAATTTTTTTTTTACACCAAGCCCTAGTAAAAGGTAAAATGCATAAAAAATGTTTTTATACCGTTGCTCTAAATTACTTACTTTTCGAGAAAAACTAGGAAATATGTCGTTCTCCATTTCACTCGCACTCGCATTCTTTTTTTTTCTGTCTCATTTTTTACGAGCTAAATTCGAAAAAAACCGCTTTTTAAGTAGCGTGTCATGATTTTTTTAATCCAATTTAACGATTCGGCTATATTCTTTTTCTTTGTCAGTTAAATGTTTTTATAATGTATCTCTATTACATTTTTTTTTAGATAAAAAATCACGGCGCAGTTTTTTATGTGATATGATCAGAATTTAGATGATGTTTACACCTTCCTAAAATTAATAAGAGCTTGCTACAATCGCATAAAAATTACGTTAAATCATATTCAAACAATAATATTTTTACGTAATTTTCTATCCAAATGACAATACTACGTTATAATTATATGTATAAACCCATCATTTTAGTGGTAAATAAATTTGTACATTCAGTTTTTTTTTTCTTTTGACAACAAAACAAATAATTTTAAATTTTGACAAGTTGTATCATACATTTTTGAAAATATTAAATATTTATTTTTTTAAGGCAAAAATGTATTAAAGATCTGAAATTTGTTTAACAAAAACCACACATCTGCTCGTTTTACCTTAAAAATCTCGGAAAATAGAATATTTTTCAATAATTAACTCAGAAAAAGCATATATGAGGTAATTTTCATGATATTTTTTTGAAAATTTCAAAATAGTAGGGTTACAATGTTTTTTTTTTTTAAATTATTTTGTAGAATTTGGTAAACACACATCGTAAAAAGTACTCGCCTTGAAAAAATCAAACAAGTATTTAAAAAAAAAATACTATTTCTTAAAGAAAATATTAAAATTATGTACAAATGCCGTCCTGACCAACTGATATATTGGAACCGATTTTGAGCAGCTGGATTTACTACAGGCAAAAGCTCATAGTGAATACACACATTTTTTAACATCCTTTTGAATTTTGTAATTCAATCATTACAAATAAAATCTAAATAAAAAAAAATCTATATGACCTGTTTTTTCTCAATTTTCTAGCATCTAATCTAGCGATAATTAACTAGCGGGTGATTGTTTGAAATTATCTATCCATTTGAAAATTGGGATCCAGTGATGTTGTACATTGGCACTACAAAAGTGTGGGTGAAAAATTTCATTTTCACTTTTACTGAAATTATGTCATAAATTCATATTTTCAGAATTTATTCATTTGACAGAAAAATTCTAAATTATTAAAAAAGCCAAATAATTAATAACAATTAAAATAAAAAATAAAAAAACAGAAAACATTTATTTATATTTGCATTTTTATAAAAACATGTAGGTATTATATTTTATATGCACTTTAACTAAAATGTCAAATTTCACACGTTTTTAATTTTCAATTTCACTCATAATATGCTTAAAAATCAAAACTTAAAGTTTATAACATTCACAATCCGTGTAGAGTGTCCATACGTCTTGGTTTTCCCGGATTTGTCACGGTTCTAGCTCCGGTGTCCCGACAGACTTTTGACTTCGATTTGTTCCGGTTTTTCAAACTACTAATTTTTTATTTTCATCATCTAATAAGTACACAATTTTTCATTTTAAATAATGAATAGTTCAGTATCATATTAAAAGATCAACAGTAGATTCATTTACAACCAAACCTAAAAATATTTTTAAAAAATTAATTACTAATTAAATTTTCCAAGTTTTTTCGATTTTACCTTAAACACGAACTTCCAAAAAAACATTTTCTTTTCTTAACTTTCCATCATATATGTATCTACATAAATAAATTGTAATATTATTTTGCTTGCTTCTATGATACTGAAGTTCCTGAACAATTAAAAATTAAAATGACTGGAATTTTATTCGAACTTTTAAATAAAGTAGTTAACTAACGCGAACAACTGATAGCGCCACAATACAGAAATTGCCAACATTTAAATGTTCATGTTTTAATACATTTTCTTGAAAATAAAATTGTCTAAGAAGCTCACTTTCATAAGAAATTTTATAAAAATTTAAAAAATATATATTTCCTAGAACAGGGGGCGATTTATTTTGAAAAAAAAATTAATATTTTATATAAAGGGCCATTAATAGGTAATCTATAGATATAATACAAATGTAACGAGACCGTTTCTGTATAGGGAATATTTTTTTAAAAATTGTGTAGATACTGTAAATAGTTATCGATGTAAATATCAAAACAGCGATTTTTAAAATTTTTGTCTGTCTGTCTGTCTGTCTGTCTGTTCGTCTGTTCACGCATCAAACAAAAACTACTGGATGGATTTTAATGAAATTTGGTGTGCTGACAACTTATTACCCGGATCAACATCTAAGATACTTTCTACTTTCTACTTCGAGAAAAGGTCTCATTCCCACGGGAAAATGGAAAAACCATGTTGAGCATGTGCATACAGTACGCAAAAACTATTGAACGGATTTTGATGCAATTTGGTGTGGTGATAACTTATTACCTGAGTCAGCATCTCAGATACTTTTTATTTCGGGAAAGTGGCTCATTCCCACAGGAAAATAAAAAAACTTTTTGAGCATGTGCACATATTACGCGAAAACTATTGAACGGATTTTTATGAAATCTGGTGTAGTGATAACTTATTACCTGCGTCAACATTTAGGATACTTTTTATTACGGGAAAATATTTCCTTCCTTCAGGAAAATTCAAAAATTATTTTGCTTATGTGCATGTATACTTAAAACTATTGTTCTATGCGAATGCTTTATAATTACTATATTACTTAAATTAAATTTACCATAATACAAAATTTCTGGAGACTAACTCTATTTTAAATTAATTTAGAAATTTCGAAAATTTAAGTGCCTATATTTCCGAGAAATTCATTTTGGATGAAACTTGTTATATTTATAGGATAGATACTAGTTTGGGATGCAAATATAATAAAATAATAAAACGTTGGAAGTCCAAAAATTTTGTATGAGTTCTCCAGTCAGACACGTCCAATTCCAAAAACCTCAAAAAAATGAGTTTTTTGCAAACAATTTGCCAAAATTTAAAAGTTTTTCCAATTTTTTTTACATTGTGGTAAAGAACCAAGAAAATCACAGAAAATACATTTTGAACCATTATTCTAGGTAAGCGGGTTTTCGAAAAAAAGTAACTTTTATGATTGGAAATTCGCTATGTTATGCAGATGCTGCGACAGGGGTATTTTTATTGTTTTGTAGAATATGGTAAATAGAAATCGTAATAACTACTCGCCTTGAAAAAATCAAACAAGTATTTAAAAAAAAATACTTTTTCTTAAAGAAAATATTAAAATTATGTACGAATGCCGTCCTCATAAACTGATATATTTGTCCACCTTGAGTGCTGTAGCTGTAGTCGATTTTTGATTCCTCTCCAGGAAAAAGCTCACAGCGAATGCATATTCTTAAAGTATCCTTTTGATTTTTGTAATTCAGTAAGTATCCTTTTGATTTTTGTAATTGACCTGTTTTTTCTCAATTTTCTATCATGAAGTCTAGGGATGGTTAACTAGGGGAATTGTGTCGACATTTTAATATAAAATATAGTAATTGTAACAGTTTTCAAAAGAAAGTTTCGATTTTAACAATAAAAAATTTAAAAAAGTGCAAAAATAATATATACTCCACGGGACTAAAGTGTTTATTTTGTTCCTTCCTGTGAATTGTTGCCCTCGGGCCTTACAGGCCCTCTGGAAACAAACTTCACACTCGGGATTAAAACTCACACTTTAGCCCCTAACATTCTATTAGATGTTGATGTATAAAAAAAATATTAATGTGTTACGTACTTGTTAGACTTACAGGTTTTATGGGCGTTTTTTTTTTTTTTTTTTTAGTAGGATACCTTTTTATAGGTATATGTGGTGAGTACGGTTGCCACCGTTTTTTAAGAAAATAAAGTAATTTTAAAATTTTGTACAAAAAAACAAAGTACAATTAACTAAGAAAAAGTACGCGTTCCCACTTTTTTTGGATTTTGTAGTAGAAGAAAATCCTTATAAATTCGCATTTATCAGCTTACTCCCACTTAACCACTTTTAACGAGTCAGAGTCAGATCCTACGCAATTTAATAAACAGTGCCGTTTTGATTCTTTTAAACTCATTTAAGATATTTATTGTCAGTGAATTATTTTCTTAACTAATAAATTAAATTCTGTAGACTGATGATTTTGTAGATAAAAAAATTATTCTAAGTGACGTTTGTATTAGACAAGAGTCTGAAAAACGGACGTAGGATCTCACTGTTATTAACACTTTCAGTCCCACGGCTTCGGCATCCGAAACCAAACAAAACTTCCCCAGAGGCCGACAACGATCAATGATTAATTGATTAGTTGATTACTCATTATGTGTGCGATGTTTATCATGTTTATCATTCTTCATCACACGGATGTGTTCCCATTCACACAAACACATACATACCAACAAACACTACTCTCTTGGTTTCTACGTATAAAAAATTTTAAGATAAACAAAAAATACATAAAAAATATAATTTATATTTTTAAATAAAATTGATTTAAATGCCTGTGTATATGTAGTATGTATGTACGTATCACGTATACACATACATACGTGTGGAACTGTGTTGTGTGTTTGAATCATTTTATTTTATGTATTTGTTTATATAGTTTTTTTTTTTTTTAAATATTGCCGGCTTCCGAGGAAATTTACTATGAAAGTGCTCGGGCCTCATAGTGTTAATTTTTATGTCTTGTAATCTTGAAAAATTATTTTTAAGCTAAAATAAGTTAATAGGAGGAAATTCGCTATGTTATGCAGATACTGCGATAGGGGTATTTTAATTTGCAGTTATTTAAATAAATTTCTTAACAATATGATTCCTCAGACAATTCCACGCAAAAAAGGTATACTTGTTACATTTCGATAAATAATACCCTTTTCCAGTAATTTAAAGTAGAAGTATTTATTTCCAAATTATCCTCTAATCATAAGTGATGGAATAATTGGTACCATAAGTTTAATTATCCTGATGTTCATGCGCACCCCTAAAATATCAATCCATTATTCAAATCTGCCAAAAAAATTTAAAAAAAAGAATTTTCGTTCCACCCCTCTACCTTTTACCACCCTCTCTACTCCCTGATTATTGAGTTACTCCCTACTCCCTGATTATTGAGTACCCCTAAAATTACCACCATTATTTTTGAACGTACTACCAGCTCCAGTAATTACGGTACATAATTCTGGACCACCTTATATATATATATATATATATATATATATATATATATATATATATATATATATATATATATACGGTGGTCCCGAATTATGTACCGTAATTGCTAGAGCTGATAGTACGTTCAAAAATAATGGTACCTTTTCATTTACGCTTTTTTCCAAAACTCAAAAATAAGGGAGATACAACTCTGTAAATGGGTGAAACGAAAACCATTATTTCTTAAATGTTTTCCAAACGCTTTTGAATAACGGATTGATATTTTAGGGGTACTTATTTTGTGTTAGAAGGATTAAATTTATAATAATAATAATAATAATAATAATAATAATAATAATAATAATAATAATAATAATAATAAGTGACAGCTTAGATCGCGGTGACGACAGGCTGAGTTCTAGGCAGCCACCTGTCAGCTGTAACAACACCTTCAGCCAAAATGCTACTGCCCTACTTACGGAGCCCCCAACACCTTTGGCTCAGCCGACTTTAAGTGTTTCCTCGCAGCATCCTTTGGGGACCACTAAAGCTGGTAAGAAGCGTGTGCGTATGCAATGGACAGATGAACTGAATGAATTCATCGTACGCACATACTTCAAAGTCACTAGACTTGAAACGGACAAAACTGGTTACCGTACAAAATTACATCAAGAGTTCGCGCACAGCTACCCTCACCTAAGTCGCGTTACTGAACAGAGACTGGCAGACCAAAAACGTGTCATTTTTACCAATAACCTCATCCCTTCCTCCCTCATAAACACCATTAAAACACAAGTTGCACATCAATTTGCTCAAAATGAAGAAAGTCAGGACGACGGCCCACCAGAAATGGAGAGCCCCACACAAAACGACACTCAACAACTTGTCGAGAATGAGCCTGACCACCATGAGACAGCAGTAAATGACACCCTACTGCAAAAGATCGAACTGGAATTTAACACAGCGCTTACTGAATTTGAAGGGACGGACCCCACACATAGGTACTTGTTGCCTAAACAACACACCTCACGTAGATTGGCTGAGATCGTTGAGATATTGAACAATACAATACTGCCTAAACACTTGGAAACATGTGACAATTTTATCGAGTTACACACAGCTATCTATTGTGGAGCCGTTGCAGCTATACGTTGTAACGGGTCCGATGTAACACCACCTGTAGCGCACAACTCGAAAGAACACAAAACTCCTGCCTGGGAAACACGATTGAATAAACGCATCAGCAACATCCGATGCAACCTCGGCAGGATCACCCAATACCAACAGGGTACGAGGTCCAAACGGCTCAACAAATACATACACGACATATTACGCAAACACACAGTACACACACAATACGAGGAACCCAATAAAACACTCACAGAGATCAGAGATACGCTTCACCAAAAATTAACAGCACTAGCGAAGCACTTACGAAGATATAAGACCAGTACTGAACGCAGACAACAAAACCAAGCGTTCAGCAGAAACGAGAGACGGTTTTATCAGTCTCTAACGAACACGGTAACTGACAGTATTGGTCTACCGGAGAAGAACGCACTCCATAGTTTCTGGGCGAATATATGGTCCAACACCATTGACCATAATGACAAAGCCAGCTGGATCGATACAGAGTACAGGAATAACGAACATCTTCCGGAGATGCCCTATACGGACATTACTACAGAGGACGTCTCCAGAGCTTTACAGAGATCGCATAACTGGAAGGCACCTGGCATCGACAACATACAAAACTACTGGCTGAAACACTTTACATCAACACACAAGTATCTCGCTGAACACTTTACACTATTTATAAAAACACCAAACCTGACACCGAAGTTCCTAACGCAGGGTATCACATACATGAAATCTAAAAACAGTGATACAAAAAATCCTGCGAATTATAGGCCTATCACCTGCTTGCCTACAGTGTATAAGATTTTGACGTCCTGTCTGGCAGAAAAGATCAATGAGCATTGTCAGATTAACACCATACTGACAGAAGAACAAAAGGGATGTCGAAAGAGGTCACAAGGCTGCAAAGAGCAGCTTCTGATTGACTCCGTAGTACTGGAACAAGCGAAAGGGAGAAAACGTAACCTGTACACAGCGTTTATTGATTATAAAAAGGCATTTGATTCGGTCCCGCACTCCTGGTTGCGGAGAGTATTGGAGCTGTACAAAATACACCCAAGTATCGTGAACTTCCTTGGAACGATCATGTCCGACTGGCGAACGACCTTACATTTGAGTATTGGTAATGAAAAAACAACAAGCGACCTTATTCAAGTAAGACGCGGCATATTCCAAGGCGACTCATTGAGTCCATTATGGTTTTGTCTCGCAATGAATCCACTTTCTCGCCTGTTAAATGAAACCAAATACGGTTATAATGTAGGTACCCAAACTAATTCGCGTCATACCATTTCACATCTTATGTACATGGATGATATAAAGATCTATGCAGCTACTAAACATCAATTTCAGCAGCTGCTGGGACTTTCTAGGGAAGTTTCGCGAGACCTCTGTATGGAGTTCGGAATCGATAAATGTCGAACACAATGTCGTTCTGGAGGAAAACGAGATGCGGTCGCATTCGAACTCGAACCAGAGTCTTTTATGCAGCCCATGGACGAGGGAGCGTCGTACCGGTATCTCGGATTCAATCAGGACGAACGTATAGATCACAGCGCTGTAAAACAACACCTGATGCAGCAATACCTAACGCGTGTACGGAGATTACTGAGCACCCACCTTGATGGAAAAAAAACCATCAAAGCAATTAACACCTACGCAGTTCCGGTGCTAACATACTCATTTGGGGTAATCAAATGGACGCCTACGGACTTGACAAACATCGAGATCAAAACCCGCGTCCTTATGACCAAATACAGAATTCATCATCCCAAAGCAGCGATAGAACGATTGACGCTGCCAAGAGCCGAAGGGGGTCGAGGTCTTATAGACATAAGGAACACGCATAATAAACAGGTTCATAACTTGCGAGAATACTTTTACATCAAAACACACACATCACACTTACACAATGTAATAATCCAAGCCGACAAGGCATATACACCATTAAACCTCTCACACACAGAAATGCCAGATAGTTTTTGCCGTTTGGTCACGAAGGAGGACAAAATTCAGCAATGGATTCGGAAGCCTTTACATGGGAGACATCCACATGATCTTAATCAGAGTAACGTCGACAAAGCAGCGTCGCACGCCTGGTTGAGTCAAGGTAGTCTTTTCCCGGAGACTGAAGGATTCATGCTAGCTACACAAGATCAAGTAATTCATACAAAGAATTACTCAAAATACATACTTCGTGACTCGTCAATAACATCTGACTCATGCCGGAGATGCCATTCCAAACCTGAAACGATCCAACACATCACAGCTGCCTGTACTCAGCTCGCTCAGTCCGAATACAAACACCGTCACGACCAGGTTGGCAAAATCATATATCAGAAACTAGCGGTTAAGCACCACCTTATAACCGATAAAACACCTTACTACAAGCTCACACCAAAAGTAGTAGCGGAGAATGACTCCTGTAGACTTTACTGGTATCGGTCGATTATTACAGATAAGACCATAAATCATAATCGACCAGATATCACCTTCGTAATAAAAAACACTAAGACAACCTATCTGATCGATATTGCGGTTCCAAATACACACAACTTACAAAAAACACACGCAGTTAAATTGGATAAATACACTGACCTCGCAGCCGAAATAAAACAACAATGGCGAATGGAACATGTCCACATCGTTCCAATAGTGCTCAGTGCCACCGGGGTCATTCCACACACACTACATAATAGTTTGAGCCTCTTGGGTCTCCCAAAATACACATATGTCACTATGCAAAAGGCAGTGATCATAAACACGTGTCGTATAGTACGGAAGTTCCTCAGTAATACGAATCCGACTGCGATATGTGAAAGCACAAGACCTGCTTCTACTCCATCTGAGCCATCTACAGTGAGCGAACAATACACTGACACTCATCCTACTGACACACAACACACATACATAAACACACAATACACTAACACTGAAAGACAAACACTCAACACACATACAGATCCAGATTCGTCTGATGGAGAGGGGGGATCGAACAACTGCCGCACTGTCACTGTTACCGCTCTGGTGCACAATCCTCCCCAATTCAATAACACACAAGGTCCGTCAACCTCTGTACCATCTAAACGCGCAGTTCCAGGAACACCCGATCTTAATGAGCAATTTGATGAACCAGAAAACATCTACACCAAGAAACGTAAAATAGAAAGACACATCCACACACATACACAAACACACACACAAACACAAACAGTCCTTTCCCTTCCCTCTGTCCCTACTCCTACCTACCATCTGAGGACACGAAAACGAACTAGGCTTTCACAGCCCTCTGTCATTGAGCCAACATCTACGCTCCCACAAAAGTCTCGCCGTACGACCCAGTGTACACCAAAATAGACGAATAACACCTCGTTTCAAGTAGCAATAACAACAATATAGGGAGTGATGTGACAAACCCGTCCGTGAATGTACTACGGTACTTTTACGGATTGGTTTGGCACATTACCCTTCCACAGAGCCTAATACCTTGCATAATGCCGGTATAGGTGAATGTTACCCAGTACTGTCCTACTGAGTAGTGAGCGCCAGGTTGGCGTAAAAGTCTATAATAATAATAATAATGGTGGTGAGGACACCTATAGCAGCTGGCCTTGGCACCCGTGAGGGATATTTATCCCCCATTGGTGTCAAGGAGGCTAAGGGTTCCAGGGGTAGTTTATGCGCAATACAGTAATCTTCGGATTCCATTAGCCTCTGACTACCCAAGATCGGCACCTTTCCTTCTCGAGGTACCACCGTTTTCACAAAAGATGCCGGATCTAGAGGAGAAATCCTCGGTCGTTCATTTTTAACCCTTGTTTTTATTTCGTTTCGTTTTTATTGTTTTTTGTTTTTCGTTATTTTTATTTCTTTTTGTTTCAGATTTTCTTTTTTCTTTTGTTTCCTTTTTGTTTTTTGGTTTTGTTTTGTTCTCATTCTTTTTGTTGTCCCAACTTCAAGTCATCTTCGGGACCCACACTAGCTCGTGTGTGGCTTAGCGGCGTTGCCTGGAAAAGGGGATCC